>LPNX010490403.1:88755-106393 GCA_001517045.1 Pseudotsuga menziesii | reverse complement strand
TATATATATATATATATATATATACACACCTAATATTATTAATTATTAAGCCGACTTGTATATATAGAGATATATAAGCCAATTTTCTTATGTGACGTGTGTCATCTCCACGTTGAGCACGGAATTATATTTATTATGAGCCGACATTGTGGGAGATTTAAATATATATTTATCATGAGCCAACATTGTGACACGTGTCATCTCCATGTTGAGTACGGAATCACACTTTTACCTCATACCAGGCTGTAGAATGCGCCTCTCGGTGCAACTAGTGTGGATTTTACCACTTTTAATGGACATGGAATCAATTAAATTTTAACATAATACGTGCTCCAAGTCTGGATTTGTTGAATTTTCATGTGTGTTATCACATTTTATGGAAACAAGCCTAATTAAACTACTTTTCATAAAAATAACGTGTTCCAAATCCTTCTATTGATGTCACTTCCTCAAGGGTGTGTTAATGTTTTTAACCGTCTAGTAAATATAAGCCGTAAAAAATTAATTATTTTATTTTCCCATTACAGGGATTTATGCATTCTTTTTTTTCTTTTCCTCTGCATGCACTGAGAACCCTTTCGCTATTAACTACAGTAGTTTGAGAAGTTTACTGCATTAACTAAACTACCTAACTAAACTATCACCTCTAATAATATAGCTTGTATATTATGCAAGTTACCTCTATGAGTAACCCATTGACTTGTTTACTTATGTCATAGGGATAAATTACTCCTCCTTACACTTTTAGGGCTTTTTGGTTTGGATCAACCATTTTTAAAAAACAATTTGGCTTTGGATATTAGTGCTTAGAGTGTTGAATTCTTTTGTTCTCACTTTTGAATGGTTAATGGGTATCAATATGTCTAGGAATTTTGTTGCTTCACAATGGACAGGTTCCATGTATGAATAGATAATAGAGAAGTGGAAGGATATATTTGTTTAATATGTATTGTCATTGATGTCAAAAGATCATAAGAAATGATAACAGAGGTTTAAAAGATCAAAGGTCAAAGGATAAAATGTCAAGAAACTAATGTTAAAGACATTGAATTGAATTTCAAGGGTATTTCTAAAAGAACACCAGAAGAAGATGAATACTTCATCACACATAACTAGCTTGAAGAAATTCATATGGGAGAATGTGGAAGTCACGTGAAAGAAAATATCCTACCATGATATTGGTCGCAATTGTGAATATAACCAACATTGATCCAAATCCTAGGCTCTATCAAGCGCCAAGAGGGATCAAATATCTCGAGGTGCAAAACTCTTCTTAAGTATTGCACTCAAGGAGCTATCATACTTTGGTGTGTCCTATATATAGCCATTGATTTGATTCAAACCAAAAGACACATCTATTTTTTTTATTTTTATTTTTTTTGTTAGGAATGGACATTGCAACATCTCCCTCATACATGGTTTTAAAACCATGTGCAAGGCCCTCCTAAAAGCATGGGTTGTTTAGGAGGCCTTGCACATGGTCTTAAAACCATTTGCAAGGCCATCCTAAGCCATGTACAATAAAACCATGGGTTGTTTAGGAGGCCTTGCACATGGGTTTAAAACCATTTGCAAGGCCCTCCTAATCCATGTACAATAAAACCATGGGTTGTTTAGGAGGCCTTGCTCATGGTTTTAAAACCATATGCAAGGGCAAATTTTTTTTTTGCAGATAATTCAAATTTTTTATTATTTTGTTAGGTAGGAACATTACAACATCTCCCACATATTATGTTGTGTTTCTGATAGACAATTTTTTTGGTGGATAATTAAATTTTTATTTTTTATTGTTTTGTTAGGTAGGAACATTACAACATCTCTCACAATTAGGTTGTTTTTGTAGCCCACATTTACTTTGGTAGATAATCAAAATTTTTATTTTTTATTATTTTGTTAGGAACAAAAGTTACTCAACAAACGTTTCAAGATCTCCGGTCGACATTTATTTTGGCGGATCATTAATTTTTTTATTTTTTATTATTTTGTTAGTAACAAACTTTACTAGACAAATGTTAGAAGATCTTCCTCATACAAGATTCGACAAATGTTACAAGATCTCCCTCATACTGGGCTATAGAGCGCCTCTCGCCGCAATAATACATAAATAATAACATTGAAAATGACACATATGTGCAAATACCATTTGCATGACTTATTAAGAAAGAGAAATGAACTTGTGGGTGAAATTCCCACAAAGAAAATGGTATGTTGTACAAAAACTTGTAAAGGAAAAATATGGGTTATGAGCCTATGTGCAAAAGTCCTACAAGGAAGTTGGCATATGTGTGTTATACACCACACAAAGATGAATTGAGATAAGTGGCACACCGATCCAGATCTTAACTTGATGGAAAAAAAACAAGAGGGGAAATATCCAAGATTGAGGAACTTCACCAAGTGGACACATCTCTTGAGCGAAGAAGACTACAAATAAGCAAGAGATGGATTTGAGGAAGTAAGATTCTGAAGAATGAATATTTGAGATAAATGTTGGATAAGGTTCAAAATTCTTTGGGGTATCATTGGATGATTCATCACAATGAGAATCTTTATCCAGCAGAGCCAAAGTGTTGAATCAATTAGTGATGAACAACGAATAAGTGCACTAGATGAAGAGGATACCCATATTTTGGATGTGTGATGTTCTTGTTCAGTAAAAGACATAGAACATAGAAAAGAAAATGTGACTAACCTAGAAGCTTTAATCAAACACAGAACACATATCAACTAATAAGATGTAGATTGCATTAATTATCACACATCATATTTTTAGGAAATTATCAGTACATATGCAAATCAAAGAAGTTACAAAAGTTGCAGATTGTGATGACATTCCCAAGGATAAGGTATTTCTGTAATTGCATTGTTTAATACAATCTTATTTCATATCAGGGAGGTTGGATGAGGAAAGGAGAAGGGGGTTGTAGCCTCCTTCCAGTCAATGTTGGATAATATAATTAGGGTGTTGTAGCATACTTATGTCGGTGTAGATAAAACCCATGGGATTGGATCCTCCTTCCAGTTGCAGCTGGTAAATATAATTGGGGTGTTGTACCATCCCTTCTGTTGGAGTAGATAAAACCCAGCATTTCATAGCCTCTTTCTTGATGGTGTTGAACATAAACGAAAAATTGGTGCTTCCACAACTGGAGAGTGTAGTTATCCACATGACATAGCTTGAATCCATAAGTCATAGTTTGTGTAGTCATATAGATATTTATTCAGGTTAGTGCCTGAAGATCATGAGTCATTTCTTATGTTTATTAAGGTTGTTGCATATCGGTGTCGATAACCTACATATTGTACTTGGGGATTAGTTCAACACCTGAAATGAGTGGGTGCTCATGTTTGGAAATTGCAATCTCCCACTGGTGTAATTATATATATATATATATATATATATCTATAGATATATAATTATTTTTTCAAATATTTATGTGTTGTTGCATTTGTTAGTTAGCTACTAAAAAGTTATAATTAGTGAAAATATGTTATAGTTAAATAATATACATATCTACGCATTTGTTGATTAACTTCCCTCCTCTCAGTAATAAGATAATTCCAATAATTTGTATTAAATTGGGTGTCTTCAGTAACACACTAATATCTAGAAGAAGGGTCTAGCACAAATATGGATAAGCAAGAAGGTTAGTCCACCAACATGGATCCAAAATTTGATGGCTTTAACTATGCTTTCTGGAAAATACAAATGAAAGTTTATTTGCAATCATTTGGTATGGATGTTTGGAAATCATTGATGGATATGAGTTCCCAAAAGATGCATATGAATTAGAAGAAAATCATGTCTGCACAACCTCCAAAATAGTGTTGGTTGACCCTCAAAATAGAAGATAATATGAATGGAGTGCACGAGTAAAGAACTCCATTTTGTATGGGCTAGTTGATGTCGAGTTTTCCAAAGTAATGCAATGCACCATAGAAAAGGAAGTTTGGGACAAGTTAAAGAGTATTTATGAAGGTGATGACAAAGTCAAGAAGGCCAAATTACAAACATTCTCAACACAATTTGAAACACTCAAGATTAAGGAGGAGGAATATGTTGCTACATACTTCTTAAGAGTGGATGAGATAGTAAACTCTAGTGGGACTTGGAGATACGATTGGAGAAAATTCAGTTGTACAAAATATCATGAGAACTCTTCCTGCATGGTTCAATTCGAAAGTGTAAATATTAGAATATAGATATGACTTAGATAACCTAAACAAGGATGAACTGTATGGAATTCTCATAGCATATGAGATGAGAACAAAATCTAAGATTGTATATAAGAAGGAAGTTGCGTTTAAATCGAAAAGGAGACCAAATTTCAGCAAAAATGAATGCAAAAATATAATTGACTTGCTAGATTAAGAAGAGGCTAACTTTGTGACAAAATTGAAAAGAGGATAAGGTAAGGACAAAGAAAAGTTACCTTTAAGTGCTTTAAATGTGTTGGGATTGGACATCTCACTTCAAAATGCACATATGAAGAAATTAGAGATAGTGAAAGTGAACAAGAGTTAGATTATCAAGAATGAAGAAGAAATCATTAACAAAACAAGGTCATGGAAAAAAAAAATTCAGAGGTAGAAGAAAAGTGTGTACACCAAGGAAGATAATGTTTCAGAAGATGAAGACAATAATGATATCCCGAGAGATGTACTATTCATGGCACTAATCCAATTTGAAAACTCAATAAGAGGTAAGTATTCAACTAAAGGATCTCAAGTGAGTGCTTCAAAAACAACAAAGAAATGGACCTACAATGGTATACATATTCCCTCTCCAAATTTCAAGGAAAATAGAAAATTAAGCTACACAAAAGAATCATTCAAATTGGAGAAGAATGTAAAAAATAAAAACTCACCTGATGAAATCACAGTTCCATTGTCAAATTCAAAATTTAGAAAAGAATTCATTCACAAAAAATAAATTTCAAAGTCTAAACATGACGACAATATTGATGTTGACTAGGAAGGTGAATTGATTAGTGCTCTAGAAGATTGAAGATCAATAAAATATAATAAGGTGCTAAAGGAACAACTGGAAAATGAATAAGAATAGGTCAAGCAGATAAGGGATATTCATGAATCATTGAAGAAACAAATGGAAGTCAAATAAAATGAACTGCTTTGCGCAAAAGAAAGAATAAAGGAACTGAAAGAAAGTGAGTGTGCACTTGAGAAATTTTGGAAGGATTCAAGATCAGTAAATGAGATACTATATAAATAAATTATGATAAAAGAATCAGAAGTCTCACACTTGAAATCTAAAAATGTTTTCGCAAATCAAATAAAAACTAAAACATGCACTAAAACAGACATCCAAAACAAGTTCAACAACAACTCAACTATCCTAGATGAAATCCTGAGTTTCCAACGATCTCCAAAAGATAAAACTAATATCGGATATTTAAAGGCCACTGATGGAATGTGGGACAAAGGAGAACTTGTTTCCAACCAATAAGATACATTTCATAAATAATTTGAATAGATTGCAAGTAATGAAAAGCCTAGGTATGCTAACACTTTTAGATAAAAAAAATACTATAAGTTCTGTAAAAAGTTGGACATGTAATTTTATTGAACATATAGAGAAATATTGTCACCATAAGATGTTATGTGTGTGATAAATATGGGCATGATACCTCACAATGTTTCATCACTACAGCAAAACCCTGTGATCAGCGTCTCTTTTAGCTTCCTTTTTAGCGTCCACTATCACTTTTAGTGTATTTTTCGTAATTTTTTGGACAAAGTGGACGCTTTTCCACAGGATGGCACTTTTAATGGAATTATTTGCATCCCTTTTTAAAATTTGGCACTATTTTGGATGCTAATTAGCATCCCAATTAGCATCCTTATTAGCATCCCAATTAGCATCCCAATAGTTTCCCAATTAGCATCCCAATTAGTGTCCCTCTTTAAAAGTTGGCTCTATTTTGGACGCTAATTATCATCCCAATTAACGTCCCAATTAGCTTCCTAATTAGTATCCCCATTAGAATCCCAATTAGAGTTCTAATTAGCATCCCAATTAGCATCCCAATTAGCGTCCCTTTTTAAAATTTGATGCTATTTTGGATGATTATTAGCATCCCAATTAATGTCCCAATTAGCATCCCAATTAGCATCACAATTAGCATCCCAATTAATGTCCCAATTAGCTTCTACAAAAGCATCCCATATAATGCCAAGAATAGCCTCCAAAAAAATGTCATGAATAGCATAGCACCATATATTAATCCAGGGTTGGCGACAGGAATTGCGTCGTGAATTTTGATAGGAAAAACATTCAACATAACGCTAAGTATAGAGCTAGGAATTGCACCTAGAAAACATCCAACATAGAGGCGGGTATAGATCCAGGTATAACACCTGGAATAATGCCAGAAATTTTGAAAGAAACCGCGGTAGGAATTGCACTAGGTTTAGAGCTAGGGATTGTTTTTGGAAAACATCCGACATAACGTCAGATAGATCAATGTCAATGTCATCTTGATTATCATAGTGGCACCTAATTGATCGTAATCATGGCACTTTTGGATCTTGATTAATCCTAATGAGGGGTAAATTACCTTAATGTCACCTAAATTACTCTAATGGCATTTGAGTGTCCCCAACAACATTTGATAGACCTTAATGGCATATTATTGGCCCTAACAACATGACGATGATGCATTATGATAATTATGGTGGAGCATATGGATATGATTCGATAAGTATAAGACTATATCATCCATTCTTGTGAGGTAGTATGGCTCATTGCTCATTATTATCGCAATTATATTGATGATGATTACAGTTTAGACAATGATGTTGATTTATTGTATGATGATGATGACGATGTGGATGTGGATGTCAACGATGATTATGCATGTGGTATCACTTTTGGATCCTAATTGATTCTAATGGCACCAAAATGTCTGTAATGACATCTAAACAACCCTATTATCATCGAAATTACTGTAACGACATATAATTGACCTTAACAATTAGATGACATGAATCTTAATGTCGATTAGTGATTAAAAACACTAATGGCATATGTTTGACCACAATGACAATGATGACGATGATTTTGTTGATGATGTACTTAATGCTGACGATGATGATGATAATGAGGATGATGATCAATATTATGTTGATGTACCATATGGCATTACTAATGATGATGATGATGAAAACATCAATGCCCACGATAATGATACATGCCATACTAATTCTGGATATTGCAAAACTTGAGATATTGCAGTGAATAACAAGTAATAGAGGTTGTGAGTTGTTGACCACAAAAATATTGTTAGCCATTGGGTTTACATTAACTGATTTAGCCATTGGATTTAGTAGTTCCCCCACCCCCTTGCAGAAAGGTAGTATAGTACCACCTATCATGGTGCTACCAAAATGTCACCCTACAAGGTTGTTTTGGACAACCCCCCCATCCATACCCTCATTTTTACCAAGAACATCCAAGGCATAAGAAGTGGATATCAATCTCAACACAAAATCTAACTTTCTTTGTACTCTTAAGGACATTTTGGTCTTGGTTTAAAACAGAGTAAAGAAACAAGCATTTCAATAATTCCCATAGTGTTACTTTGAAGAAGTGGATCAAATGTTTTTACATCTTTGGCCTTATAAGCGGACATCTCTCAAGGAAAAAAATAGTTAGCTGCTCAATTTTTATGGCATTGGTGGATTTTTCGTTAAAGATTCAGAATAATTTGTTCAATTTTCGACGATTCTTTTGAGGATGTCAAATTTCTATTAAAGTTTAAAGCAGTTTCGTTTATTATGTGAAATTCCCTTGAATTGACATCTTTGAGTATTATTTTTCATTTTACCTACTGAGAAGCCAAGCAACATACTTTGATAGACTTTATCAGATATATTTGATGTGCGTTATGGAAAATATCAGGTCATGGGATGTAGGAGTGTCTTCAGCTACAGAGTAAACCCCAACATCTCCACATTCCAAGGATAAAAATCTGTTGGCGAATTGCAAAACAGTCAGCGGTCATTGAAAGGGCGGTGGAGATCTTTGGACTCCCACTAGGGTTTTTATCACAATAAGTGTCAGGAGAAGCACAAGGCTCAATGCTAGGGTAATCCTGTACCGTTTTCTCTAGGTAGCAATCTTGAGCAAGAGTGGCATTCAACTGCAGTAGTAAACGATGGTGGTGATGGAACCATGGTAGATAGACCAAATTCTTCTATCAAGAAGAATAATGGGGTAAGTTTGAGGGGAGGCATGGGAAAAGGAAATGGAAGCAACATAGGTCGAGGAAAAATAAAGGGTAAGAACAATTTCTCTGACACTTAGAGACGCATATTATTATGATGTTTTTGTTTTTGTTTTCCTTTAACCTCTTTCGAAACATACCTGGTCTACAATATTCTTCTCTCAGAATCATAATTGAATCGGTTGTCAACATGGGCTCCAAATTTTTGGTTTTCTTAATTCATATTAAGAATAAAGACACAAGGACAATGGAGTGGGTTATAGATAAAATGAATTCACATTAATATCCATATTCCAAAGATGTTCAGAAATTTAATTGGGTGGATAAGCACATATGGACAAGAACAACATGGAAATAGTTGATATTTAAATTAAATTACCTATGTCAATGGAGGAGTAGTTTATTGAGTGAAAAACCATTCACTAGGGTTCCATTCTAACTGCGGTCTACCCTTCCAATATAGCATGACCATAAACAAATACATCCATTACTTCGGAATGCATTCGATGACCCATTTAGCATATAGAAAATTCATAATTTGACAAGAAATGATAATAACTGATACATTTAAAATACATGTCTTCCCATACAATAATTTCCCATAAACCATATTTACATTTCCCCCATGAATTTGACCTCTTCTGAGATTAGCATAAGGCCATTTTCAACTAATTTACATAGTTAACATTAAATTAGAGAACATAGGTATAATATATGCCCTGTGCATCATAACAACGGTTGTCCACATCTCATTTATCTCTTTGATAGCTAGGAGTTTCTTGTGATTTATCATTGGATACAACTTTAAATACTTTTGTTGGGTGTGACCATCCATTTTGCAATGGCGATAGTGGTAGGGGTTCTTCCCATAGGGGGTTCACTATATAGGAAATATATGCATAGGTTCTTCCACATATGTGCAATGGTGATACTCTTTTTTTTTTCTCTTTCCCATAGAGGAACCCCTACCGAATGAAATCGCATCACATGCCTAGACCCATTTTTCCTCACATACTCATCCAACTACACAATGAGTGCATCCTATACATCCTCTACTCGAGGTAACACTCCATATGGGGATTACACATGCTCTGTTAAGTGACACATCCCTTTTCAATTATATTTGTGTTAACTTTGTCAATGTGTGTGCTACGAAAAATCCTACACACATACTATGATCTTGTATATGTGTATTGAAAGTGGATGGCTCTTTACCATTGATCATTGTACACCTGTGAAGTGTAGTTTATGTAATTAGAAGTTGGTTTTAAGTCCAAATATTTAGGCAATGTGAATTTTGGGGAATTTTTTACTTAGGTAGATACCATAGTTATGGTAAGCACAGTGTTGGAATTTGGCCAGAACTTCACACATCAACAATGTTTTTAATGACATTTTATGCTTTATTTTCCATCTTAAAAGATTTTTCATAAATCAATAGGATTCATTATCGCTCTGCTTAGTTGCAATTTACAACCATTTCAGTCTTTTGAATCACCATATAACCTGGCCTCCTAATCACTATGAATACACGACTTGAGGAACCATGTAGGGCTGGTGGTTGGTTGGGGCCATCCCATGAGATCCATCCCTTGACCATCTGTACATGACACACAACCCAAAAATTATTGTAATGAAAAAAATGAATACACAACTTACCATCCCATTAATGAAAACATATTCCAATATTAAATTACAGTCTTTAACTGGGAGGGGGCTTCCACCCCTCCCTTAATGATCGCCATTGATTATCCTCATAGTCGTCAGATGGTCGATGATCATCCAAGGGGTTCTGATGATACTGATCAGGGCCTAAGAAACAACTAGAGAAAACCCTAGTCTCTCTTTCATTCCATTCCTTTCGACTAATCACATGAAATACTATGGCAAAAGAGAAACATACTTAATCATAATATTAAATTGTTGCAAAATATGTAATGTGCTTCATGTAACATGCATTCTCATTCTTGTTTTGCATGCAGATGGAACTCAGGAGGCTTGTTATCACTATAGATGATAGTCTCTTTTCTAAGTAGATATTGTTTTGATCTTTTTACAAAGTGTACCAACACAAGCAACTCAATAGAAAATAGAATAATTCATTATTGTGCCTAAAAGGACTTCAAGTGGAATGTAACGAGTTTATTTTGTTGCAACAATATGTTTCCCAAACATGCTAAGAGGCATCCACCTTGACTCTAAAGGCTTGTTAAATGTCATATAACACAACTTAGAGAAATCACAACTCTTCACTTGATATCTTTAAATACTTGATGTTGTGTTATGTCTCACCTGATTTGTTATCACATTAATTTTATTTACTTACAACACATAAGGAACTTTCATAGAGTACATTATATATCAACATTAAATACACCAATTAAACTCAAAATGATCGAGGTTGGGACAATTACATATAAAAATCCATGTCAACCCTCAATTTGACCATTAAAGAAATCACGTAAATTCCTCCTTATTAAGCACATGACCATGCGAGATTCCTTCGATAGCCATGTTTTACATCTAATCATGTGATTTATGTAAGTCTACATCTCATTGAATGGAAGGGTTTCTTGAGATTTTGGTTGGTGAAGCAAACCCCATACCAGTGATCAAATTTGAAGGGTGGGTCTTAATTTCAATTAGAAGATAATTTGTTCTCTTGGTCCTTCAGAGATGAAGGGAAATATAAATAATTTAGTTTCAATTGACAAGCATAAATTAATTAAATCCTTTCACCAAAAAAATGCAAAAAAAAAATTGTTTTTTTTTATTTACAATTTTAAATAATTGAGCAGCCCTTAATATCTACATGAAAAAATGATATATTTTCAATGAAACTTATTTTGAACACATTAAGTTGTCATATGTGTATCATTAATTTTACAGTTTAGTAACATACCAACTATTCTATTGTATTTTTCAAGTTGGAGCACACTTCATTATACAAAAAAAAATACTTAGACTATGCCATAACCATATTGGGGCATCCACGTGCAATCCAAGCTCGAGAGGTGTAAGAATTATAAGAATTGGAAACCTAAGAAAAAATAATACACAACTCAAAAAACATTAAAAAAAATTCCTACATACCAAGCAAGTTAGCAAAGCTAGCATAACCGGGCTTAGGGCATCAAATATTTTTGTTCAACACTTGTCGTGAAACATAGATGTATGTGATGGAGGGGCCTAAGTCAATTGAATCATTGCAGCTCACTGCATGTTTGAGTCTCAACACTCTGCCTTTTAAATTGAACCAAAATACCGAAAGAAGTTTATTAATGGCTAGATTTGAGAAAGTTCTAGGTGTGAGTAATTAAGGTCTTGTGGCTCTAAAATTTGTTGTGTTTTGTACTAGTCCATGTTTCAGTGAATCAATAGTCATAGGTAGGAATTTCAGATATTTAATGAAAACAATTAATGTGTATAACCTCTATGTCGAAACTGTTTTCCATGTTGATGCAGGCCACTACCCTCTTTATTGTCTTACCAAAAGGCATGATAATGAGGAAAAAGACCTAAAATTATTGACTTCACCTTCAAAGAATTCCTTGCAATCACATTGGTAAGGAGTGATAAGAAGATCACAAGAATCCAACATGCCAAATCTCAGTTGATAGTATTAATCAAAGACTTATATGGTAAATTTAATATAAGACTTACTTATAATTGTCTCTTACTCTTTGCATCTTGACCCAATTCATATTGTAAGATGAGGATGTGCATGCATAATAATCCTTAGTTATGACCATGAGAGGAGGATTTAAAGAAAAGAGGATCTAAAGACAAGTAATTTTTATATGTATTTTGGTAGCATTGAGGACAAATGTTGTGAGAAACCACAAATGTTTGGAAGGATGGAGGGAGATTGCATCATGATCACGCCACCCATCAAATTAAAGGCTATTCTTGATCCAACAATTGTTTTTTAAATTTTATTAATAACCATTGTTTCTCCATATCGTGTTCCCAATGAAACCTCTCTATAGCAATGCATAAATCGACTTCTGCACAGTTTGTGATCCTAGCTACATGCCATTATTTGTATTTGCATGACATTGATTGTTCTTTATAGTTGTTGTGAGTCCATGATATTCATGCAAGAAATGAAGTCTTGTAGAGGAGGACTTATCTAATCGGCCTTTTAAATTTCATTTTGACGACAAAAGAGTGGACATTGGTAGTAATGTTCACATAGGTAGTAGGCATAATTTTTTAAGCTCCTTTCGGGCCTACTAGTAGACTAGTAGTTGTTCTTTTTCGTTATAGTCGTAGTTGTTGACAAAATTTCACACTTTATATTGCAGCCCTAAGTGACTCGGGACTCAAAATCACATCTCGATGGCTAGTGCCTCGTAGTCATCAATGATAAATAGCCTTGCACAACTAAGTAGTGAGTGCATGACATGAGTGAGTAAGTGATTATAATTTATCATATTTCCAATGTTATGAATGATGAGTTAAAATTTGGATGGATACGTAATTTCAAATGTTTCCCTTCTTTTGAAATGTCGAAATAAATATAAATTACAACCTTCTTAATTGGAAGGTAAAATTCAGACTTTAAAATTTTTTTGAAGGACAATTTTAACTTTACACTTCTCGAAAGTGCTAGAACCCTTTGGAAGGGCTGAGAAGGGTTCAATTTTGAATGAGCCCATACCATATCATTGAATTGCGATCATAAGTTTATCCTTGAGTTGTATGTGAACACGTGGGTGAGGCATGGGGTGAGATTTGATCAAAGCTCCACTTCCCTCCATTGAACATGGAACCTCAGAGCTATTGATGTCACCCTGCAAGATGGGCAGCTCACTGCAAAACTCGTTCCCAAAACTGTAACATCCTCGATCCTCCGACCAGCAAAGAGGATGCTACCATACATCAAATCATCTGGGCATCTAGCCCCATTAACATGGACATACATACATATACTACTGGAGCATGATACTTAAAACATAAAAACATTTTATGAAGCGTAATCATTCATATACACAACGGAAATAAAACATATCAATCAACATTCATGCATATACATATCGGCATTTAACATGTATATCATCATTCATCAATGGTAAATATAATTGCAGACACAAGTCAGGCAAGAGTACTTATCTTATAGAGAACTTGTTCCGCAACCAGCTACATCGCTGCAACGTTCCACCCAACCATCGGCCCGCGTGCTCCTTAATCTCTCAGTAATGCTGCCACCCCCGAGCCGAGCATGATTCCCCAAGGAATAAGGAACTAACAGGATTACACATAGCCAAGGCTGACAACACCACAAGGGTACACAGTTCAGCCAAGCCAACACAGTTGGGTTTATCGGGCGAACAACGGATCAGCCAAGCCAACAAATTTGGGTTTATCAGGCCATCCAGGAGCTGGGAAAGGCTAAATGCTAAGCTGGTGAGCTCATTAAAGAGCTACAGACACCAACACCAGATCCAGCCTGGCTTCTAGAAAACCCACACAATAAGGATTTATGGAACCATGACATGAAGTTCGATTCAAATCCTCTTTTATTTGGAGAGTAGGTAGAGCTATTATCTAGAATTCACAAAATCAATTTGTTTGGTGTGTTATTTTTTTAATAGAATCTATTTATAAATTCATGGTGTACATCAATTTGTATCTTAAATTTGTCAGCACTATGGTTGTGGATCCAGGTGCTTGATTTTACTATGTATAACATTTCTGAAAAGACATTCCCTCTCTCTTGTCAGATTCCTTTCAGTCCTGGTTCTCATCTCACGTCGCTTGGATTTAGCGAAGAAGGATTATTAAGTTCATACGATTCTGAAGTATTGAGCTCCTAAATACCTGATTTCAGAAGAAAAATATGATGTTATTTAGGAAGAAAACCTCAACGTTGTTTAGGAAGCAAAGTTGGATGCTATTATGGAAGTAAACCTCGACATTGTTTAGGAACCAAAGTTGGACTCTATTCTGGAAGCAAAAAAAAAGACGCTATTTTGGACATCATAAAGGAAGTTAGCTAGGAAGAAAAAAAATACATTTTTTGAGACGCTTTAAGTTTTTTCCATGATGCATCCCATTTAGTGTATAGTTTTACCACTCAATGTTAAAAAAAAAATACACTAAAAAGGGACGCTAAATGGGACGCTAATTCCAATATTTTTTGTAGTGCATGAAAGTACACTAGTGAAGGAAACCTATTTGGCATAAGTTCATGAAAGAGTGTCCACCCCAGGTTATGCACTAGAAGACTTGGGTAAGACAACGTTAATACAGCTCATCCTATAAAAAATGTATGGGTAAGGAAGATATCTCAGAAGTGCGCAAAATATTGAAGTAATGACTACACAATATCAACAATAAGTGATTGTTGCGTGCGTTGCTAACCTAGGGGGGTTATGCATGATCCTAATTCTGAAGTAGGTACATAAAAAAATCAAGGATTAACATAGTAAGTTAGTGTTCATTGAATTCATTTGAAGAATTTCTAATGTACATTTTGAAGTGTGTAGTCCTTATTATCATAGTGAAAATTGTTATTCACAAATAGTAAGGAAACAAATGTGCAACACACAATGAATGAGCAAAAAGGGAGCTTTTGCATCATATTCAAAATATGACTACAAAATTTGGAGCTTCGAACCTCATGTTACATCAGGCCACAATTGAGAAATCAAAACAGAGATATGAAACCGAACAAAATCAAATAATGTCTCATCACAAATAAAATTTAAGTCGACAAAAGTTGAAGATGAGTCATAGTCTATATACGCAGTTCCAAATTGATTTCTTCAACTAGACTGACAAGCAATATTGAAATATGCAAATCCAAATCCATTGGATCTAGCTCTACAGACTCTAGGGATTGCAACCAAAGAACAAGGTCTAGTGCTAAGGATGATGAATTGTAGGAAGCATGCTCTACCATCATTTGATTCAAAAGGCCGAATGTCTACTGCTTCTATTGTTCCAAAATATCAACCCATCTACTCAGGTTGGAAAAAAACTTAAATTACCCCAATCAAACTAGGATTGATGGAACCACGACATGAAGTTTGATTCAAATCCTCTTTTATCTGGAGAGCAGGTAGAGCTATTATCTATAATTCGCAAAATAAATTTGTTTGGTGTGTTATTTTTTTAATAGCATCTATTTATAAATTCATGGTGTACATCAATTTGTATCTTAAATTTGTCAGCACTATGGTTGTGGATCTAGGTGCTTGGTTTTACTATGTATAACATTTTTGAAAATACTTTCCCTCTCTCTTGTCAGATTCCTTTAAGTCCTGGTTCTCATCTCACGTGGCTTGGATTTAGTGAAGAAGGATTATTAAGTTCATACGATTCTGAGGTATTGAGCTCCTAAATACCTGATTTTAGGGAAATCATGTTCTATAAGTCAAATTTCATATGTGCCACTTTTGAAGCCTAACTGGGTGAGGCATGCAGGGGAATTTAAGAGTGTTCGCCAATGAATACAATGGCTGCTCGGTGCCAATTTTTAGGTACAAAATTTATGCTCATTGTAATATGGGAGTTTGGGAGGAAGCTTGATATGTGAAACATCTTTTTAATTTCCCGAATATAATTGACACACATTCCATGCTTTTGAAAACTTCTTGTGATGTACACAGTGCTGCGAGAGAAAGGAAATCAGAAACCGAAAGTATCTAGATTGTGGGACTAAACATCACACAGGTTTTTTTTGTTATCTGCAAATTTCCTGATACCTATCCACATGTATGAAAGAAAACCATCTTTTTAGAACTTTTAGTTGCTTTGAGAATACATGATAAATTTATTAACAATAATAGCTGGTATATGATCTCATTAGATTCCACCAATGCAAGAATTGTGTCACTTGTTCTTTCAGTCAATGTTGTAGGCATAGCAAGGTTTGCATACGTATTAGCAACTTTTTGTCTCAAATCCAATACAGTTGATTGTGGAATGCATAGAAGGTCCAAGATGGGTCAAACCACCCCATCTTTGATCATCCGTAAAGAATTCTCAGTTAAACTCCAAAGAATTTGAAGTGCTCCATTTGCTGCTAATTTTGACTTCAAATTAGCATTTGAAATCATTTCAATAAGTGGGGATACAACTCCCTCTTTCACTAATCCAGCGTTGTTCTAATCTGTTAAAACTAATTTTGACAAATTACTTGCCATAACAATTTTTAATGTGTCAGGCCCTGCAAATAGAAAATCAAACCCTCATTAATTCCCTGAAAAGATAACAAGTAGACCATGTTACAATTTCAAATCATAGGACTAGGTATAAATTTAATCTAATTTCATAATCCATCTAGACAGTTAGTATGACACACAGATACAATGAATTGGGTTGAATAAAAGGATTATCTATTTTTTTCAATACACGGTAAATACTCAACCTGCAAGAGTTGGGGTGGTTATCCAGATTATATCAAGGGTAACTAATATAGGTAATTAGTATTAAATCCTTTTAGGTTTTAGGAAGTTAATATTTTATATGTCATTTTGACGACAAATAATATAAATGGGAATGGAAGTTCATTTAGGAGCATCCTTGCAATCAAATTTACAGTTCCCTGATGCTTTGGTTAGTATCCATGTCAAACAAGAAAATGGGGTTCATATCTTCAACTGGAAAGAGATTCTGGGAAGCATCTTGACTAAAATTGAGACTATTTTCTACCAGAACAGTTCATGTTGGCATTGCATTGTTGGACAGTCTAAGTGAAAATTTCATGGTCATCGACGATAGGAAAGTTGTGGGCACAGAATAGAGAATTTCAAGTTATATGAAGTTTGAACAACTTGTTTACTTTATTGATTAAGTGTTTCAAAAAATTCCACCATAGTTCAACAATAGACCTTTTGTTAGGATCAAGTTCACATGTTTCATTTCATGGTAGGCTTGAAATAGATTTACATCCTGTTCAGATTACACTGGAAGTTGTGTCCTTTAATTATAGAAATGATTCACACATGGAAAATGATAAATGCATCACACAACTTTGTATAAAAGGTACTAAAATTTCTTAACCACTGACTATCAAGCATTGCACCAATACAACCTACAACAAACACATAAAAATTAGTGAAGATAGTGTAATCTACAAAGGTTATTTTAGATTTATTATCAGTAATTGGTGTTACAATAGGGTTCCTCCAACTTCAATCGGCAACATGGGCACCATAGTAGTGTGTAGAACTATCCTTGAGACAATGTGTCTGTCACTAAATTCGGGGGTGCTTCATTGGTGGATTAACACAACATTTTCATTATAATTCCCAGAACATGCACAAAATTAAAGGGTATACAAGATAGCAATGTCAATCATAGCTTGAAGTGACAATACCAATTATTAGTCATCTATTGTTTAGATTCACAAGTGTTAGGAAGAGAATCAAACATAGATAGAA
>LPNX010490403.1:0-88478 GCA_001517045.1 Pseudotsuga menziesii | reverse complement strand
CTACTCAGGTTGGACAAAATTTTAAAATTACTCCAATCAAACTAGGATTGATGGAACCACGACATGAAGTTCGATTCAAATCCTCTTTTATCTGGAGAGCAAGTAGAGCTATTATCTAGAATTTGCAAAATCAAGTTGTTTGGTGTGTTATTTTTTTAATAACATCCATTTATAAATTCATGGTGTACATCAATTTGTATCTAAAATTTGTCAGCACTATGGTTGTGGATCCAGGTGCTTGGTTTTACTATATTTAACATTTCTGAAAAGACATGCCCTCTCTCTCATCAGATTCCTTTAAGTCCTAGTTCTAATCTCACGTGGCTTGGATTCAGTGAAGAAGGATTATTAAGTTCATACGATTTTGAGGTATTGCGCTCCTAAATACCTAATTTAGGAAGCAAAATATGACGTTATATAGGAAGCAAACCTCGACGTTGTTTAGGAACCAAAGTTAGATGCTATTATGGAAGCAAACCTCGACGTTGTTTAGGAACCAAAGTTGGACTCTATTCTAGAAGAAGAATAAAAAGACGCTATTTTGGACGTCATAAATGATGTTATTTAGGAAGCAAAAAAAGACGTTTTTTGAGATGCTTTAAGTTCTGTCCATGATGCATCCCATTTAGCATCTAGTTTTACCACTCAATGTAAAAAAAAAAACACTAAGAAGGGACACTAAATGGGACGCTAATTCCAATATTTTTTGTAGTGCATGAAAGTACAATAGTGAAGGAAATCTATTTGGCATAAGTTCATGAAAGAGTGTCCACCCCAGGTTATGCACTAGAAGAATTGGGTAAGAAACCATTAATACAGTTCATCCTATAAAAAATGTATGGGTAAGGAAGATATCTGAGAAGTGCGCAAAAGATTGAATTAATGACTACACAATATCAACAACAAGTGATTGTTGCATGCATTGCTAACCTAGAGGGGTTATGCATGATCCTTAATTCTGAAGTAGGTACATCAGAAAATCAAGGATTAACATAGTAATTTGGTGTTCATTGAATTCATTTGAAGAATTGTTAATGTATGTTTTGAATTGTGTAGTCCTTATTATCATAGTGACAATTGTCATTCACAAATAGTAAGGAAACAAATGTGCAAGTAACACACAATGAATGAGCAAAAAGGGAGCTTTTGCATCATATTCAAAATATGAATACAAAATTTGGAGCTTCGAAGCTCATGTTACATCAAGCCACAATCAAGAAATCAAAACAGATATATGAAACCAAACAAAATCAAATAATGTCTCATCACAAATCAAATTTAAGTCGACAAAAGTTGAAGATGAGTCATAGTCTATAGACGTAGTTCCAGATTGATTTCTTGAACTAGACCGACAAGAAACAATGAAATATGCAAATCCAAATCCATTGGATCTAGCTCTATAGACTCTGGGGATTGCAACCAAAGAACAAGGTCTGGTGCTGAGGATGATGAATTGTAGGAAGCATGCTCTACCATCATTTGATTTAGAAGGCCAAATGTCTACTGCTTCTATTGTTCCAAAAGATCAACCCATCTACTCAGGTTGGACAAAATTTTAAAATTACTCCAATAAAACTAGGATTGATGGAACCATGATATGAAGTTCAATTCAAATCCTCTTTCATCTGGAGAGCAGGTAGAGCAATTATCTAGAATTCGCAAAATCAATTTGTTTGGTGTGTTATTTTTTTAATAGCATCTATTTATAAATTCATTGTGTACATCAATTTGTATCTTAAATTTGTCATCACTATGGTTGTGGATCCAGGTGCTTGGTTTTACTATGTATAATATTTCTGAAATAACTTTCCCTCTCTCTGGTCAGATTCCTTTAAGTCGTGGTTCTCATCTCACTTGGCTTGGATTCAGTGAAGAAGGATTATTAAGTTCATAGGATTATAGGGTATTGAGCTCCTAAATACTTGATTTCAAGGAAATCCTATTCTATAAGTCAAATTTCATATGTTCCACTTTTGGAGCCTCACTAGGCGAGGCATGCAGGGGAATTTAAGAGTGTTCACCAATGAATACAATGGCTGGTGGGTGCCGATTTTTAGGTACAAAATTTATGCTCATTGTAATATGGGAGTTTGGGAGGAAGCTTGATATGTGAAACATATTTTTAATTTCCATAATATAATTGACACGCATTCCATGCTTTTGAATACTTCTTGTGATGTACACAGTGCTGCGAGAGAAAGGAAATCAGAAACCGAAAGTATCTGGATGGTGGGACTAAACATCACACAGGTTTTTTTGTTGTCTGCAAATTTCCTGATACCTATCCACATGTATGAAAGCAAACTATATTTTTAGAACTTTTAGTTTCTTTGAGAATACATGATAAATTTATTAATGATAATGGCTGGGATATGATCTCATCANCTGCAAATTTCCTGATACCTATCCACATGTATGAAAGCAAACTATATTTTTAGAACTTTTAGTTTCTTTGAGAATACATGATAAATTTATTAATGATAATGGCTGGTATATGATCTCATCAGATTCCAACAATGCAAGAATTGTGTCACTTGTTCTTTCAACCAATGTTGTAGTCTTAGCAAGGTTTGCATAGGTATTAGCCACTTTTTCTCTCAAATCCAATACAGTTGATTGTGGCATGCATAGAAGGTCCAATATGGGTCAAACCACCCCATCTTTGATCATCCATAAAGCATTCTCAGGTAAACTCGAAAGAATTTGAAGTGCTCCATTTCCTGCTAATTTTGACTTCAAATTAGCATTTGAAATCATTTCAATAAGTGGGGATACAACTCCCTCTTTCACTAATGCAGCGTTGTTCTAGTCTGTTAAACCTATTTTTGACAAATTACTTGCCATAACAATTTTTAATGTGTCAGGCCCTGCAAATAGAAAATCAAACCCTCAATTAATTCCCTGAAAAGATAACAAGTAGACCGTGTTACAATTTCAAATCATAGGACTAGGTATAAATTTAATCTAATTTCATAATCCATCTGGACAGTTAGTATGACACATAGATACAATGAATTGGGTTGAATTAAAGGATTATCAATTTTTTTCAATACATGGTAAATACTCAACTTGCAAGAGTTGGGGTGGTTATCCAGATTATATCAAGGGTAACTAATAAAAGTCATTAGGATTAAATCCTTTTAGGTTTCAGGAAATTAATATTTTGTATGTCATTTTAAGGACAAATAATATAAATGGGAATGGAAATTCATTTAGGAGGATTCTTGCAATCAAATTTGCAGTTCCCTAATGCTTTGGTTAATATCCATGTCAAACAAGAAAATGGGGTTCATATCTTCAACTAGAAAGAGATTCTGGAAAGCATCTTGACTAAAATTGAGACTATTTTCTACCAGAACAGTTCATGTTTGCATTGCATTGTTGGATAGTCTAAGTGAACATTTCATGGTCATCGACGATAGGAAAGTTGTGGGCACAGAATAGAGAATTTCAAGTTATATGAAGTTTGAACAACTTGTTTACTTTATTGATTAAGTGTTTCAAAAAATTCCACCATAGTTCAACAATAGACCTTTCATTAGGATCAAGTTCACCTGTTTCATTTCATGGTAGGCTTGAAATAGATTTACATCCTGTTTAGATTACAGTAGCAATTGTGTCCTTTAATTATAGAAATGATTCACGCATGGAAAATGATAAATGCATCACACAACTTTGTATCAAAGGTACTAATATTTCTTAACCACTGGCTATCAAGCATTGCACCGATACAACCTAAAACAAACACATAAAAATTAGTGAAGAGAGTGTAATCTGCAAAGGCCATTTTAGATTTATTATCAGTAATTGGTGTTACAATAGGGTTCCTCCAACTTCAATCGGCAACATGGGAACCATAGTAGTGTATAGACCTATCCTTGAGACAATGTGTCTGTCACTAGATTCAGGTGTGCTTCGTTGGTGGATTAACACAACATTTTCATTATAATTCCTGGAATATGCACAAAATTAAAGGGTATACGAGATAGCAATGTCAATCATAGCTTGAAGTGACAATACCAATTCTTAGTCATGTATTGTTGAGATTCACAAGTGTTAGGAAGAGAATCAAACATAACCAGAATCAACCCAAATTATTCAATGAAGAAAGAGATAACTTAACACTAGGGCAGCCAAGAGAGGCACAACCTTAGAGAGAGAAATAAAAACTAGCACAAGTGTGCTGGAGAAAGAAATAACCCAAGCAAAAGATAGATCAAACCAATGACAAGAGAGGACATTGACTGATGGTGTCCTTAAGCTAAATTACTTGTATAAGAATGAATGAATGATCACAATGTGTGAAAATACAAATAGAAGTTGTGAATTTATACACAACTGAATATTTAGGGCACTTTCCATAAGAGAGGTTATTGAGCCTATATTGAGTTGAATAGGTCAACCTTAACCAAACCTAGAAATATAAATAATTTTTTCAAATAATGTCATTCATGGCCAAATGTGAAGATTATATGATTAATTTTAACATATCCCCTTAATCTAAACAAGGTCCCATGGATATTAGACATTACATCACACCACCCCATAATGGTTGATCTCCCAAACCAATGCAACTCTACAAGCTAGTGAAGGTGGCCTTGGGTAGAGTTTTGGTGAAGATGTCGACAAGCTAATCCACTAAAGGGACAAAGATTGTCAAAATCCATCCCTAAGAATGAAAGTACAAAATGTAGTGCATCTATATGTCAATGTGTTTTGTCTTTTGATGGTCCATCAACCCATCTACTCAATGTGTTTTGTCTTTTGTAGTGCATCAACCCATCTACTCAGGTTGGACAAAATTTTAAAATTACTCCAATCAAACTAGGATTGATGGAACCACGACATGAAGTTCGATTCAAATCCTCTTTTATCTGGAGAGTAGGTAGAGCTATTATCTAGAATTCACAAAATCAATTTGTTTGGTGTGTTATTTTTTTAATAACATCTATTTATAAATTCATGGTGTACATCAATTTGTATCTTAAATTTTTCAGCACTATGGTCATGGATCCAGGTGCTTGGTTTTACTATGTATAACATTTCTTAAAAGACATGCCCTTTCTCTGGTCAGATTCCTTTAAGTCCTGGTTCTCATCTCACGTGGCTTGGATTCAGTGAAGAAGGATTATTAAGTTCATATGATTCTGAGGTAGTGAGCTCCTAAATACCTAATTTAGGAGACAAAATATGACGTTATTTAGGAAGCAAACCTTGACGTTATTTAGGAAGCAAAGTTGGATGCTATTATGGAAGCAAACCTCGACGTTGTTTAGGAACCAAAGTTGGACTCTATTCTGGAAGAAAAAAAAGATGTTATTTTGGACTTTATAAAGGATGTTATTTAGGAAGCAAAAAAAGACGGTTTTTGAGACGCTTTAAGTTTTTTCCATGACGCATCCCATTTAGCGTCTAGTTTTACCACTCAATGTAAAAAAAAATTACACTAAAAAGGGACGCTAATTCCAAGATGTTTTTGTAGTGCATGAAAGTACAATTGTGAAGAAAAACAATTTGGTATAAGTTCATGAAAGAGTGTCCACCCCAGGTTATGCACCAAAAGACTTGGGTAAGACAACATTAATACAGTTCATCCTATAAAAAATGTATGGGTAAGGAAGATATCTCAGAAGTGTGCAAACGTTTGAAGTAATGACTACACAATATCAACAACAAGTGATTGTTGCGTGCATTACTAACCTAGAGGGGTTATGCATGATCCTTAATTCTGAAGTAGGTACATCAGAAAATCAAGGATTAACATAGTAAGTTGGTGTTCATTGAATTCATTTGAAGAATTGTTAATGTATGTTTTGAAGTGTCTAGTCCTTATTATCATAGTGAAAATTTTCATTCACAAATAGTAAGGAAACAAATGTGCAAGTAACACATAATGAATGAGCAAAAAGGGAGCTTTTGCATCATATTCAAAATATGACTGCAAAATTTGGAGCGTCGAAGCTCATGTTACATTAGGCCACAATCGAGAAATCAAAACAGAGATATGAAACTGAACAAAATAAAATAATGTCTTGTCACAAATAAAATTTAAGTCGACAAAATTTGAAGATGAGGCATAGTCTATAGACGCAATTCGAGATTGATTTATTGAACTAGACCGACAAGCAATAGTGAAATATACAAATCCAAATCCATTGGATCTAGCTCTACAGACTCTGGGGATTGCAACCAAAGAAGAAGGTTTGGTGCTGGGGATGATGAATTGTAGGAAGCATGCTCTACCATCATTTGATTCAGAAGGCCAAATGTCTACTGCATCTATTGTTCCAAAATATCAACCCATCTACTTAGGTTGGAAATTTTTTTAAAATTACTCCAATCAAACTAGGATTGATGGAACCACGACATGAAGTTTGATTCCTTTACCTAGTTCTTCCCATGTTCTGCAAAATACCTATATCCATCCATAGTTGTCCCAAATCCACCTGCTAATACTGAACCACCATGTGGAGGCTCTCAAGGGAGTTATTTAATCACTAAAAATAAGACATGATCGGAAACAAGTGTTGAAGAATTGCAACTCAAGAAGAAAATGTCAGATTAATCTCGACAGAGTATGAACTAGGGTGGTGAGATGAATGAAAACAATGCCAACCCATAGAATTGGGAAATAAATCTTCAAATCCTCGAACATAATTTTAAGGGATGTTGAATTTGATGAGTTCATGCATTGTACAATCTAAGCTTGAGATCATGATGAGGTCAAAATTTAATGCGTAGGAAGATAAATGAAAAAAAACGGTTTGGAAGAATGACGTCGAAGTAAAAATTCCAATATGAATACACCACATTGATAGGATATTAGGCACCTCAACCTTTACCACACACATGAAAGGTTTTAGATATGTACAATAACAAGCAAATTTATTGACTGTAATAAAATACCTCATGTCCAAAGTTCGAGGCAAGATTGCTTGCAGGATACATTAAATTAGATGTAGACAATGTGATTATGCAAAATAAGTCAGCTCCATGTATCTGACGTAGAGACTAAACTATCTGCTACTTAGAATACCAAAGGCAGTGAGCACAAGGACAGGGGGAGTAAGCAAAGTAGAAGGTCCCTTTTTCGTTGATGTCAAAGGGGGAGAGAAAGATAAAGAGAAATCCCAATGACAAGGGGAGCAATGAAAAAATGAAAAATATGGAAGATATACATGTGCAAAAGAAATAAGACCATGATCATAGAAGAAGCCTTTGATGCACAAAATAAAATCTTGCACAAAATAAAATCTCACCTTTAGGGGGGTTTTGAGACAATTACTATCATTCAAGGTAGTGTTGACATCAAGAAAGAGAAAGAGAAATCCAAATGACATGGGGATAAATGATAGAATGAAAAGTCCAAAAGATAAACATGTGCAAAATAAATAAGAGCATGATCACAGACTCAAGCCTTTGACATACCAAAGAAAACATCACCT
This sequence comes from Pseudotsuga menziesii, assembly GCA_001517045.1. Lineage (NCBI taxonomy): Eukaryota > Viridiplantae > Streptophyta > Pinopsida > Pinales > Pinaceae > Pseudotsuga > Pseudotsuga menziesii. Next base: position 81,033 of record LPNX010490403.1, on the reverse strand, counting down.
TCAAGGGAAGTTTGAGACAAGTATTATCATTCAAGGCAATGTTAACATCAATGAAAAAGGGGGATATGGTTGAATATGTATTGTCATTGATTTCAAAGGTTTAAAGGAAATGATCAAATGTTAGAGGGTCAAAACATCAAAGGTTAAAGAATCAAATGTCAAGAAACTGATGTCAAAGACATTGAATTGAATGATAAGAGGTTGCTAAAAAAACATCAGAAGAAGTTGAAGAATTCTTGACACACATGTAGCTTGAAGAAATACATATGGGAGAACGTGGAAGTCACATGAAAGCAAAGATCCCACCATGACATTGGTTGCAATTGCGCATATAATAATACATAAAGAACATTGAAATTGCCACATATGCACGAATACCATTTGTGTAACTTATGAATAAAGAGAAAAAAACTTGTGTGTGAAAGTCCCAAAAAGAAAATCATATGTGCTACGAAGACTTGTAAGAACAAATATGGGTTGCGAACCTATCTGAAAAAGTACCACAAGGATGTTGGCATATGTGCGCCATACACCACACAAAGATGAATTGAGATAAGTGGCATGCGGACGCAAATTATGACTTGATGAAAATGTAAACAAGTGGGGCAATATCCAAGATTGAGGAACTTCACCATGTGGAAACATATCTTGAGCCAAGAAGATTATAAATAAGAAAGAGATGGATATGGTGAAGTAAGCTTGTGAAGAATGAAGATATGAGACAACTGTTTGGACAAGCTTCAAAATTCTTTGGGATATCAATGGCTCATCGATCACAGTAAGAATATTTATGCAATAGAGCCAAAGTGCACAAATCAGTTAGTGATGAACAATGAATAAGTGCGCTAGATGAAAAGGATACTTGTATTCTTAATGTGCGAAGTTCTTGCTCGGTAAAAAAAATGTAGACCACAAAACATAAAATGTGAATAAGTTGGAAGCTTTATTCATACTCAGAACATAGATCAACTAAGAAGATGCAACTTAGAATAATTATCACACATTGTGTTTTTTAGAAACTATTTGTTTAGATGCAGATAATCAAACACAGATCGAAGAAGTTACAACAATTGTGGATTGTGAAGGCATTCATAAGGATAAGGTATTTATGTATTTATAGTTTTTTAATACGATCTTATTTCATATCAAGGAGGTTGGACGCGACAAGGAGTAGGGGGTTGTAGCCTCCTTCGATTCAGTGTTGGATAATATAATCAGGGTGTTGTAGCATCCTTTCTATTGGTGTAGATAAAACCCATGGGATTGGATCCTCCTTTTAGTTGCAGTTGGTAAATATAATTGGGGTGTTGTAGCATCCTTTCTAATGGAGGAGATAAAACCTAGGGGGTCATAGCCTCCTTCCAGTTGGTGTTGGAGAAAAAAAAACAAAAGTCGGTGCTTCCACAACCGAAGTGCACAGATATCCATGGGTCATATATTGAAGCCATAAGTCGTAGTTTCTGCAAAACAAATATATATTCAGGTCGGTTCCGGAAGATCATGAGTTGGTGCTTGGTTGGATTTAAGTTGTTGTAGGATGGTATGAACAACCTACAGGTTGTACTTGAGGATCAGGTCAACACCCGAAATGAGTGGGTGCTCATGTTTAGAAATTGCAATCTCCCATTGATGTAATTATACATATATTTATAGATATACAATTATTTTTCATATATTTGTGCACTGTCTCATTTGTTATTGAGTTGCTGAAAAGTTTTAATTGGTGAAAATATGTCATAGTTAAATAATATACATATCTATGCAATTACTGATTCATCCCTCTCTCATTAATAAGATATTTCCAACAATATTTTATCATCATCCATTGCAAGTATGTATCTTATTATTTGGTTTGGCGCTGGAGATAGGTGCAGGCAGTGTGGTGCTGACTCTACACTACACAGTTCCTTCCAATAAAAGTCACAATTAGACTTTGTTCCAGTAACTATTCCAATATTCATATAGACTCTACTAATTATTTACATTGTTTTCTTCTATGAAATCATTGATTTCATCCTCTAACTCACTATTAATGGACATCATATAGAGTGGGTTCAATTAAACAAATCTGAATTGTTTTTTGTTGATCATTTAAAATATGTTTCTATAATGTCTCCTGCTTTGCTACATGTTTGTAATATTGACCATATAGAGGTAAATAGATAAGATGAAGGGAAGAAAATGAAAACTTTCATGCTTATAAAAATGGTATCCTTGATGTTATAAATTTGATATTTAAAATTGTTTTATAATTATGGATTATTTTACGGAATATTCGGTAAATACATACAAGTGAACATATAAATATACTTCTAATACTGTTAATGAATTAAAACAATGGTCTATGTATTATTGAGTGACACTACCATTGATATTATCAATTAATGGATTCCCCAATTTGTTGTTAAATACTTGCATGGCGTGGATTAATGGATTCCCCAATTTGTTGTTAAATACTTGCATGGCGTGGAATTATGCTGAATTTTAAATTGCAACATAACCCAAATGAAGTCAAAACTAATGGTCTAGAAGCACACATTGAAGTAAATCCATTAAAATAGTAACTAGGAATGAAAGAAATGGTTACGAGAGTCATGGGACATGTACATGAATTTATCCAAATTATAATCTATAGAGTTGTTTTCTCAAAGTGATTGAAAAATACTTCAGTTCTCACGCGGATTGAAAAATGTATGAGATGTTTAAGAGCAAATTGTAAATACGAAGTTAACAAGTGGATACAATTTAACTTCTAAAATATCAATCATGATTATAATATTTAAATTTATTTTAAGAAGATTTCTAGCTTATAGATTTTACTTGAGATAAGGTAGTGAAATACAGCCTCGATCATGCAATGCCCACACCTAATCGCCACCTTAACGAATCTTCTATCCTCTCGTTCATTAATTTGCAATCACGACTGTTTCCTCCATCCCGTCTACACATAAAATGAGGCTTAGAGTAATAAATAGGCCTTAGGGTATAAACTTGATGCATTACAATTGAAAACAACTTTCCCATTTGGTAATGGGCATAACATTATTGATCACCATTTCACCTTCCATAAGCTTCTCCCCAATATTGGCAGTCCTATCCGCCTTTTTTTGTTTGTTGTTCGAACGCTTTATATGAAAAATATGATTTTTCAAAAGGTCGAGGGAGAAGGTCAATTTTGTTTTTGGGGAATTTCCTCTCTTCCTTCCCTTTGTCATACTGAATGCTCTTCATCATTTGGATGACAATCCTAGAGTCTCCAAAAACTTGAAAGGTATAAATGTTTAACTCTAAGATTGCTTCCATGCCTTGCATTAACACTTCCAATTCTGCTTGATTGCTCGTCCTCTTGCATATCCCCAAAGCAAAGAAGTTGACCTTACTTCCTCCTGGGTCGAAGATTAAATGCCGAGACTCTCTAAAACAAACAAGCTCCCTTAATTATCAAGCTACTAATGCATGAGCTTAGGAGGATTGGAATGGTGTCACCATGGTTGGTGTTAGCTAAGAAATATGTTTCATGAGCTTAGTAGGTAGAATTAAAATCTAAATGCAATTGTTGAGACCATATTTTGCTTAAGAACGGGTTACATTTATAGTACAAACATCCAATTCTCTAGATACTTTTAATTGGTGGATCTGTATCTCTAAAAATAACTAATATACTTGGAACTAATATAAAATCATATTCCAACCATAAATAATTATGGTTTCATGACAACAAATTTCCAATGCATTTCTACATTATTTCTTTAATACTCCCACTTAATGGAAAAATAATTCTCTATCAAATCAAGTATTCATCATAGTTATCATCATCTCCAACTTTATCTTCATATGGATGAGCTTTCAGTGTGTTTCATCATTTTATTGGCTTCCCCTCATCATAAATTGTCATGAGATTTTGTGGCGTACCCCTAACCATTACAATATTCTTGAAGTAGTTTCGACTTACAATTAATTATGCTGTAAGGCGTTTTTCTCCGAAGTTCTTCGGAAAAGCACTGTTCATTTCGTCATCTATTCAACCAACCGTGCTCCTTCGCGTGTCCTCTTCACGATCCGGTGGTTCTCCGTGTGTCCTCTTCGCGATCCGGTGGTTCTCCGCGTGTCCTCTTCGCGATTCGGTGGTCCTCCGCGTGTTTTGAAATTCTTCCGGATGTTTTGGAGGTAAAGGTTAGAACCCAGTCCGGGCTCCTCCGCAAGTGACAGCATTGATGGTTGGACCTGCCACTTAACCCCCATCCCCACGTGTCTCCTTTGTGATCCGCTGGTCCTCCGCGTGTTTTCAAATTGAGTCTGTATAAAACTTCCGTGCTGATAGTCGGACCTTTCAGATCTTTTGGAGGTAAAGGTTAGAACCTAGTCTAGGCTTCTCCGCAAGTGACAACATCGATGGTTGAAGGTTTCCGGTCGCTGCCTTGCTCTGTCCTCCCATTTCATCTACAAGTTTCAATGTTTGCATGTTTTCCACCTCTTTGCTGAGCATTGTTCATAGGCTTTGCCGTGACTCTTGAGTTGGTCAGAACCGCAGTTGTCCGACGATTCTGGAGTGCCGTGGGAGATTTCTGGAGAGCTCGTCCTATGAAAGATCCTGTCCGAAACATGAAGTGTTTTTTTCTTAGTTTGGCATTTATTCTAAAATTATTAGATAGCTTGCTATTCATGGAGGAGGTGGTTGAACATCTTGTCATGGTGACCGCCCCTCCCTGCTGCATAAATGGTGTTTACTAGTCACATTTAGTTTGCGGTTTTAAAGGATTTGCACTATTTGGGTTTAAACAGAGAAGTTGCATTGTTTCTAGTTGCAGGAATTCTAATTCAAAGAGCCAAAGAAGAGGAAAAAAACACAGGTACTTTGTTTTTCCACTGCTCTTGGATTTCATTCTGTGCAATTTCATTTCTATTGCAAATTTGTTGTGCAAGACTCCCAATCAATTGAATATTAACATAATACACTAGATTAGAGCATTACCAATTACAGTTATTCAACCGGGGAATAATGCACTTGATTTTAAATTCTATGAATCAGAGCAAATTACGTGTTTAGCATGACCCAAAATGCGGTTTCTCCTGCAAGATCTAATCTAGGATTGTTAGTGTCAATCTTGTAGGCTTGTCTGGGTGTTGTCATATCTTCTACCCTCTGCAAGTTGTTCATCAATTTCCGCAAAACTGCCATTAAAAGAATCAGGCACCGCAGCTGGCCCAGCCACTAAACCGCCATTCTCATATAGCTTAGAATAATTCAAAACCCCTGAATCAATAGTAGGGTTCCACGGTGTGGTTTGGTAAATTATATATGCTGTTGATTGGGTCCGTCCATTGGAAAACATACTTGCTTATAAGAACTGGATGAACTAATATGTTATTTTTAATATAGCTTTAATTGCGAAATCCAAAACTTTCATTGATTTTCCCCTGTTTGTCCAGGATTGAGTTTGTTTATTTATGTGGCACTACATTATTTTTACCCCTGGCTCATTCCTGCTGAAGTTGAATTGTGGTGGCCAAAATTTAAGATTCAGAGGACTTACTCTATGGGGAAGTAGGAAGAGAACTCTATTTAAGTGCAGGAGAGGGCTTTGGCTTTGGCTTTGGAACTGTAGTTGGAGCAGAAGATCCTGAATCTGATCCAAGATTTGGCACAGTCACTGCTAGAAGAACAACCATTAAAAGCATCACCATCAACATCATTGAAACAAACTGAAACCAAATTAATTTCATCCTATAAAACAATAATACGTGGGAGAAGCTGGTTGTCTCCAGCATTTCCACCTTGAAGTCTAGCAAAAATTCCGACCATTGGGCCATTGTTGTAGGTTACAGGTTTTGTTTGCTCATAGTTGTCTCTTGCATCTGCAAAGTTATCATTGTGATCGGGTCCTCCAACAATAGCACCAACTAAAATATTCGGATCATTTCCTTGGTGGTTGAACCATGTAGCATATCCTCCTTTGCAACTCACAAATGATGAATCCTATTTGTATGATGCAATGGAGGAACCTCTATGATGGACCTGGCGAGGATAGTTTGGACTATATCCCACCATGTAGCTTGTAGCTCTTGGATTGTCACCAAGTATGTAATAAACCTACAAGAACATCATTTTAGCCAAAGGACTGAATAGGAATTAAGGCTTTTTAGATCTTGGACTCATTAATCTATCTTCTTGATAAGGAGGTTTTTAGCGCATCATGGGATTTACAATTATTATACCTGCAACTTAGCTAATGCCAACTACTGAGATGGATCTACTTCTCCACTGGGGCATTGCAGTTGCTTTCCACCAGAAGACAAATAATCAGAGAAGACTGTGAGAAGGAATGAGGCACTCTTCACAAAATGAATGTTGTTCCATTTCTGCCAATACAATAGCCCACCTGAACAGCCAATGATGCACTCATTTAGTCCACTTTGTGGCTTGCTATCAAGATAAAATGATGTATGTATTCTGGAAGGCAGATTGATGAAACCAAACCTGGTGTTCGCTATACACTGTGCCCATTCTTCTGAAGGCACGCACACATGAAATATTCATATTTTTCTTGATATTGTTGCATTACTTCTTTGTTTTGCCCACCCCTGCCTTGCATGAAGAACTGATCATAAACTAGATACAATGTCAATTGTTCAATCGATTTCTATCCAAACTAAATGAGTTGATTGGCAGCCCAATCTGGCCATTGGTATTGAGGCCTGCATTGTAAGTTGATGGTAAATACTACTTATAAATAGGTAAAGTTCACTGGACATATTGAGATTTCAAATCATGATCGATTGTTGAAAAGCCAACTACTACGGCCCATCTCAGAAATTACTACTCGTAATCAGTGACCGCGTGCGAATGTTCCACCATCATTAACCTCAGGGCCTGCTTTCAAATAAACTCCATGGGCTAAGTCTGGTAAGGGAAAGGAAGTTGTGGTTAAAACTGAAACAGTCAGGACACTTGTACTTTCGGGCCAGGTATGCCCACTTTGGAATCCTCAGAACTGCCCTAGGAACTACTACCAGAACTTATTAGATCGAATGGGGTCAGTATACCATTGCTATTAACCTTTAGTAGGAAGAATGAATGAATTGAAGTTAGACCTTTTCACTTTTGACTTTAGACATCCTTTGTAGGCGCAGGGTCCAAAAATTGGACTCGTCATCTCTTTATCAACCCTATTCTACCCTTTCTTTCTAGACTGAAAAAAGGAGTATCTGACCGAATAGTATTCCCAGTGATGCTTGCACGGTAATTTTTATGCCGTAAGGCGTTTTTCCCTAGAGTTCTTTGGTAAACCACTGTTCATTTCATCGTCTATTCAGCCAACCGTGCTTCCCCGGGTGTCTTCTTCATGATCCGCTGGTTTATTAGTTGTGCTGATTTTGAATGCTGAATACTGTTCAGGACTTTATTTTTATCATTCGTTTAGATATCTTCTACTTATTGCTGAACAACAATAAGAATTCTACTCAAATATTCAACTGTATCGAGTTATAATATCTTCAAAATTGTAATACAATTGGAGTATGTGATAAATGAACCTGACATAATCAACTTCAACTTTTTAAAATTGTTTGTTTTCCAGAATTTCTGTCAAAATTAGCTCATACCAAGGAAACTCTTAGACGACTTCACAAACCAAATAATAGGGTAGTGTCTCAAAACTACAAGATGGGTTTGTTTTTACATGGAACCGCTTTCGTAATTCCCAATATTGTTGATTCTCAGAAAACAACTTTTGCAACAATTACCCCCATCTACCTACCCAAGCGAGGCTTTTACATAGAACCACTCTTTCAAAATTCTCAATGTAGTTGTTTCTCAGAAAACAACTTTTGCCACATTTACCTTAGTTGTTTACCCAATCCCTTATAGCTAGAAGGGCTTGATAAAAGCAAGAATTAAAATCCAGAATATACTTGGTTCTTAAGGTGGAATTTACAATTTAACAGTAAAAATCCAGAATATTCTAGAGATTACAGGCAGTTAAGAAATGGAAAATATAGCATTCTGCAATCAAGAAACAATTGTATTTAAGGAAACCAAAATGGATAAAGGATTAAAATTTGTTTGAAAGAAAGGGGCGAGAAGCAATTTTCTGAAATGAATCCTGACATTTGCTACGAGAAGAAACTATATCAATGCCACTTTGGTTGCTAGGCATTAAAATTGAGAAATGTTCATTATGAAAAACTAAACTTAAAAATCACTGGTGGTATAAAAAATAGAACAAAGAGAGCAAAGATGTTAGAGTTGCTTACCTTTATCCAATTTGTAAGCAGATGAATGCCTATGTTCAATGCATGGAATACATCTTTTAGATTTAGTGAACCTTCTATAATGCACATAACTATATGCACGTAGACACCAGACCAATGGAGTGCCCCTGTATTCTCTGGGTGCATAGTTATTTAAAGGCACGAGGGAAATTGCATATGTAGTAAGCTTTTGCAAGTTTTCTTAATAGGAATAAAATAAAATAACAAGCTATAGAAAAAAAATGAAAAAGGTGAAAGTATTTCATGGAGTTTTTGTAAATTCCTTACGTCAACCAGCATTTTGACACACGCCGAAAACTTTTTATCTGTAAATGCTTGTAACACAAGTTGTGAATAGTATTTATAGATTTCCTGAGGGAATTGAAATTTTACACACGAGGAGGAAGCCTTTTTTTATTTCGGGACTTTAGAATCCATTCAGTGCAGAGTGCACTCTGCAAGTCATTTTCCCTTTTTAATTAATGGATTCTAAAGTCACTCTAGTCCAAAGACCTTACAGTTATGTTATCACTTTCATATGAGTCAAATCAATGTCCATAGAGTTTTTCCATGTTGAGGATAAATGATAAATGAGTAAGGCAAGTTGCCTATCCAAGAGGGTGCAAGAATAAGTTTTAAGTAGAAATTCTGCAAAAAATTGATGTTTGGCATAGTTTTATAAGTTAAAGTTTCAAAGATAGTTTTCTATTCCCTAGAGGTTTTGAGGGTCTGTCTCTAAAACTTTCAAAAATCCTAAAACAATCTAAAAGAAAAACTAAAACTGTGTCCCTTTTGGATTTTTTGCTTCACCAAACTCCAGTAAAAATGAAATTTTCTAAACTGTTTTGGATAAAGCATTAAGTCATAAGTAATGAAATGTAACAGGAGAGATGTATGATTCCACATGCAAAGTAAAGAATAAGTTGAAATATAGACAACTGTACTAAAACTTATGATTGAACATATTTTAGAATTTTCACTTGCATCTTCAATGAAATCAAATCACAGACTTGAATGGAACGCCGTTAGGCATTTTTATCTGAAGTTTTGTTCTAAACAACCGTAGATGTCGTCGTCCCTCCTGCCAGTGCTACTTTTACGCGTGTCTCTTCTTGCGCTGCGCATTTTCCATAGGTTTCCTGTATTGTCAACTAGGACAAATCAAGGCACCAACCGGAAACCTTAATCAATTAAGAACTCAGGGATGGGGGTTAAGTGGCAGGTCCAACCATCAATGCTGTCACTTGCAGAGGAGCCCGGAATGGGTTCTAACCTTTACCTCCAAAAGATCCGGAAGGCCAGACTATCAATGCCAAAGTTTTATACTACCCAGCAAGAGTCAATTTGAAGACACGCAGAGGACCAGCATATCATGAAGAAGACACGCGGAGAACCAATGGATCACAAAGAACACACGCAGAGAAGCACGGTTGGCTAAATAGACAACGAAATGAACATTGGTTTCCAAACAATTTTCTTCCTTCTACAATTCAGTGATTTTTGGAGAGCCGTGACTCTTGTCCGACGATTCTGGATTGCCGTGAGGTGATTTCTTGAGAGCCCCTCCTGTGAAAGAGCCTGTCTTGTAGAAAGAGCCCGCTCAGCGATTCCTATAGAGGTCTGAGCAACAGCTGCAACAAGCACCTTGGTTTTTGGTTTAACGCTCGATGTTCTGAGATAACTGAACTCAAAAGTAAACCCTGGCTCCTTCAGGGTTCTGAACATCTTAGTCATGTTTTGCAGCACATTAGTATCAGAGAACAGACCACATTATGAAGAAATTTTGGGTTTCTCACTCAGAGCAGTTTCAGCTTATGGTATTCATTTTCCCCTTCACTTTACAATCCTCGTTGAGCTTTAAGGAAACGTGAAGTGACTCTAGGGTTGGTCAGATTCAATATGCACTCTATAGTTCACTTCAAGTCATGAAGAAAAAGTGTTTTCCAACATTTCCAACCCAAATACCAGTATGAACTAGAAAGTACTTTACATAAGACTAGAATGAACCAACAAGTACTTTACATAAGAGCAACTTCCTTTGGTTCTTCTGAAGGCCCCTCCTATGTTCTGGCCTGCTATAGTTGCTTGGTGAGCTTAAGGTATAAGAGATGCTAAAAAAATAGGCCTTTACGTTGAAGTTAAAGTTGGCTTTTAAAATCATTAATAAGCAAACAAGAGGGGTGGCTTGCTTTTGTGAGAAAATGGGCTTCTAAGATAAGAATACGAAAGATCAAGTGAGGCTCGAAGTAGCGTACCAATCGCCCTTTGAATAGAAGTAGTTTACAAGTTGATTTTGTTCAAATGGACACTATGCCTCGACAGAGTCATGTACCAAAATTTTGGTACCATTAATGGCTAAAAAAAATAGGAAGTGTTAGAGTTTATATCATTGCCCTGTGTATAAATAGTGAAATTGAAGTATGGCACAAACTTACAATTATATACAAAAATATGGAGTTCAGACGTCGTTGAAAAGAGAATTCTTACCAAAAAAATTTTTTGGTAATTTTAAAGTTTGTTGGTTGAAACTATGTAATACGTGTACCAGTCCAACAAAATTTGTCGTCATTGTGAAATGGAAATTAATGTAAACAAAATAAAGATAAGGTAAATTATACTTTGAAAAGGATAACACCATCCAATTTTAATCGTATCAAATTGGAGTTGTCTCATGCTTCATCAAACTATTGCTTCACTCATTTTCTTTTCTAGGCTGATGTTGGATCTAGGATGCCACTTGCTTGGTATTAGAAATGGGCATGTTTTTGGTGGTTTCATCTATCTTCCATATATTATGTGGAGAGATATGCTCAACCTTTGTTTTCTTTATGAAGCTTCCTAACTTTTCTCTTTCGCCATATAATTCTTTCCTTGCGGTGACAAACTCACAATAGACTCACATTAGGGCCAGCTGCATCTGTAGCACCAACAGACCTCAAAGTGCAATCCATAAATTTGATGGCTTTCTTCATTGAATAATTATATTGTTCTAACTTCCAACCTTCAATGAAAATAACAGCCCGAGCTGGATAGTGTTGACCAGGCCAATGTTGATGGCATCTAAAGAGTGTTCTCAATGTTATTCAAAGCGTTCAAATTTATTCCCTTTTCCATACTTCAACTTAGGAATGATATTCATTTCTGCAACGTGTACCCATTTCCTTGTTTGCGATAATATTGTCAAGGCTTTCCTATTTATTATGGTTTTGCTGTAGATTTCAATTTATTCTAGCTTTTGAAGTAGTAGAGGATAGGAATTAAAGGCACGGTTTTCTCTAACAAATTTTTGCAAAAGGAAGCATTTACTTAAAATGAATGCATGCATAACCTGTTCTGACATTTTTACCGCTACCACTTATTCTTGGCAGTACTTTCATGTAACCTATTTGGAGCTTCGAGCTTTATGTAACAATTAATAATGTTGGAGCTTGAGTACCGAAAAATATTTCTGTTGTTGAACATTACGGTTTTTTGCATTTTCCTTCTGCACATAAACATCTATTGGCACCACTTTAAAAGGGCAATCTTTGACAGATTTGGGGTTCACTTCTTTAGTAACACCACTCGGTTGTCCATATGCTTCAACACCTCTCTCTGTTGCCCTGTTTGTATTTTCATTTTTTATGCTTTCACTAAGTTCTTTAATAATGATGCATCTCCCATGCCTCTTGGATAAGTTTTCTTGGTGGATGTTATTTCATGTTATTAGTCATTCCTTAACTTGATATCAGACTCTTGGTAACAAATTTTTATCAACTTGTGAGTTTTTTACTATTACTAGTTTATTCTTTATTTAAAGCGTTCAAATTTATTCCATTTTCCATAGTTCAACTTAGGAATGATATTCATTTCTGCAGCGTGTACCCATTTCCTCGTTTGCGATAATATTGTCAAGGCTTTCCTATTTATTATAGTTTTGTTGTAGATTTCAATTTTTTCTAGCTTTTGAAGTAGTAGAGGCTAGGAATTAAAGGCACGGTTTTCTCTAACAAATTTTTGCAAAAGGAAGCATTTACTTAAAATGAATGCATGCATAACTTGTTTTGACATTTTGACCGCTGCCACTTCTTGTTGGCACTACTTTCATGTAAACTATTTGGAGCTTGGAGCTTTATGTGACAATTAATGATGTTGGTTTTCATGGAAAACTGTTATGTCTGTTAGTGTTCTTAAAATATAATATATTCAAAGTTTCTTTTTAACAATGTTGGCTCCTTTGACTTCTATGGATGGTGGTAAATGGAATATGTTGAACCTTTAATTTAATCTTTGTTACCTAGTATGTTGGATGCTTTTATTTATAGTTGGTTTTGGTTATTCCTACATACACAGTAAACATTACTAAGTGACCCTACCAACTCCTCTTAACCTCTATTCTATATTCCTATCCTTATCCCATTGCTATCAGCTCTTATTTATTCTTCATCCTTTGCATCATCGCTTCTCCCTCGTTACCTATCCACTACAATGAATAAGAATTCAATTATCCTCTCCCACTCTTTTCAGCACATAAAGGTTGTATATAATGTACATATATTGTGATAGGAATTTGATGTAAACTTATAAGGTCATTTGGCTAAATAATTGAAACATTTTGTATATATTTTTAGTATACATTTTGTATATATTGTGAACAATAGTGCTATTAAACTTTTAGAAGAATATGATCACCTCAAGTGGTCCAAGAATAGTGGAGCAAGGGTATACACTATCAAGTTGGGTTTTGCTGCAAGCATTGAAGAATGCCTTCTTTCATATAGAGTCTATTTGGGGAGAGCGGTCTAGAAATCAACATTTCCTTTAAAAATAAATATTATTTTATGGTTATAAATAGCCAAGAAGCTCTTAACCTAAGATAATAGACATAAAAGAAACTAGACATGCTAAGAGATGCATACTTTGCAAGCACGATTTAGATATTGTAGATCACTTGTTCATGGCCTTTTAATTTGAGTTATCTGTTTGGAAGGAGGTAGCTCTTGTCTAAGTAGGATGAGATAAGAGTAACTTGGTGAACAGTCTCTTCGCACAGAAGGGCTCAAAATTTATGCAAAAAAATTACATATCTGACATAAAACACTTTCTTTTGCATTCTGAAGGTGCTCTTAGAGAGGAATGTAACGAAAAAATGTGGCACTTCTTTGCAAAGAAGAGCCTTCTCTTCAGTAGACATACTTGAAAGTTTGTTGAAGGGTAGATTTGGTATGAAGTTATGATGCAAATCTGAAGTAGTAATTGAGGATTGTTTTGGCACATTTCACAAAGAAAATAATTTTGCTTATGCATGGAATAAAAAAATTATTCCCATGAAGCAATGAATATATGAAAACCTGAAATGTTTAAGTGTACAAAATTATCTTAATTAAAGGGCCATGTAGACACCTTGTAGTTTATAAGATTGGATGTGGGAGTAGTACTAATACTAGAGCATAACTTTTAGCACTCTGGGAATCATTACGGGTCGCCAAATATATTGGGATGCCTTACCTACATATATTTGGCGACTCCTTAGTGATTATAAATTCAAAAAAGTGGGAATCCACCCTTCACATGGTGAACCTTGAGGCTTGGTGCTACAACAGCAGATTACTCATATCCTCATTCGCCTAGGTGGATTTTAGTCATGTCTATAGGGAACATAACAAGAGGGTAGACATCTTCTCCATGGAGGGTTTGTGTATGGCTCTGGGTCACCTATTACTTACTGAATCTTATGATGATGAGTTTATTGGGGAAGTCTCAATCCAGCTTTCTTAGCATTTTCTCATTCTATTTCAGATATTTATCTCATGGATTTTTTTGATATATTTCTGGTTATGCTGAGTAGCAGTTACAAGAATTTTGAGAGTCGCTTGCCTACTTTGGATAAGGTGTCTGGGCTCTTGTTATGTTCTTTAGGAACATTTATCTACCTTATGTATATACTGCTCACTTATGAGAGGACCTTTTCATGTATTGATACCCAGGTGCTGATAGTATTTTTTCACATCTTGGGCATAGTTATATTTCTGATTTGAACTGCACTGTAATGTAGTATTTACTATTCTGTCTGACCCATTAAGGTATGGACAGTTGTTTGAAAATGGTATACACTATCAAGTTGGGTTATGCTGCAAGCATTGAAGAATGCCTTCTTTCATATAGAGTCTATTTGGGAAGAGCGGTCTATAAATCAACATTTCCTTTAAAAATAAAGATTATTTTATGGTTATAAATAGCAGCAAGCTCTTAACCTAGGATAATAGACGCACCAGCACCAGATTAGAGCTTCTGGCTCTTTGGGCACTACTTTCGGTTTCCATTCATTTGGGGATCCCTCTCTTATCTGTATTTCGGGATTCATAGGTTATCATCTCTTGGGTGAACAGAATTGCTTCATTGAACACCCCACTTTTGAGTCATTGGTGTGATGACATTCTTTCTCTGCTGCATCATAACCCTTTAGTGACCATCAATCATATCTATCGCGAGCATAACTAGCAGGCTGACAGTCTCTCCAAACAGGCTCTTTCGTTGGCCCCGGGGCATGGGTAATTTTCTGAATCTTTAGATGGTATGATCATTGATCATGGGATATTTAAGTTATTTTGGCTTGTGCCGGGCTTTTCCCTTTCACTCTCTTTATGAGGCACAAGCATTCAGTTTGAATGAATGGTTCTTTTGCTGACATGGATGTGCCTATCAACCTTCTTGTTATGCTCTTGATTCATATGTTTTTTGGTATCTCATGAATTATTTTAGATAGATTTTCTGACCTGTTACTACAGGAATGATGAGAAAAGTCTTCCCTTAGTAGACTTTATGCTTTTCTGTCCCCATTTTGGTTGGATGACTAGAATTCTCCGACTTTACAGCTATCAGAGAGATCCCCAAATGTATTTGCATTTGCAGAATTCTTGTGCATTGTCAAGGTGCTCTTAGAGAGGAATGTAATGAAAAAATGTGGCACTTCTTTGCAAAGAAGAGCCTTCTCTTCAATATACATAATTGAAATTTTGTTGAAGGGTAAGTTTGGTATGAATTTATGATGCAAATCTAAAGTAGTTATTGAGGATTGTTTTGGCACATTTCACAAAGAAAATAACTTTACTTATGCATGGAATTAAAATTTTTTATGGTTCTTTTATGGAATTAAATAACTTTGATTATTTTATGGTTATAAATAGCCAACAAACTCTTAACCTAGGATAATAGATGCACCAACACCAGATTATAGCTTCTAGCTCTTGGGGCACTACTTTCGGTTGCCATTCATTTGGGGATCTCTATCTTATCTGTATTTGGGGATTCATAGGTTATCATCTCTTGGGTGAATAGAACTGCTTCATTGAACACCCCACTTCTGAGTCATTGGTGTGATGACATTCTTTCTCTACTGCATCATGTCCCTTTAGTGACCATCAATCATATCTATCGCAAGCATAACTAGCAGGCTAACAGTCTCTCCAAACAGGCTCTTTCGTTGGCCCCGGGGCATGGGGAATTTTCTGAATCTTTAGATGGTATGATCATTGATCATGGGATATTTCAGTTATTTTGGCTTGTGCTGGGCTTTGCCCTTTCACTCTCTTTATGAGGCACAACCATTTAGTTTAAATGAATGGTTCTTTTGCTGACATGGATGTGCCTATCAGCCTTCTTTTTATGCTCCTAATTCATATGTTTTTTGGTCTCTCACGAATTATTTCAGATAGATTTTCTGACCTGTTACTACAGGAATGATGAGAAAAGTCTGCCCTTAGTAGACTTTATGCTTTTCTGTCGCCATTTTGGTTGGATGACTGGAATTCTCCGACTTTACAGCTATCAGAGAGATCCCCAAATGTATCTTCATTTGCGGAATTCTTGTGCATTCTTAAGGTGCTCATAGAGAGGAATGTAATGAAAAAATGTGGCACTTCTTTGCAAAGAAGAGCCTTCTCTTCAATAGACATATTTGAATGTTTGTTGAAGGGTAAATTTGGTATGAAGTTATGATGCAAATCTGAAGTGGTTATTGAGGATTGTTTTGGCACATTTCACAAAGAAAATAACTTTGCTTATGCATGGAATTAAAAAAAATTTCCCATGAATCAATGAATATATGAAAACTTGAAATGTTTAAGTGTACAAAATTATCTTAATTAAAGGGCCATGTAGAGACCTTGCAGTTTTTAAGCTTGGATATGGGAGCAGTACTAATACTAGAGCAGGACTTTTAGCACTCTGGGCATCATTACAGGTCGCAAAATATATTGGGCGGCCTTACCTACATATATTTGGTGACTCCTCGATGATTATAAATTGGGAAAAGTTGGAATCCACCCTCCACGTGGTGTACCTTGAGGCTTGGTGCTACAACACCAGATTACTCATACCTTCATTCGCCTGGGTGGATTTTATTCATGTCTATAGGGAACATAACAAGAGGGTAGACATCTTCTCCATGGAGGGTTTGTGTATGGCTCCTGGTCACCTTTTACTTACTGAATCTTTTACTTTCAGATATTTATCTCATGGATTTTTTTGAGATATTTCTCGTTATGCTGAGCAACAGTTACAGGAATTTTGAGAGTCACTTGCCTACTTTGGATAAGGTGTCTGGGCTCTTGTTATGTTCTTTGTGCACATTTATCTGACTTATGTATATACTGCTCACTTATGAGAGGACCTTTTCATGTATTGATACCCAGGTGCTGATAGTATTTTTTCACATCTTGGGCATAGTTATATTTCTGATTTGAACTGCATTGTAATGTAGTATTTACTATTCTGTTTGACCCATTGGGGTATGGACAGTTGTTTGATGATGTACAAGGTTACCTTTGTTTCATTAGAATATCAAGCAACTGTTTTCCCCGACTGCAAAAAAAATGTGGAACCTCAACTGAACTTAGGACCAAGAATATTAACTTATGTTTTAGATACTCTAACGTCAGGAAGACAATGTGATATTACCTTTTTGCTTCATTTTATCTTAGTTTAGGGTTGGGAAGAGAGAAATCTCTTTATCTTTACCGAATGTAGTATTCTCATCACTCTACCACAATGACAAGGAAATAAGTCTAGAATCCACTTAAAGTCTTAAAAGTGATTTACAAGTAGTGGATCAATGAACATATTTTAGTATTATGCCAATTTAGTATTATGATTATTGTCTTATATTACAAGTATTAGATCAAGAAGGATATCAAGAGTAGTTTGATATATTTGAACTAATTATATAATTTTGATTCAATTTTTTGAATAACACATGATAGTCAATCTTTTGAATAACACATAATTATCCAGTGATGACACACAAGAAAAAAAATACCTACATTGAGAGAGAGAAGATAGTCAAACCCTTTGTTGACTTGTGCATCACATAGTTAGTTTGAATCTCCTCCCTATACAGTGATGGAAAAAAATGCAAAGCTAGATATGGAAGATTAGAGGAAAAGTAGAGTGTGTTGCATCAGAAAAGTAGAACGAGGGGTGTATTGAAGCGACGAGAATGGGACTCAATAAAACACATAATGAGGGTCGTAATGAGACAGTGGGTTGACCAGAAGGGATATGTCGAGAAGGGCCGAAGTATCCAATAAATTCCTTTCTGGATCGTACCTCTAATACACTTTAAGCATTTACAACCTAACTTTTCATAGTTCCATTGCATGCTTTTATTCTCACATTATATTAAAAAACAAACAAAAACTACCCTCTTTCTGTCACTGTTGTACATTCTACTCTTCTACCTGCTACAGTTTCATTGTATGTATGGCATGGTTGTATGTCACTCATACAATAGTATATATATATATATATACACAAACAAATTGTCATATACTTACACATTTGTTTCCTCTTTCTCTTAGTGTTTTCCCCGCATAATGGAGGCACCCTTGATAGAAAATGTGATATCTTCTTTGTTGTCTGGTTCTGTACATCTTCAACCACTTTTGTAGGTATTTTCGCTCTAGCCATTCAGACCAACAAATGCAACTACTCACTGTTTTCGAATTACTATCTCTGATGGTAACAACACGCACCAGACTTTTCTCCCAACTACCTTCAACTCCCTCATATCAAATGGAGAACTCCAAGAAGGCTCTGTCATCAAGCTCGCCAAGTGCACCTGCACCATCATCCATAATAACACGTATTGTTTTTTTCCTATTATTTTAAGCCCTCTCGTATGTAACTTAGCCTATACATTTTTACCTACCACCAACATCATCAATTTTATAACACCTTTACTAATTCTTGCCTTTTCTTCCCCTACAGGACTATTACAATACTCGATCTTGAACTGGTCCACCGCAAGCTTGCCCTTGTTGGGAGCCCTGTTCCTCTTTTACTACCGACTAGCTTTGGCATTCCAATTGGTTCATCAACTAGCCAATCCAGCTGCCTCATAGAAGAAAGTGATGTTCACTCATCCCAAGCATTAGATACACCAATATCCATGCCAACTACTATAATTCCATTCAAAGCACTCAATCCCAACTATAAAAAATGGTCCATCCAAGGTCGCGTGCTTGCCAAGACACCCATCCATGAATACACCAACCAATGCGACCCAGGGAAACTATTTGGCTTTGACCCTATTGATTGTTCTGGAGAAGAGATCCGTGTCTCTTCCTTTAACAACTTTGTTGACACCTTCTATTCCCTTGTTGAAATAGGGACAGTGTACACTATCTCGAATGGCACAATCAAACCAAGCAACCCTTCATATAACCATTTGAACAACCATATTGAGATTGTCCTTTCATCTACGTCGACCATCCACCCTTTCCTCGATGCATTTCCCTCCATTCCTTTACATTCCTTCCACTTTAAAACAATCAATGACCTCCAAAGTTTACCTTCAAATTCCATGGTTGACCTGATTGGCCTTGTTAGCTCTGTCTTGCCTGCATCTACAATTCGAAAAAAATACGGTTCTGAAACAAGTAGGAGAACCGTTTGCCTCAGAGACACATCCTCTTTTAGCATTGATGTCACACTTTGGGGTCATCATTGCCACACTGAGGGTTCACATGTTGCTTCACTATACTCCTCCGACCCACCATTTGTCCTTGCAATAAAGGGTGGTCATCTTACGGATTACAATGGTAAAACAATTGGAAGTGTTCCCAATAGTACCATCCTTATCAATCCAGATATCGAGGCAACCCATCACCTTCAAAAATGGTACACTGATCATGGATTTCGCGCTGCATCACCATCCTTGAGCCGCAAATACATAGGCTCTATGTCTCGAACACACCCATCTAAAAAAATCTTCGACTTGCAAAGCATGCAACCCTCTGATAAGAACCCATGGCTCTTTGTGCGTGCTTCCATTGTTGACATTAGCATGGATGACTTCCACTTCCTTGCATGCCCTCTCTTTGTTGATGGCATTCAATGCATGAAGAAAGTTGCACATAGAGCTCTCAACACTTGAAATTGCAGCAAATGTGATGGTGAATTCACAGAATGTGACTACAGATACATTTTAAAGATTTCTTTACAAGACCACACTGGCCAAATCAACGGGGCCATAGCTTTTGATGATGCAGCCAACAAACTACTTGGTGTCTCTACAAAGGATTTATGCCTACTCGCCACTGAGCCCTCAGCCATAAATGATCTCTCTCTGCACGTAACTTTGCGTCGATACCTGTTCACCTTGTCCATTAAGATGGAGAATTTCAACTCCAGTACATGCTTGAAGACAACCATTGTCAATTCTGAAGAGCTTCCTTATGTTTCTGCATCAACCAAGCTCCTTGAAGAAATATCTGCACTCACTACTCAAAGCCATCCTATTGCATGCTGTCTCTAACCTCCCCTTCATATACTCCACCCTCAGCTATTCCAACCAATGCTTTTACTCACCCTTCCACATCTTACTCTTCCCTCACTCCTTGCTTCAACACATCGTACCCTACAATACACCATCCCATCTCTCCAAATTCATTCCACCTCATCTCAACCCAATTATGTTTCTTCCACTTCATCATGATCACTATATCCCCCCACCCCCCCTGCTTTCCTTCCTTCATTGCTTGTATATAGAATTTTCCCTTTCTTTCCTTTCTTTTTACAAATATCTGCAATGTAATTATCTACTATAAATTTTGTGCTCACATGACATATGTGTTATCATATACATTACGTGTTTATTTTTAAAGCATGCCATACATATCTGTCCATGCAACATTTCACGTTTTCTTACATGTATACAATGTTTATTATGTCATATATGTGGATTTATTTTTTCTACTATGCTGCTCCTTGGTTGCTTTTTCACATACATACATGCTCCACATACATCACAAAAAATGCTTTATACCTTATTTCTTGCAAAAACTTTCGCAATGCGTTATTTTCTATATGTAGACATACCTTCTTATTTGTACTTTACATATCTTGCTTTTAATGTACATGCCTCAACTTTTTCTTACACTTACACATTTATAACATTTGAAATTCCCATCAATGTCTCCTCCAGGTTCAAGGCAAACTCTTCTTCAACAACCCATGTTGCCCAATACTGCACGTGACCAAATAAATGCACGTAGAAGGCTTCTTTATAGCCAAACAAAGGACCACCAAAATGCGCAGAGACATCTTACTTATCAATCTAGGCGTGGAAACATCAATGCTTCAATCAACTGTACCCCAATGCACACATCCACTACAACCCCATCTCCAACCACCCCCTTTCCAGATGGTCACACTTTCTTTCTTAACCGACTTTCTCACCTCCACCCACTTCATGTTTGCTCCATATGCAAGGAATCATATCCAAAAATGAAAACAAAGTTCTCAAGTGGAATCTATACATGCTCTCGATGTAATAATGAGCAACATGTCCATCAATTCTCCACAGATAACAACATGGATCCTGGAATCCAACCAATTGAACTTGCACGCCTGACTCAAATAGAAGAAATGCTAATTGCCCGAGTCAATCCAATACTTCAAGTTACGCATGCAGGTGGTGGCCAATACAAATACTTCGGCCGTACTATTAGCTTCCCACAAGATATCTCCACAATATCCACCTCTCTTCCATGTCTCTTAGCAGACTTGGACATCCTTGTTGTTTGCAAATTCAATGCTGCAAACAAGCCTTATGAATTCATTGTTAGCCGTTCAAATGTTCTAGCTGCATTGGAATTCAAAATCTCCAATGACCTGTATTACAAGGATGTCCACCTTGACCTCCAAGCATTACATGCTTTGCCACTTGAACCCACAGATGTGTCCTCCCTTCTTCACCATGCCACAACCCCTGGGCCTGACCTCCAACTACCCTCACCCACTACTGATGATGCAACACCTTCAATGCCAATTCCAACAAGCATTGAAACCTCGTCCTTTGTTTTTGCACTCCCAGATTCTCACACTCAGACTAAAGGAATTAGGCGGTTTGAATATATAACCCCTACCACCCCTTCAACATCAGATGATTGGCTCCCCATTGGTCTTTCTACGATAAATGAATACAATATGGAAGGGCTCCTCTCAATGGCATTCCCAACGCTATTTCCCACAGGGGTTCCCATGCTAAAACAACCTCGTCTTTACGAAGTCACCATGCAGGAATATGCTTTGCACCTTATCCGATTCCATGATAATAGGTTTGCCCAACACCCTCGGTTCCGCTACTACTTGTACAACCTTATGATGCGCCATCGTAGCCAAGCTACTACAGTTGTTTTTGTTAAACACAACCTAGCAGATACCCTCCCCGCAACTGTCTCGGCTTTGCGCACACAACTCAGCCAGATGCCAAATTCTCATGTTGCTGATCATGCCATGCAGTTTGGCTCTACTCTACATGTGTTGTAAAGGAAAGTATCCTATGGCTAGGGTTTAAGAGGCCATCAACATATTGGGGTTGAAAGGTGGATGCATATAGTTCTGCAAGTAAATACAAGCAAGATTAGAGATTAGAAAGGTCCACACCTGATTAACTGAAGGCTGGTCCAAGATTTCTCTTCAATCCTCTTCTAGCTCCTCTCACTCCAAGAGACCTGCAAAATGAATTATACCTTCCTCAAACCAATATGACCACATATAAAGCAATGATAATCAAATAAACATGAGATAGAAATCTCACTAACATCATCATATGATCATAAACAAAAATTCAATCACACATTGAACAATGATTTGGGGAAGAAGAAGGACATCACATCTTTATTAATATTTAAAAAAAGTAAAAGTATACGTTCTCTTCAAGTTCGGCACCTCATGAAACCTTGATCCGGTTCTGCTGTTTCTCTTCTCCAAAGAACTCAACCTCCAAGCTCTTCAACACAAGGGGATGACCACTAGGGAAAAGGTGTGGGCAAAGAGAGCTCCAAATTCTCCAGCATAACAATGCAAAAATTCAAGTATCCTCTCATGGACCCCCCTACCTCTATTTATATGCTTAAATAAGAGTTAGGGGGGAAGAAAAAGTAGTTACAACTGAAGGAGTCAGTTGCATAACTACCCAAACTACCCGAAATTCAAAAGATGTGTTTTTGACATTTTTAAGATGCATACGCGGGTTGCTAAATACAACAATCACGTACACAAAAAATGCACGTGGGTTGCTAGTACAGAAAGTCATGTATACATAGAAACTTGCGTACGTACGTGGGTATTACAGAGAGCAACTCGCATACATACGTGCGTTTCCTTAAGGGCAAGTCGCATATAGACAAAAAACTCATTTTTAGGGTATTTCTGGGAATTTTCAGACTTTGGTGTCTTCTAGAAAGTTTTAGCTAACATAAATATATTTCCAATGGTGTAGATATGAGGTCAAACGGAGTTACAAAACTCAAGATATAGGTCCTCCAATTTAGGTGTTTTTTCAGTGACTTTCATGAAGTGTCATCATGGAAGTGTCAACATGCAATGGAATCATGGGAAAGTGGTCACAGTAAGAGATGTGTCATTTTGAGCTATAACAGATGCCCCCTAATGTTTTAGGTTAGAGGGGAAGATGATAGCCGAAATACATTATAAAAAAAACAGCTGAGTATGGAGAGAGCAGAGAATCCAAGATCGAAAGGCTCGAACAAAGGTACCTGAAAGAGAGATAAATGCCAGAAAAACTGATCTTTGGGACATACAAGTCCATGTACAAAACATTGCCATAAAGATACAGGTGGATCCAACATATGTATAACTGATGAAACTATCATGGTCACTCAATATGCAAAAAGGCGCCATGGCCACAAATGAACAAGGTGGATCCATGCTCAATAATCGATCATAGCCACAAAAATACAAGGTGGATCTATGTCTCAGCAAAATGTCATATAAAATGTAACAAGGTCTTGCGCAGCTTGGGAAATAGCAAAAATGACGATGCTACTGTTGGCCCAAGGTCTTCAATCCAAACCGCCCAAAAAAGGTACGAATCCTAACCATGTGAATAAAGGAGTTGAAGTCGAACATGGAGGAAACCGTTTGATTACCAGTCGATAATGAAAACCGTTAACAAACACGAGGGAAACCACCATTAATGAAAATGGTCCCCAAGGTACCTAGTACATTCTAACAAATGTGATTACAAGGACTTGAAGTCGAACACTTGAAGAATCCATCAAGTAGGAGACATTAAGGTATTCCCACTACCCAATAGCAAGGGAAATTGCCACTGATGACTACAATCCCCAAGGTACTATCATAAAACTCTAGATCTCATTCCCAGAGTAAGATGTGTTGCAGTCGATAGGAAGGGATCCGTTGGAAGGAAGGAATTAAGGCATCCTTCATCATCCAACACGAGGTAAGTCAAAGACTAATTGGATCTGGAATTGGTATTGAATTTCACGACAAGGAACGCTGAAGACATGCTATAATGAACTGATACCAGGGAATGGCCAACACAAAAGGTCAAGGAAACTATAGAAATGGCTGAGAAAGGTTTAATCCTTGAACAGTGAGCACGACACAAAAGTGACTTAGGCAAATTTTGACACAAAAGGACCAATGAAACAAATATGCAATGTAGGATACATTGACAAATTCCCCATATAATTGGAAAAGAGACCAACTGGAGGAGTAAGAAACTCTGAATCAGGATAAGGTCAAAATACTAGGACCCAACTGTTGATAGACTCAAAACTGGTGCTTTGTTCAAGGAAACAAGACTTTCTGCCATGATGTAAAAAACATGTGAATGAACTTCCCTTCGCCTCTTTCTTGTAAAGTTTTGACGAGTCCAAGAAAGCAAACTCGGGACCATCTTCATTTTTGGCAAGCTCGAAGAAAAGAAAGAAGAATGCTTGATAAAGAACTGATTTGTGGATTTTACAAGCCTGAACTAGTACATGCTCGACGGTGTTTTCATAGTTTAGAGAGTCTGAAAACTCCAAAGAAGACTCAAGGGGGTGCTTTTTTGTACAAGTTAGTCTCCTGAGGCCAAAAAAGTATAAAACATACCAAAGAAGAACTCTCTTAACTTCCGAAGAAGAAAAGGCGCACCTTTTTCATACTTAGTCAGGAAGGTCCGAAAAAGGTTAAATTACCACCTACCCAATGCTCCTTCAAAAGCAGCATATAGCCTGAGTTTTACGAGTGTGAAGGAAGGAAATATCACTCGAAAAGATCCATTTGATTATGAGAAATGGGGCTTACAACAATAAACTCGATGATTTGTTCTTTAGGGTTTAACGAGCATGACAAAGACATAAAGTACACTCAGAATATTTTTCATGTTTTGGTCCAGAGCACGAAAAAGAGAAAACTAAGCTCATAACAGGGGTTCCTTTTCTATAATTTTAGTCCCTCAGGTCCGGAAAAGAGATAAACCTATGCCTGACAATACTCTTCTCAATTCCAAAGAAAAGAGAGTGTTCCTTTCTCGTATTATTGAACATGGTCCGAGAAAGTGATAACCTACCACCAATGTGGATGCCCATTTGCATATTCTTAACGAGCCTGAATGGACAAGTTTACTCGGTAGTCAAGTCTATTTTGAGGAGTCAGACTTGGGCCTAAAAAACTCAAAATATTTCTTGTGAAGTTCTAACGAGTTGGGAAAAGTCAACTCGCGGCCTCCTTACTGTTTTAACGAGCTCGAAGGAGAGAAAAAAGAATGCTCTAAATGCGAGGAGACGAGTGTCATAGACATGAGAAACTAGTTCCAAGCGCAAGGAACAAACCTATGCATAATGCAAGGAAAGTGAGCAAGATAAGGATACTTGGGGAATGTCTCCTCAAGGTAAAAGGTGTCAAGTTGCAAAGGAAAAATTATACAAGGCTTAGCGATGATGAGAACAAAGATGAGGGCTTATACAACGAGCTAAAAGCGTGGAATCCGGCATCAACCTCATAAGCGTGAGAAGGGCACATGCAAATGCAATTACAGCTTGAACAACAAGGTGAGGCCAATAAACAGTTGTGAATCCAACTACTAATTCTGTCTCCAAGAAACAACAACATCAGAATCATATTCAAAAGAAATGATCCAATGCGGGTCACTTTGGCAGAAACACATGTGACTTCGCTATCTTCTACAAAAGGTAAAGTCAAGGCAGAATTGACCGAAGAAGATTCTATAGAACCAAGGCTTGAGGGTTTATAATCAGTAAGATCAACCTCAGAAGGATAGAAAAAATCAACAAGGGAGATAGAGTCTGTAGGAACAAACTCAGTATCACAGGAGTTGAAAAATTCATAAGAAAAATCAAACTCGTCAGGATCACTGACTTGCTGTTCAAATAAAGATTCAAAAGACTCAACAAGACCAACATAAGAAGAAAGGTCAGGTTTACTAGGAAAAGCAGGGTTAGACATAGTCACAACTGAACCAACATCCAAAAGAAGGTCAGACTGGATCAAAGACTCTAGGACGAATTCATCCAAAGGAAGGAGATCATCCGAGATAAGACACATGTCTAAACTTTCAAATGGATTGACAGAGTGGAGATTAAGCTCCATGGTCTGTATAGGATGACTCACCTGTTCAACTATTGGGACCAAGTCCCGAGAAGGTAAGTATGAAAACAGAGGCTGCTTCTCAGTAGTAATTGAACACAAAGGACATGAGGCCACATAGTTCACCTGTGGTGGGGTAGTGTCTATAGAAACACTGGTAATCAATAAAGGAAAGTCCTGGTCTCTAGTCGGGTCAGGAGACGGATCAAGAAAATCCAACTGATCGATAGTGACAATTTCTTCGCCATGATTAAAGTACATCACACGAAATTTTTTTGACACCACAGCTTGCATGGCATAGACATAATCACGTCCAAGGAGCATATTGAAGTCCAAGGGGTCTTCTATCACCATGAAGTCAACTAAGATGGTCTTCCCACCCAAAGTAATAGGTGTTTGAGAAAGAATTCCCAAGGCTATACAAGTTCTTCTATCAAACGCCAGTAACTGACTAGCAGTCAACACAAGGCTGGGAGATCCCATGCCTCGCCAAGCACGAGCAGACAAGATACTAACTGAGGCTCCTTCATCAACAATACAACGAGCAACCGTGTATGATTCAACTTTGACCTTTATCTGGAAAGGTGCATGAGAAGGAAGGGGCGGCTCAACTAGGTTATCCCAATCAAAGGAAGCAATCCGAGAGCTTGGTGGGGGTTGATCCGAAGCAAGTTCAGTGCCCCCTTGTTCAGTAAGTTCTGAACTAGCAGTGAAGAAAATGTGACTATTAGACACTTCACTCTCCAAAGGAAGAGTGGGATTGATCGATACCGAAATCAATTCAACCGCTTCATAAAAGTCACTCTCCGAAGGGAGAGTGGGATTGACCAAAGATGACACTAGTTCAATCACATCAGGATCGCTCTCTGAAAGAAGAGTGGGATCGACCAAATCTGAGATTGGTTCGACCACTTGATCAACCAAAGGTTGAGTAGGTTGTTGAGAAACTATAGGTTGTTCAAGAGAAGGAAATTCTTGAGTCTCGTACCACACTCTTTGCACCTTTGCGATAGCAGGGAACTGGTGAGTAAGATGATATCCATCGCATAGCTTACAAGGGAACTTAAGTTTGCACTTTGAACGAACAGTTTTCTCAATGGTGTCAACATGACTAGCAGTGGATGACTGCTTTCTCTCAACATGACCTGCAGAGGATGAGAGTTTGCCCCCAGCATGAACAACAGAGGCCGGGTGACTGGGTCCAACCTGACTAAGAGAGGTTGGTTGTTGAAAAGCTTCAGAATGTTCAAAAACGGGATGACCATGAAACCAAAATCTTCACACCTCCACGATAGAAGGGCATTTATAAGTAAGGTGGTCTCCCTCACAAAGCTTACAAGGAAACTTGGGCTTGTGTTTTGAACAGGTAGTCTTTTAAACAGTGTCAACATGACTCGCACTGGCTGACGGATTGTCTTCAGTATGAACCATAGAGGCTGAGAGACTGCCCCCAGCATGACTTGTAGAGGCTGAGAGACTAGGTCCAACATGACTTGTAGAGGTTGGACGAGCACCACCAACATGAACAACAGAGGCTGAGTGGTTAGGATCAACATGCTTTGCAACAGTTGAGTGTGTGCTCCCAGCATGAACAACAGAGGCTGGGTGGATCGATCCAACATGACTTACAGAGGTTAGATGGGGAGGTTCAACTTGAAAAATAGAGGTTGAAAGGTTCCCCTCAGCATGAAATACAGAGGCTGAGTGACTGGATCCAACATGACCTAGAAAGGTTGGAAGGATCCCACCAGCATGATCAATAGATGCTGGATGGTGAAGATCAACTTGACTTGCAGAGGTTGAGTGCTTAGATCCAACATGACTTGCAGAGGTTGGATAGGTGCCCCCAGCATGAACTACAGAAGCTGGGTGGTGAGGTTAAACTTGACCTGCAGAGGTTGAACAAGTGCCCCCTTGCTTATGTGCCTTCTTTCTATTCCTCCTTCTTTTACTCCTTTTAGATTGCCGGTTACTAGTATCAGTACTTTCACTGCATGAGGTAGAAGGAGGAGGAGAATCAACTACAGGTGAAGGGGAAGCATTGTTTTGATGCCCTTGATATAAGGATCTTACTTGAGAAGCATCAGGAACATTCAGGATGGTTGGAGTGGAAAACAAACACATTGGTAGCCCTAGAGTGAATCCAGGTAGATTCAAGGTGGCCATCAAGGGAACACCAACATGCCCCGTGAGAGGAATAGTATAAGGAGTTCCTAGCATGGGGATCTCTTGGTTGGTGTTAGAAGGGGTGTTAGCCATAATTTCAAACCAGGAGACAAAGTCTGAGGTTGATAGGCAACCAAAATTACAAAGCACACACCTAAAGGCACACTAAGTACAGACAAACCACACAGCACTCACTAAAAATTCCTAAAGTCAAACAGACAAACAGGTATAAGATACACTTTCCAGAAGAAAGCTGATAGACAGTTACTTGGTGTCCCTGTAGATGTTCTTACGCACAAGCGGAAGAATCACCCACCGCCCTCCCACACCTTCTACCGGGGTTACCTTCCAAGTTTGTCCAAGGTCAACCAGAAATAGCCTTCCGGTGTACCTGTGTATGAACCCTAGATGTCAAAGAGACTAAAGGCTACCTTAACTATATTGACAGTTTGGGGGGACAGTTGCAAGCCTGATTCATACGCATGGGCAGGGTAGCAAATCCCGAAACCCTGTCTAAGACAGAATCCCCAGATGCGTAAAAACCTTGGTCTATGCTTTGACAAGGAATCGGAGGGGTATCTCCTCAATCCAAGTCTCCACGTGGCCTCGTGCTTAAATCCCGTTTGAGAGGAGCTTCCCAGATACAATCAACATAAAAAAGGATTTACCTAGTGATTGGCCAACTACGTCTGAAATTTAAATACTTGTGGAGAGTTAAAACTCCCTAATCCACAAGTCTAGCTTGAGCTAGTTGGTGTATGACCCTATAAAATAAAACTTACTAATAATCATTAAATTATATCGTTTATTTTAAGCATTGTTTTTAGTCAGAGGGTAAATGGCATGAAACTTATGTGGTGTTTTGACTCAAAGTTGAAACAAAATGACTAAGCAAAGAGATATGAAATGAAAAAAGAAAAAACAATTCTCTTTATTTTTCAAATAGAAAACTTGAAATCCATAAAAGATCAAATCTTTTTTCTTTTTTAAAAAACAATGATATGCCATGCAATCTAGACTAAAAAACTAATCTACATGCATACAAAGCAAACATGTGTTTTTGTCTTTTTCTTTTATAAATGCAAAAGAAAAACAACCTATCAACTAATGCAAGCAAGTAATGTAAGCAAAGAAAATAGACAACTACTCTACACCCCACAAACAAACCCTAGGTTTCCCTAAAGTTAGATATCAATCTCTCTTGAAAAAGAAGCCTTGCAAAGGTAAACAAGCCAACAACTTTGGAATGAAGAGACTAAACAATAAGACTAACATAAACAAAGGTCAAGAAGTCCCAAGAATCAATCTAAACCTACAAACAGAGGTTGCTCAGTACCTTGTCCCACAAGGTCAAGCCAAAGAAGGAGGTGTGGGGGAAGGCAGCAAAAACAAGTATATGTTCCTTTTAATTTTCTTTTATAAATGCAAAAGAAAAACTACATACAAATAAAAGTACACAGATAATAAGAACAAAGAAAAAGGAACTTTGCTATACAACCACCAAACAAACTCTAGAATGCCCTAAAATCAGTATAAACCCTACTTGGAAGGAAGGCTTGCATAAAAGACAAGTCAACTATTTTGGCATGGTGAAGTTAACAAACAAAAGAAGAAGGAAACCAACACCAACAAGCTTCTGAAATCAAACAAAGATCACTAATGGAGGCTAACCAAAAACATAAGCCAAAAATCATACCAAGCAAAGGAGGTGGGGGAAAGAGCAAAGAGCAAACCCTAATGCTATAAAAGGGCTTACCACATAGATAAAGAACAACAAAAAAGGGATGACACTAACTCCGTGGAGTCATGCACTTGCATAGGACACCAAAATACCTACCAAATAGCCCACAACAGCAGAAAAACAACAATGAGGAAAAAACACTATTTTAGGGGCACACGCGGGTTTCACTACTGATAGGTCACATGTCATACGCGGGTTGCTAATACAGTAAGTTGCATACGTATGCGGGTTTCCAATACAGAAAGTCGCATGTAGAAGAACATGTGGGTTGTATAGCTGACAAGTCGCATATCATACACGGGTTGACAGTATAGACAGTCGCGTGTACCAAACTAGACACACGACTATTCAGTCTGCAAGTCACGTATGGGTGGAAAAACTCCCAAAAAAGGTCAAAAACTGCCTTAAGAAGGCAGGGGAGGTGTTCTATCAGACTTATAAGGTGTTCCTAAGTGGCAAGAAGGACTTGAAATAATGCAAAAGACTGAAAGAAAGACAGAGAAACCCCAAACAGACAAGCCTATCCCTAGCGGAGTCGCCAGTTCTGTTGTAAAGGAAAGTATCCTATGGCTAGGGTTTAAGAGGCCATCAACATACTGGGGTTGAAAGGTGGATGCATATAGTTCTGCAAGTAAATACAAGCAAGATCAGAGATTAGAAAGGTCCACACCTGATTAACTGAAGGCTGGTCCAAGCTTTCTCTTCAATCCTCTTCTTGCTCGTCTCACTCCAAGAGACCTGCAAAACAAATTATACCTTCCTCAAACCAATATGACCACATATAAAGCAATGATAATCAAATAAACATGAGATAATAATCTGACTAACATCATCATATGATCATAAACAGAAATTCAATCACACATTGAACAATGATTTGGGGAAGAATAAGGACATCACATCTTTATTAATCTTGAAAACAAGTACAAGTATACCTTCTCTTCAAGTTCGGCACCTCAAGAAACCTTGATCTAGTTCTGCTGCTTCTCTTCTCCAAAGAACTCAGCCTCCAAGCTCTGCAACACAAGGGGATGACCACCAGGGAAAAGGTGTGGGCAAAGAGAGCTCCAAATCCTCCAGCATAACAATGCAAAAATTCAAGTCTCCTCTCATGGACCCCCCTATCTCTATTTATATTCTTAAAGAAAATTTAGGGGTGAAGACAAAGTAGTTACAACTGAAGGATTCAGTTGCATAACTACCCAAACTACCAGAAATTCAAAAGACGTGTTTTTGACATTTTTAAGATGCATACGCGGGTTGCTGAATACAACAGTCATGTACACAAAAAATACATGCGGGTTTCTAGTACATAAATTAGCGTATACATAGAAACTCGTGTATGTACGCGGGTATTACAGAGAGCAACTCACATACATACGCGGGTTTCCTTAAGGGCAAGTCGCGTATAGACAAAAAAACTCATTTTTAGGGTATTTCTGGGCATTTTTAGACTTTGGTGTCTTCTGGAAAGTTTTAGCTAATAGAAATATATTTCCAAGGATGCAGATATGGGGTCAAACGGAGTTACAAAAATAAAGATATAGGTCCTCCAAGTTAGGTGTTTTTTTAGTGACTTTGATGAAGTGTCGTCATGGAAGTGTTGACATGCAATGGAATCATGGGAAAGTGGTCACAGGAAGAGATGTGTCATTTTGAGCTATAAAAATGTGGCACCCGCTCTTTCTGGAACAAATGACGAGGTGAGTTATGTGATATGATCACCCAGCTTGGTAGCCCAACCTTTTTTTTAGCCTCAGTGTAGCTGACACCAAATGGCATGACCTTCACATGCTCATGCCTTCCCATCCTCCCATTTCATTGCCTTCACAATTCCAATGGAGAATTCATAACATTATAACCAATCCACAAACTACGTCTCTATATATGCACCATAGATTTACCATCTTCCTTGAAGAGGTCCTGCTACACACATTCAAGACAAGAGATTACTAGTGCAGGTTTGTTCCTCTCACTCTTTGCATTTTATTTCCTTTTACTGCTTGACATTTTGAATTTTTCCCTAACTTTGTGTTTTGTTTTTCCTTCCCTTCTTAATATAGGTATGAATAGAAAAACTAAGGTTCTGCTCATATACATGGATTCCTTTTGTTGGAGGATGCACCCAATATGGACAGCCTTGATTGGAATGATCCCCTCGCTGTTGATACTAAAAAAACATACTTTGACATCTTCTTAATAGCATGGAACCCTCATCCTGTGCACCTTCGTGTCTCTGCCTTCCATCAAACATCTCACCAAGACCCTTGCACACTTGCAGCATCCTCCATATGTGAAGGAAACCAAAATGAAAACTATGAAACCCTTGTCAATTCTGTGCAACGCCACACAAAATGCAATGAATCCTCTTGTCTTCGCAAAAAAGGCACAACCCTCATTTGCCACTATGGTTTCCCCTTTGAACTACAGGAAACATCTTCTATGTTCATTGACAGCTTTGGCCAAAAGAAATATATCCCCGCTAGAAATGATGAGCTTCTAAATGTACACAACCCTCTTATGCTCTCAGTATGGAGAGCTAATGTTGATTGCTAGCCTGTGCTCTCATACATTTCATAGTATGCTTTGAAAGAAAAGAACAAATCTAAGAGCTACCATGACATTCTAACACATATTGCACATGCCGCCCGTGCAGAAGAGGGAATCTTATTACCTATCTGAAAACTATTGTCTAAAACTGTGGCTGATCGAGACATTGGAGCACAAGAAACCTGCCATATGCTACAAAAAATTCCATTGACTCTTTTCAATCGTACATTTCTTTCCCTGAACACCTCTCAGACCATTTTCAAATGTGTCTTGCTAGAACTCCCCAACACCCCCCACCAACCAACTTCATTTCCGCATACATGCAAAGACCCCTTTCGCTTGAACACCTTCCCCTTCTCGAAGCTTCCCGCTCTTCGTCCTTTTCTGCATGTAGAAAAAAATGTCAATGGAATCTCCACAAATCGACCAAGATCATGCGTGTCCTTCCTTGTTTCCTTGACATCCCTCCTTCCACCTCTCCTCTTTATGTCGATTTCTATTGGAGTGAACTCTTCCTGTACAAACCTTTCCGCAATGTTCCAAAAGATATTGGCTCCTCAGACTTGGAAGTTGTCTCTGGATGGGAATCCTTTCATGGGAGCTACAATGCCTGGCATGTTGATCGACAACCTTCACGCCCTCCAACTATTTTTGTTGATACACCTCCCCCTCATGAAGTTCATCCTCCCTCCTCTATCGACATGTTAGAAGGGGAACTCCTCTCTCAACTCCACGTTGGGAACAACCTACAACTTGATGATCTTGACATGCTTGGTCATCGTAACTTTGACACCAATCACAATTGGGGCCACACACAGATACCTTTACACTTGCAAAACTCGACCATCTCATTTCTTGACTTGAACCGCTCATCAAACTAAGCAGAACTACAACCTTTTTCAACTCCTGGTTCCCCTAATTGCTTTTCTCCAACACAACGCACAACCTTTGAAATTTTTATGTCCCACTACACATAACACACTACCACAAAAACATTACGGATGATCATCCAAGGAACTGTAGGCACAAAGAAATATTACGTAATTGGATGCTTGCAAGCTGCCTTCTCTTCATCATCTACAAATAACTCATCCCCTCTTCTCCTGCTTGCTCCAACTGGCATCGCGGCATTTAACATAAATTCCCTTACAATACATTCTGCCCTTCGAATACCAATAAATACTATGCTTCCTCTTGAGGGCCAAGCCCTTGCAAACCTTCAAGAACGACTCCTCCATATATGCTATGTGCTAATTGATGAGATGAGTTTCATTGGACCAAAGCTCTTATCCAACATTGACTCTTGTCTTCGGGAAGCATTCCCTTCCCATCGAACTTGCCCTTTTGGAGGCTGCTCTATCATCCTCATAGGTGACCTTGGTTAACTTCCACCTATTAAAGATATCCCCATGTATGTAGGAGCATCACATGGAAACACACTTTGGCGTACCTTTGACACATTCATAACCCTCTCAACGGTTTTTCGTCAACAAGGAGATGACCCTTCTCAGATTCAGTTCCGCCAAATTCTCCTCAATCTTGGGAATGCAACACCAACTATTGCTGATTGGACCCTTCTTATGTCAAGGAAATCCTCTTCCCTCTCTCAAACTGAGAACCGCGTATTTGATCAATCCACCCATTTGTTCTCAACTAACAATTATGTTGCCTTACAGAACAAACAAATGCTTAAACAACTAAATGTCCCGATTGCATTATGTTCCGTAGAAGTTAGGAAACAAACACTACTGCTTGCACCAGAAGATGAACAATTAGATATGGTCGTACTCCTTGCCGTTGGTCAACACGTTATGCTTACAACAAACCTTTGGGTTGAGGCAGGTCTTGTTAATGGTGCTCTTGGTCAAGTTGTTTCAATCTTGTACAACACTGCCACTACTTCACTTATGCTTCCTTTGTTTGTTGTTGTTGACTTTGTCAACTACAAAGGCCCACCATGGGATGCTTCTAACTCTACCTACATCCCAATCCTCCATTTAACAAGAGGTTCTCATAGACAACTTCCCCTTCGCATGGCCTAGGGTTTAACAATCCACAAATCACAAGGAATGACCTTACAGAAGGCAACGATCGATAAGGGCTAACATTTACTGCAGTTTCAAGAGTTAGACAACTCACTGACCTATGCATAATGCCATCTTTTTCTTTTGCTCGCTATGCACGTATGAAGGATAGCCCTTCTGTCCAATGAAGAAAACAAAAAGAAACTTTAATTGCCTCTAGATCAATTCCACCACACGTTGCTTAACATAGTTGCTCACATTTGCTTACACCCATGCATTGCTTCCCACACCTCTTCTCAGTTACACAGAAAATAATAAACAAACAACACCATAAAAACCAAATACTATCACTTTTCACTTGCTAAATACCAAAACAAAACAACCTCGCCTTCTTCCCTCCCCCCATCCACCCCCCAAAAAAACACTCTTGCACTCATGCATATATTTCTGTTCATTTGCTTCCAACATCTTAACTTCGTTTTGTTTCATCTACTTGAATCTACTATAACATTACACTTACAACATTCTTTTCTCTCTGCAATAGAACAAACAAAAAAAAGAACAACAAAATGTCCATTACACATGTTTTCAACTTTTTTTCCTTTCATCTATGATGTGAATATGTTGTTGCTTTTCTTATTCGATACTATGAAAAAAAAATGTTAGTATAGCAATTCAATTACAAAAAAAAATGTGCCTTGCTTTACTCTATATTATTTGAACATGTTAAGCTTTTAATGGCTCTATTTTCTCTCTTCCTATCTCTTCAACAACAGACATGGACATGCAATACCTGAACACCCTTGCTGACTTCTGCAAGCAAATCAAGGAACAACAAGCATCGCTACAACAAATTGAAGCACGCTTCTAA
Source organism: Pseudotsuga menziesii (assembly GCA_001517045.1). Classification (NCBI taxonomy): domain Eukaryota; kingdom Viridiplantae; phylum Streptophyta; class Pinopsida; order Pinales; family Pinaceae; genus Pseudotsuga; species Pseudotsuga menziesii. The sequence goes on along the minus strand of LPNX010490403.1, from coordinate 45,530 downwards.
TCGACTTCAAACATCCCACTGAATCTGATTCACCTTACTATTAAGATTCTCTCAAAAATAAGAGCCTTCCTTCAACGCATGATCCATATGCATGAAAGGGACACCATGCGCAAGATCCGCAAAGACTTAGTATCTCGCCACCTTTGTCTTGCTCAATACATAAACATTACATGGTGTTGTCGTTGCCATAATCCCTTTTGCATTTATGACTAAAGCCTCTTCCTTGCTTGCAATTCTCTTTTCCCTCTCCTTACAACCCAACAACCCTTCTTCTTTGATTCCCACACATTCTTCAGTTACCATTACTACCCTTCACTTGTACGTACTACCTTGTCCATAACCTATGCTTTAATTGAATAGATGTATTATCCTTTTTCACACATGGAATGCACAAACATTGTACATATTACATGCTTCCACTACTACCACAATACATGTACATTTATTATATTTCTCTTCTACTTCTATGTAATGCACCTCTCTAAATTATATACTCTATCAAACAAACGCTATGTAAATAGAAACAGTTCACATTACACTAAGTTCTTAACTTCTGTTGTACATTTAATCCATGTATATATTTAGATTCTACTTCTTGTCATTACACATATGTATATTCTTTTTTCCATGGAGTCTCTATACTTGGTTTCAAAATAAATATGTTGTCCATTTGTTACTTCTACTCAATTTAGACTGTTTGGACATTAAATTGGTTTCAAATATTCGTAATCCTCATTTTGTTTCAAATACTCTCTTATGATCAGAGAAATAGTTCACACTATACTGTATGTACATAGAAACAATTCACAATATATACTAAATTCTTAAGTTCTGTTGTACATTTATCCTGTCTGTATATTTACCTTGTACTTCTTGACTTCATACCTATGTCTTTTTTTCCCCCATCGTGTCCCTATACTTGGTTTGAAAGTAAATTTGTTGCCCATTTTTTAACTTCTACTATAAGTATACTATTTGTACATTCAGTTGGTTTCAAATATTTGCGATACTTGAATCGTTTCAAAATACTCTCAATAAGATAGTATATGGTCTGTAAATAAATAACTGTTGCAACAGTTTGTTAGTCGCTTTTTTAATTTACTAGTACAGCTGCTTCATCTATACTTGTCCTCTCTGGTTCCTGCCAATGCAAGCTTCCTTTGTGGCATGCAAAGCATCCAACTCCAAACTAAAAGGTACTGTCATATCTACTTTTATTTCCATGCTATTTGAACATTTTATACAAGAAGAAACAAAAAAATGACTTTCTTTTAGCCACCCTCCCCTTAATGGAAACAACAAAATACTATATTTATATTATAGTTCATTGTTCTTGTGTTGTGTTCTACTCTGACAGGTTATCATATCATGGTGGGGAGAAGGATTCCATTGTTGCCCGGAGCAATAGCTTCTCTCGGTTAAAAAACAAAACTGGGAATGATGACAAGGTACTTTCTCTCTTATTTGTTGATTCAAACTAAGGTTTGGACTCCATCCAACAGAATGCAATCCATCCTTGTTTAACTCAATAACTGATGTTCTTTTTTTTTTTCCTGAAGGGTATTCAGAGACAAAAATTTAAAAGACCCACAGCAGGGAATGCTCACTCTCGAATGTCTTTATGTCGGGAAAGAATATTAATCCTCGAGCAACATGTATGATATTTGTTACTATTGTTTATCTCTCTCTCTCTCTTGTTTCTTGCTAGAGTTTCTCACTACAACTAAATTCCAATCAGGGTTTTCCTTAATAGTTAGTAATTCAACTCTGATGTATAAAGCTCTGTGATTTTATGATTTTGCTTTTTAATTTTGAGCTGGAAAAGCTCATCTTTCATACATCTGTGAGCATATTAGGCACACATTTCTCAACATGGCTTGGGAGGTCTACACCCTCTTATAAACTTTAACCATTGCAGTTCAAGTACTCAAATTTGTTCTCATAGTGGTTCAAGTTGGCGTACTCTGAAGTTCATATCCCTCTATAGATTGGTAGATGGTAAAAATCCAATAGTTCACCTATGTGTGAGCTAATTGTTTTATATGAGCAATGTTCATTGTTGATTGATTCTGACTGTTCCCAATTTGTCCAGATTTTGGGTTGTTTTCGTCTCTGCAATGTGATTGAAACATCCCAACTTGTTAATAGTGACAGAGCATTTACATAGGTACAGTGATATTGTAGTTTTATTGATTGTCATTCCAATACTGCATTATTTAATATTTATTGTCATTATTTTTAGTAATTTCCACACTGTGTCTTTATTATCATTATCTTTAGTAATTGCCACACTGTGTCTGGATTAGGAGTAGCTTGTACCATATTATTCAAAGAGTAGGTCCAAAGAATCGAGTTGGTGGATGAAAGACTTGTGCAACTTACTTGTGGCAATTGATGGGGTTGGAATTTTCCTAGTATGAAGGTTATTTTAAAAAAAATTCCTTGACAACTCCAGTCAAGGACATCTCCACTTCCAGGTACTAATTGTTCTATCTCTCTACTTGGCTCTTTTACTATATATTTAAATGAATGTTGATCTTTCTGAACTGATATCCCCTACTTCTAGAGTATCAGCCTCAAACCGGGTACAAATGTTATCAAGAAGGCACATATTTTGAACTGTTCACCCAGCCCCGATAAAAAAATATTATAGTCTGGATATTGTGTATACATATTCAAACACACCTACTTCTTGTTTTGTTCTTCTCTTTGAATGCATTTCCAGCCGCGAAAGTCTTATATAACATATTTTCGTCTGTGTGAACTAATTAAGACCAAATGTAGCAGTTTGTATTATTCTAAAGAATTTGTTATATATTATAGTGGATGTTTTCTTTTTAACCCTATGAGACAGCATGTCTATATCTTTTCAAGATTAGGGAAGGCTAGACTGTATCAACTGTGTTTTCCCTAGGTTTGCTTATACAGTTTTGGATTGTTCACACTTCGCAGGCTTTTGATTTTTCTCTACCAAATTGATGGGTTTAATTTTAAATCAAATATAGTAAAGAATATGTTACTGTATTTGTATATAATATTAAACATGAAATGACCGTCTATGAATTTGTATAAAAGTTAAAATGACAGGCACCAAAAAAATTTACCCTGCATCAAAATTTTCACTTTCACTTGACAGGCACATATATTTTGAAATTTGAGGGCCTGCAATTTTGCAATTTTCACTTGATAGGCACAGATAATTTGAAATTCCAGGCCTGCATGGAACAATGCAGCAATGAGCCTGGTGTCATGTCATGTGAACTAAATTTGTAAAGAGGATGTCACACTTCGCTAAAATGCAATAATGTAGGATTGACATAAATAGTACATACATTATAGAATGAATAAAATAAATGTACAGAGTTGAAGGCTGTTAATGGAATATGTGAAATGCTTGAATAAGAATCAGATTACAGTGATTAAAATATTAGCCAACTTTAAAATAAAAATTGAGTCTTGTCTTTATACTTTGGACAGTAAGCTTTAATAAGCATTTATTCTGTGCTAATTTGCAGCAATGACCCTCGTGTCATGTCATGTGAACTAAACTTGTCTATGTCATGTCAACTAAGAGGGAGGACGTAGGAGTGACAACTGACCAGCATAGAACTTGATGTTGACAGAAAACATGGGATGGTTGTAAAGAGGATGCCATACTTTCCTAAAAAGCAGTAATGTGGTAGGTATGAGTTTTGACCTGAAGTACATATATTATAAAATGAATAAATAAATGTACAATGCATGCACCCTTCCTCTCCCTCCTACATACATAACTCCATAATTTATAACCAAGTGTTGCTTCCTTTAAATATTGACATATCCCATTTTGGTAACTAGGGATAGCGGTTCCCTGATATCCACCAACCTACTAAGATTGAAATGGATGCCTCAAGGCATGGTATTGGGGTTGTGCTTAAATAAGGAGGTCATCTAGTTGCTTATCATTAAGAGTCCCTTTCAAACACCAAGTTGAACTACCCTCATATGATAAATGAGGGTATGCTCATCTGGTGATGAGGAACGTGAGCCTTGGATGGACTGGGCGTGAGGCACCTTACCCTACCCCTTATATAAACCTTCCCCTAAGTGGGCTTTGTTTGCACTTTTATAATGGGATCTCTAATGAACTTATCTAGGTGTGAAAATACAGAAAAATACACACATAAGATATCTATATGAAATATTTTAAGTTTCAAATGAGAGGAAGACTCCAATACAACTAAAGCCATAAACTCTAGAAGAGAGGAAATAATTGGTTTAAAGAGAGTACTACCAACAAAAACAAGTATTATATTTTGTCTGGCTTGTATTACATACATATAAATAATAAATTCTATTCATTCAGAGTTCAAAGGTGGTTTCCAACTGAATTAATATGAAAATTAGTTTTAACTGAGTTTACATAGATTATTTGCCAACTCATAATTACTATAAACAAGGATTCGATTGCCCATTAATCTTACCTATTTAGTTCATCCCACTTACAATTTATCTTGACTATGCAAAGCCCAAATTGGATGCCTGTATATATCTGAATGGAATAATTATCTGTAGCCAAAGCCTAATGTCTATATTATTGACTATGTGTTCTCTTCATTATATTACTTGCATAATGGATTTTTTTTGTCAGTCATTCATGGAGATGTGAAGTCTTTCGACATATTTCTTTCTGAAGAGTTTGAACCACAAGTATAAATATTTTCAAGCAAGAAGTATCAGGACTAAGTTTGATGGTTCAATATTATTATAAATCTTATTCGCGATCTAGATTTGTAAACTGATACTTGGAATTATGCACCAATGAAAATTTTCAACGAAATTAGTGTGGCTTTAACTATAATAGTTGTAATATTTTGGGCTAGCAAGATGGGCGTCAACATCTTCATATATCACATGCAGTGACGTTTTAGGAACATTTGGGTATGCAAAATTCTTCCTGGGTTCAATTGGTCATTTTCAAATTAAGGTTTTTCAATTTCTAACCATACTATTCAGTAATTGTGATAGTAGTTTAACAGGTATCTTGCTCCAGAATGGAAGAAGTGAATTTTCTTGCCAGCAATATATTTCTTTATGATTGCTTATAAGTTTTCCATGGCCATAGTGGTTTCATATTCTTATCTAAACAGGAACATGAATTGATCATGCTTTACCTCAAAGAATAATTAATATCAGCTAAACATTGACTTCTCTAAAGCATTCCTTTATGTTAGAGGCAAGCTCATGGATGGAAAGGAGGAACTTCATACTCCCTTGTCTTGGCTGCAGATTTGAGCAGTGTTTACCTAGAGGAACAAATTGTACACATGAGACAAGGTATGTATTAGAATGAAGAGCATGCCTCATCATCCACAAAGCAGAAGGAACCTCTTGGAAATGCTGAACAATTGAAGGAAAAGAGAGTATTGCGTAGGTCTCCCTCATCAGGAGATTTATCTGATCATGTTACGAAACAAGGAAAACAAGATTCTTTTTGTAGGAAATCTGCCTCATTCCATGAAAGGGATTTCACCAGATAGCAATATTAGAACACTGAACAGAGTCCCCAGAACACATGATAGGGCTTTGGAAACTGGAGGTTTTCATAGAAGACAACTGTCTCTGGGCTCTATACCAGACACCCAGAGCCTCTTCTTTCTATCCCAGGCTATGAATGGTAGCCTTCATTTTTACAGGGGGCTTGAAGAAACAAAGGAATTAGAACTCTCAATAGAGCAAAGGAAATCAAGGATACCAGTTGTTAGCCATGAGAAAGAGAACCAGTTGCATTTGAAAGCTAAGAACCTACATGCTTTGCCTCCATACCGGAGCTCAAAAACAAAGCTCACTCATTCGTACAGCTCTTATGGAGACACAACCCCTAACACCAAAGAAAAAGGTAGCAAATTTGGAATCCTGTATGATATCAAAAGACTTGCTTAAAGAACATACATTTTTTTATGTGCACCTGCACTTTAACAATATTATATGAGTATTCATTTCAAGTTGTAAAGAACATACACTTTTTTTATGTGCACCTGCACTTTAAGAATATTATATGAGTATATATTGATTCAATTATGTATAATATTATGACATCTGCCAGACAAAGCATACTCCAGTGATTACTCATTTTGGACCAACAAAACAACCATCTCTGAATATTTTTGAAGATGGGAAAAGTACATAACAAAATAAGCTTTCTGAAGATATTGTAAAGTGTTTGATGAGTATTTTTTTGAAGCTAACAAGGCCATCGTTGGCAACCAATAAGGAGACACCATCAATAGCTTCACGGTCAACTTTTTCAAGTGTAAGCCCAAAAATCTATGGCTCGAGAAGCACTTTAAACTGTAAAATACCTATGGAATATTCAGAAGAAATACATTTCAAAGATCCTTATGGTGTTTGTTCCGAATCAATTCTGAGAGATATTGGTCCACACAAACATTTCCATGATATCTCTGCAGTCTCATTTGACTTGGGTCAGCTCCCAAGCTATGCTTCTTTATTCAGAATATTGAGGTGTGTTTCTCACTTTATTGGAATACCAATAAACATCTCTTAAATGCTATTTGGACAAATCGTTCACCTGTACTAATTGCTTTACTGTAAACAATCTTGATTATTTGTGTTGATCATTGAAAGGTCAATTAGAATCCCTTACAACGTTTCCATTCTCATTTAGTCATTTTTAGGTTTGGCCTAATTTATAAGTCTTTGCTTTTCAGATTTCTTGTGAGCAAACTGTGTTTTGGAGATGTAAAGGGCTTGACATATCAGCAGAATCTATCCTTTTCAATCAACATTTACAATTCCTGCATGGTGCATGTATGATGGTAACATAACCCCTGATTTACATCTATAGCTTCTTTTTTTTGCTATCACAACAAACTCATTAATGGGCTCTCCCAGTTTTTGTCTATTGCTTTCTAAACAGTTGATCTTCACTTTAGGATGCATCTTCTTGTGACTAATACAAATTTAACTTTTACACTTGAGAAACTTTAGGCCTTTGTTGAACATTGAATACAAAGCACCCCTTAGAAGGTTGTTTCACTCATGCATGAGGTATGACAGCCAAAAATGAAGAATGCAATCAATTGACTTTATTGCTCGTTTCCTATAGTAGTAGCTGCCTATATCAGGAAATAAGATTATGAAATAATTTGTAGAATTTCATATTGACACTGTTTTGCATTCATTTAATTTTTGTTAACACTATGATGGGAGGGTTACACATAGTCCTTAATGTTGGAGGGAAGTCGATGAATGCATTAGCTATTGAACATTTCATACTTCGACCACCCTTTCACTCAAAATATGTAAGTTTGTTTATGTAATAATTTTCCATTTCAGAAAAGACATTTTGAATTCTTCCAATTATGTATCTAACTGACCTTCCCAAGTTGATTGAATGCTAGGCCTATTGGAAAAATGGAAAATATGAAGAGCAGGAAATGATGCGCAGTGTTTATGGTTTAGAATGGTTTGAACCATTGATTACCTTTTCATTGTGTTGTGGAAGTTGGTCTTCTCTTGCTGTAAGTAGTAGCTCTACACCTGGGCTTATGTGTTATGAATAAATCTACCTATTGGTTCTGGAAATGAGTCTAAAAGAAACTGCATGGTGTTCTGCTTGAGCCCTAAGCTTTGCAGCTCAAAATTAGAATCAATTTAAAAGGCAACATATAAATAAAAATACCTGTCTAACTTGCATGGAAATGCATATGGGTTTGCTAGACTCTTTGAAAAGTCAATATCTAAATGTGCAAAAATGGAACTTGGAATGCTTCGCATTTGAAATTGTTGCAACTTGGTCAATTTAATCTTGTAACTTGGTCAATCAGTGAAATTCTTATGTGTTTGCCATTGATGTTGCTTTTCTTATTAATAGTCTATGTTGGTTAGGCAATGATAGATATTGGACTACATGTTATTCTCTTCTTCAGATTAGTACGTGGGGTTTGTATTTTGCTCTCTTTATATTTGCTTCATGTTAGTATTGTGGATTTGTATTTTTCTTTGTTATTTTCATGATAAAACACAATTTTATATCAAGTTTAATTTGTTCTATTTCATCAATGGTTTGCAGTTTCATATCAATCCAAAGGAGCTAGACAATGAGGATCTTGCTTTCCTCTATCACATTGAGGCATGTACCTCAGTTGGGGATCTCAGCTTGCCTCTAGTTCAGGAATTCCAGAAGCATCTGCTCAAAACCTTCTTTAATGGACATTAGGTTCACAATGAAAGTGCCAGCCATCAATAGAGCAGGAATAGAAAAATAAACTGCATTACTGTAATAGCCATTTATGGGTCCATTAGGTAGTTCTTTTGACTCATTTTTTTTTTCTAGAGATATATAATTAATTGTACACTAATCTTGCCTCTGGTTCAGGAATTCCAGAAGCATCTGCTCAAAACCATCTTCAATGGAAATTAGGCTCACAATGAAAGTGTTATCCATCATCAAAGCAGAAACATAAAAATAAACCTATATTATTGTTACAGCAGAAGTCTTTGCTGCTGAGTACACAGTTCGGTTCAGTTCAGTTCAATGATATATCAGCCCTATGTAATGTTCATCAATTTCTCAAGCTTTTCATCCATTAGTGCCTACTCCAACCCTTCCAGTTGCTTAGTAGACTTCACAACAGCCACATCTATCAAAGGGAAGTGGTTGCCTTATCCTCTTTTGAGCCCTCTTCATATCTGATAGTGATTCCTGCAATTTCATATATCCTTGAAAGAGTTTCATAGTAGAAAGTTGAGAAATCAAGGACTGCTATTATGAAAGTTGAGAAAGTTGATGAAGAAAATCAAAGGTGTAATTTCAAATCTGTTGTGATTGAAATGAAATGAAGTTGTTTATGCTCTTGATTTCAGGCTTGAGCAAAGTCAAAGCAATGCTGTATTTTTCAACTTTTCATTCTTGAAAATGTACATTTTTCTGCCTAGTTGGAGGAAAATTTGTCTTAAGATGTTAAGTATTTGCGAGAATGTCTCTATCTGAGTAAGATGTAACTATACCGAGTGGGTTCTTGGAAGCTTCTTCATTTAAAATGATGGGTGGTTGTACTGGTTGATGCTTTCATTTATATGGGTGCTTGTACTGGTTGAACCTTCTTCATTTAAAATGATGGGTGGTTGTACTTGTTGATGCTTTCATTTGTAAGAGTGCTCCTGATTTTTTTTCTAATTTTTATTGTAAGAGTGCTCCTGAATAGCGTTGGAATCTCCATAAATTCTCCTTTGGCACAAAGTATATATATTTATTCCCCATTCACCTCTCTCAACATTGGCACATAATATATATTTATTCTCCATTTTTTTGGCTCACTTCAATGTTACATTTTTTTTTCTCGCTTACCCGCTAACAATTACCTTAACAACGTATTATTACACCTTCCTTGGGGCAGTTGCTAGTCATACATGTCACATCAAGTGATTTAGGCTTACCAAAAGCCTTGGAATTCAAAGTGTTTTTTAGAGAACCACAAACTTTTCAATATAACATGTGGTTTTGGATGACCACTAACCATCACGACGAGGAAATTGATTTATAATACACACTTTCTTGATATTTCTTCACCATGGGATTCATCCTCAAATTTTTTTTTCATTTTGTACTCCCATATAATTCATTACTTAATACTCTGCAATCAAGAAGATTAAGATAACGACATGGTACTATTTTCTTGTGTCATGACGGCGCTTCCAGTGTGGCACTCTTAAATAAGGAAACCCTAAAAACAGTGTTGTGCCCTTTGGATTCTGCGAAAAAGTTGTTTTTGTTGACTCGCTGCCCACTCATAGAACTTGCATTGTTTTTCTTGACTCGCTTCCCAATCATAGAACTTGATTTTGCGTTAGAGTTGGAAATCCACGAATCTAGTCATTATGAGTGTGGAACAAAATCCCACGATAATGTGATAAAGCTGTTTTTTTATCATCTGCCAAGTGCCCAACCACTAACTGACCTCGCGGACTGAATTTCGTACGGATTCCAGCACCATGGTCGGAGACTTGTACATCTTTTCAAATAAAAATATTTTACATGCAGTAGAGTAATAAATGCTGCGGTAGTAGAGATCCAACAACCCACAATGCTGTCGCTGCAGCATTTATTACTCTATTGCATGTTGAATATTGTTCACCTTTGAAAACTAGTGAAGTGATTTTCTTGACCGGCGGTGCACCCACATAACTCACATCTTTTGACTGAATTTGGTATGCATTTCATGCACCATGGTCGGAGTCTCAAAGATTCAGAGGCCTGGAAATTGACTGTTTTTAGGATGTATTTCTCATTTCAAAACGTATTTGACACGTAGTTGTGGAGTTTAAACGTCAACAACTATCGGTCTGGAAAATTGTAAAACATAAGATTGACGTCCAAATATTTTATTAACCTATCATTAATACTTATACCTGCATGACATAGTGGGTAGGGTTGGGATTTAATAGTGTTGGTGTGCCCTTGGGGCCTGGGGCCTATATGCATTAATTAAGTTTAGGTGAATTGGTAGGGCAGCGGGTTCATTCTAAACAATGCATTATGCATTGGCCCCAAGTGGATTTCATATCCCCTCAATGCTACCGACCGACGTCAACACATTCATTAATTTTATTTTCACAGCACTTATCATTTAATAGATCAGGTATCCATATCATGTATGGCTCATTCTGCATTGGCTCTGGCTTGTGGGCAGAATTCCATATTCTCTACTGGTGGCATTCTAGATTCCTTGAATCTCTGTAGGTTGTGTCACTTTAGTCTATGTACATTTGCAACTTCTAAATTCCTTAGCACCTTTAGACCTTATGTTCTGGTTCTTGGAGTTTGATGATAAGAGTGTAGAATCTTGGAGTCTATATTGAGTCTAGTCGGCAATGGGAACTATAGAGTAGGCGCTAGGTGGACCTTGGATGGTGGCATAGTGTTTGGGAGCTCCATTCCAATTTGGGCCTGTAGATTGCAATTGTGAACATATTTCAATTTTTAAGTATTTATTTTCAACACATTTTTTTGGTTTCGTAAGTTATCATGAAACCCCAACCTGTTTGAAATGACAAATCACTTTATGAATCTCCCGTTTTTTAATATGCTTTGATTCTTAGTCTACTATCAAATTTTCCACAAATAGGTCACAGTTTGTACCGTCGAGGGAGGAATTCATGGTTTCTTGAACATTAGACAATTTCACAGTAGCTTAGGCTAGAATATCATTACTGTCATCACAGTTGCAAGTTGCAATGATTTGATCTTAGGATTTCAGAGTCTCTAGCAGCCATTGTTATTTTGACCGGGCTAGGTTTGAACATCAACACATGATTTTGGAACGAAGAAGGAGATGTTGAATTTATCTTTATAATCTATGTCCTCTGTTAAGATTCAATGGTAGTCATCCAGATTCCTGCTATTAGCAACCACCTACATTTAGATAACTATTTGTAATGATACTTTAGTAGCAAAGTTCGGTTTTGAAATGGGTTGAAAACTTGACCCTGTCTATCACTTAATTTTTTGAACTGCATTGCTTTCATTTGTTGAAGATCTCACAGTGCCTTTTCCCTAGACGATTCATTTGTCGCCCATCGCTCATAATAATGGGTGTATCTCTCTAATGAATTTTTGGCCATCTCCCTTCTGTGCTCTGACTCATCATAAACTCCTTCTAGTCTTGTAGTTTCATATCGGTTGAATGCATAAAAAACAAATTTTCCTTTACCATGCTTTGACCAAGGACCAAGGCATATCCAACAAAAGTAGAAATTACATGGAGGTGTGCATGTAATATGTATAAAGCCTTCATTTTTCTCAATTCGTCGTTTGCGCTTTGGGCAAGGATTTGAATTTTCCAATATCCAAATCATGTTTTGTGATTATATGTTGTTCTTCAAGATCCACTTTTCCACCATATGACAGTCTACTGGATGGTGAGCTTCCTCCCAGTAATTCCAACAGAAGCTATATGCACACTTACACTTAACATCATAAGGGCCACTTTCCATAACAGCTTCCACACAGTACTTGTTGATGCATTTGTAACTTCAGAATGTACTCACTTATATATATATATATATTGTGTATTTCATTCCGATTCTCCTATTGGGAGAATCAATTGTATTTCTTTGTACCCCAACGTTCCTATTGGGAGAATTACTAAAAGTCATGAGAAAGCCCCCTCCGTTGTAAGTCAGGTCATTAGTACCCTAGTTGTGGTTACTCGAGCCTACATAATTGAGTTAGTATTACTTGAGCCTACATAACTGAGTCAAATATTAAGTGAATGAAAGAGTATAAATAGAGAGTGAGCCTCTCTATTTAGGACACACACTCACCCAGCTATAGCACATAGGTGAGAGAGAAGAATATCGCTCAAGTGAGAGAGAGAACAGTTGTTGGAGCTCATCTTTCTATCTTTGGGTTTTACTGCTGCCATTGGTACTCATTCTATCTCCGAGGAAGTTGCGGGGTTTTCTCCTTTATGTTTCCCCCGAGGAAAATCTTTGTGTCTATTGTCTCTTGTGATTGATTGTTGTGCATGTTATTCGCTCAAATAAGATCATAAGATCATACTGTCTAATTGATAAAATATAACATGGTATCAGAGCTAACCTAAGAAGAAGACACTGTGCAGCTGCAGAATCTAGGGATTCTTACTTTTTGGGTCTCTCTCCACAATCCATCAGCAAAAGGATGCTAGGCTAACTCTCCATTGATGGGCTCATCTTTTTGTCGAAGCAAAATTTGATTCCGGGCATTTTCAGTTTTGGTGCGGGAAATTAGGGATTTTTACAGACGAGGAATTTTTGAGTGAGCCTAGCATAGGATTTCTCTCCTCCTTAAAATCAAAGTTTAGAGATCAAGGTCAAATTTTTTGGTTGAGTGAAACTCCGGGAACATCAAACCCTAGTTTGACCCCTGGCGTGAAAAACCCTAAAATACTAAAATTGGTAGTTTTGGTACATTCACTATATCTTGGGATTGAGAAGTCTCAGACGCCAAAATTTTCATACGCTGAAGATAAAATCTTATTGTATCCTATGTAAAAATTTCAGCCTAAGATTCGCTATATTATGGGAGATATGATTCCTCCAAATCAGGGTTCCAGCCTCTTCCAAGATTGATCCCTAAACATGACACCTAGGGAGAATTTATATATCTCGAGCTACTAAATTCCAAATGAAATTTATCAAGATTTTCTAGATAGGGCACAGACTGTATTTTCTATGGTAAAAATTTCAGACCCTGAAAGTGAAATAGTGACATGTGGCAGTCTGCAAACGTTTGTTATGCTGAATAGTCCTGAATTAATTCACCGTGGGAAAACTATCATAAGTCCCAATTCTGATAAAACCTATGGTGTTGGAAATAGGACTGACGAGGCTACCTCAGTATGAAATTTCAGACACAGAGGAGCATTACTTTCAGAGATACCACAGAAACACTATCAGCCATTTCTGCAGAAGAAATTGGAAAACTAGGGCTTCCTGTTCCGGGAGTTTCCCTCCATTGTTTTCAGAAAAGGAGTACATTGGGCAGCTCACCTTGAAGAGGTATATATTTATATCCAATCAGAAGTTTTAAATTCCAAGTTTTGAAAATTAGGGTTTCTCTGACAAACCCTAGATCAGCCAGCTCTAGAATCAAGACGGACACCTCAAATCGATAAGATCTAATCTTTTGCTATTTACAGTTGAGGTTCTCATTTCAAGATGACTAATCACACCAGCTTGATGACAATCCTGGTGAAGATGAAAAAATTCCGAGCATGGAAGTGTAGGATTTCACTCGTTCTTGAAGAAATTGAACTGGACACCTACATAAGTGGAGAGGTTCCAATTCCAGAGGGAGATGAGGCTAAAGCCTTACACAAGAAGAACTTGATCATGAGGATAATTGTTGATTCAATTAAGGATCACCTTATACCACAAGTGTCTTCCCTAAAGACACCTAAAGATATGTTTGATTCCTTGACCAAGCTATTTGAAGGAAACAACATAAATCAGAAGATGAATTTGAGAAACCAGTTGAAGAATGTAAAGATCCAGAATGTAGAGACCATACAATCATACTTTACAAGGGTTTCTCAAATCAAAGAACAACTTGAAGCAGTGGATGAAGAAGTAGAGAATGCAGAAATTGTGATAACTACTTTGAATGGCCTCCCAAGATCATGGGATTCATTCATCCTAGGAATGTGTGCCAGAAGGAAGTGATTAATTTCAGTAGACTCTAGGAAGAGCACACACAAGATGAAGCTTGACCCATAATAAGAGAAGAGAAGATGGGAGCAACTGAAGATCAAGCACTCACGATTCAAAGAAGATCCCTCAGGTGATGAGGAATGTGAAGAACTCGATTCTTGAAGAACCTCTTATCCATCTTAAGCATTGGGATAAGAAATGATGTTGTTATGAATGAAGAATATGATGAAGTTGAAAGAATGAGTCTACCCACGAAACAAATAAAGATAAATATTCAATTGTCATTTCATGATATTGTTTTTTTATGCATTTGTTTATATTCAATTGATGTGTTATGCATGATAATGATGTTTGCATTAATGATGGGTAAGTATCTCATGGTGCTATATAACTCTCCATTGCTACTTATCTAGAATGAAACCTCTTTGCTGACATATTGGATTAGTGCACAATCTCAATGATGTCATGGTAGAGATGGAAGACATCTAGAAAGTTTCCATGAGATATGGATGAATGTTGTATTGGCTAAAATAGTTGCATGATTATATCTTTATGCATAAGAATTTTTTATTATGAATATGCTTTATGAAATTTGTCTAACCATACAACTAATGCATTTGACTTGTAGGAAAGATCGTGTACAATCGCCTACAAGAAAAGAAGGATAAGACTTGTTCCAAAGAACAAGTGACGACATTTCAAGAAATAATCCAAAATGAAGAATAATATGATGATACTTTCAAAGAAAGAAGAGATCTCAGACACAGTGAAATTATGTAACACTGTTGAGCGACATCATTGATGCAAAACCTTCTAGCTATCAAGAAATAACCAAGAAGAAAGGGAAGGAGAGTACAAGTTCAAGAAGAATGATGTCTAGGATGTGGTATTGAAACCTGAAGGGAAGTCTGTAGTATCTTCCATATGGATCTGGAAGTTCGATCATGAAGTAGATGGAAACATTGTGGGATACAAGGCAAGATTCGTAGCATGAGGATTCTCATGGAAAGAAGGCATAGACTATGAAGAGACATTTGCAGCCACTGGAAGTTAAAGACACATGATAGGTAGACTCATGTGTGCAAATTAAACAAGGCCTTGCACGAGCTCAGAAGGCATCCATGGGATAACACATACATGAGAAGCTTGAAGATCACCTAGAGTGATGAAGATCTTAACCTTTTCTACAAGGTTGAATATGAAAGCCTATAGAGGATGACAAGCTCACAGATGGGTGCGAGAAGAACTTTTCAAAAGGTTCAAGATAGAGGATATTGGTATCCAGTGACCCTATATGGATACATAGAATATTAATAGTAGAGGAAGCTACTTGTCACTCTAGTACATAATGTTTCAATACATAGAGTACGAAATGTAGAGGGAGAATGATGTTCCACTTCAGAGGGAGTGACTACAGAAGATCCTGAGGTTCGACATGGTACGACAAGATGGATAGCTTACTGATGGCTCTAGGATTTACTGAGAGTAAAGTGGATTCCAAACATTACATCAAGGTTGAAGGTAGAAGACCAGTGATGCTCCTGCTATATGTCGATGACTTGTTCCTGACAGAAAAGAGGAACTCATTAAAGTTACAATAGGGAGACTTGCTGTCGAGTTCTAGATGAAGGACTTGGATATGATGCACTACTTTCTAGGCATGGAGGTGTGGCAGAATGCGGATGGAATATTCATGGGACAAGGAAAGTATGCAGTAGATATCCTGAAGAGGTTCGAGATGATGGACTGCAAGGCCATGACCACACCTATGGCATCGAACCTGAAGCTATTGAGTGATGCTTCATTAGAGTCGCTTGATGCTATGATGTATCATCAGATGATTGGGTCATTGATGTAACTAACGAATACGAGACCATATATTTGCTTTGTTGTGAACACATTGAGCCAGTTCCTAATAGATTCGAGACATGTTCACTTGTTTGCTGCAAAGCATATTCTGAGGTACCTAAAGGGTACAGTTGATTATAGGCTCAAGTATGAGGCGAATCAAAAGATTAACCTCGAGGGTTATGTTGATTCAGATTGGGCAGGAAGTACTATTGATAGGAAGAGCACTTCGGGGTGTTGCTTCAGTATGGGATCAGGTGTGATCTCTTGGTTTAGAAGGAAGTAATCCTATGCGGTATTGAGTATAGTCGAAGCAGAGTATGTCACATCTTGTTTAGCTAGTTGTGAGGAAATGTGGCTAAGGAAGCTACTATCTGATTTGTTTGATCTCTAGTTGGATGCTACTTGTATATATTACGACAACTAGAGTTGTTTGAAGTTGTTGGAGAACTTGGTTTCCATGACAAGTCAAAGCATATCGAGATCAAATATCACTATATCAGAGATATGGTGCAAAGAGGAGCAGTGAAGCTCCAGTATGTTGCAGCAGACAAGCAGATAGTTGACATATTGACCAAGCCATTAGCCAGAGTGAAGTTTGAGTACTTCAGGGAGAAGATTGGCGTTCTCCATATCGAGGTTCCTTCCAAGGGGAATTGATGAGTCCATGAGGCCTTCTGACATGGTTACGGGATGTGTTCTTCCCATGGTCAAATGTAAGTGCAGAGCCCTTCTGACATGGTTGCGGGATGTGTTCCTCCCATGGTCAGATGTAAGTGCAGATCCCTTCTGACATGGTTGCGGGATGTGTTCCTCCCATGGTCAGATGTAAGTGCAGATCCCTTCTGACATGGTTGCGGGATGTGTTCCTCCCATGGTCAAATGTAAGTACAGATCCCTTCTGACATGGTTGTAGGATGTGTTCCTCCCATGGTCAGATGTAAGTGCAGAGCCCTTCTGACATGGTTGTGGGATGTGTTCCTCCCATGGTCAGATGTAAGTGCAGAGCCTTTCCAACATGGTTGCGTGATGTGTTCCTCCCATGGTTGGATATAAGTGTTGAGCCTTTCCAATATGGTTGCAGGATGTGTTCCTCCCATGATCGGATATAAGTTTTGGGCCATTCTGACATGGTTGCGGGAAGTGTTCCTCCCATGGTTATATGTGAGTGTTGGGCCTTTCTGACATGGTTGCGGGATGTGTTCCTCCCATGGTCAGATGTCAGTGTTGAGTGGGCCTTTCTGACATGGTTGCATGATGTGTTCCTCCCATGGTCAGATATAAGTGATTAAGAAGATGAAGACCTACATGGAGGCTAGGCCTACAACCAACATGAAAAATGGCTGGCTCTGTAGAACTTCCTGTGATGAGTAGAATTGAGAGATAACACCAATTGATCGAGATAGCGGAGTAGTGATGATGATGATCCAGTGATGATCCATCTTTGATGATGATCTAGTGAAGATCCAGCTTTGATGATGATCTAGTGAAGATCCAGCTTTGATGATNTATATATATATATATTATGTATTTCACTGATGCCCGATTCTCCTATCGGGAGAATCAATTGTATTTCTTTGTACCCCAATGTTCCTATTGGGAGAATTACTAAAAGTCATGAGGAAGTTCCCTCTGTTGTAAGTCGGGTCATTAGTACCCTAGTTGTGGTTACTCGAGCCTACATAACTGAGTTAGGATTACCCGAGCCTACATAAATGATTCAATTATTAAGTAAACGAAAGAGTATATAAATAGAGAGTGAGCCTCTCTATTTAGGACACAGACTCACCCAGCTATAGGTCATAGGTGAGAGAGAAGAAGCTCGCTCAAGTGAGAGAGAGAACAACTGTTGGAGATCATCTTTCTGTCTTTGGGTTTTACTGCTACCATTAGTGCTCATTCTATTTCTGAGAAAGTTGCGAGGTTTTCTCCTTTATGGTTTCCCCAAGGAAAATCTTTGTGTCTATTGTCTCTTATGATTGATTGTTATGTGTGTTATTCTCTCAGATAAGATCCTAGGATCATACTGTCTAATTGATAGAAATCTAACAATACTCGCATCCCGCAAGCTCTGTCTTTCATAAACATATTTACGGACACTCTTTTGAGAAAAAAAACGTGAAAGCTTCAGTGGTTGTCATTTATCTACTAGCAACGGTTTGCTTATTGTCACTATTAGTTAAACCAAATAATCTTTTGATGTAACATTTAATTTCTTCAATAATCATTTTATGCAATGTTTGAAACTTCTAGCTCTTCAATGAACTGTTCAATGGATTATGATTTTAAAAAGATACTCAATGTGTTTGGGAGCTCGTGTATGGTTAAGAGAGTAGTTTCAAAACTAATAAGCCACAAAATAGATAGAACCCTAAACTAAACTTTCCTCTCTATATATCAATAACAAACATACCAAATGAACATTAAACCTTTCGTTTGTTTAGGTTTGGGGAAACTAGATAATTCCAAAGGGATTGCATTGATTCATCTTAAAAATATTAGGAGGTGGTCGATGATAAGCCATACACGTCGTATTTTGTATTTTGTTTACAACAACCTGTTATTTAGTGAATTCTTATTTTTCAATTTCCACTACACCTAAGCAAACGATTTCGTGCCATTATTCAACATGAGAATGCATTGTTTTCCTCTTAATGAATCCAACTATCCAACAAAATTTAGCTTTTGATCATGCATGTTATAAAGAATATGGAGCTATCTAAAAATCCAGTAGTTACCATGGTTGTACAAATTATATATAACCGGTCAGTGTCACTGTCACAAAGGCCAGATGAGAAAGAACGACCATTAATATAAGTGAGAGTCACATGCTAGCACCAAGCTTTCTACCTATCCTTGATATTGCAGCAAGGTTGCATCATTTCTAGTTTGGCCACAACGTAAGCCCCACACCCCTCAATTACTTTTCTCAGATCTACCATGGGGCTTCTTGTCATCAACTGTACTTACCAGAAAGAAAGTTATGTTACTATCTATATAGCTTTCAGAGAATTAAGCAAAGGATCATATTATTGCATGGAAACAATATAATGTTAATTTTAAAGATATTTTATAGTTGTATAAACTATTTTTTAGAGGAAAGAAGAAAAGGAGAAAGATTCAAGCAACAAGTAATTACTCATTTCCTAATCAATCAATTAGTATAAACTATTACTGATTTCCAAATCAATCAATTCATATAAACTATTGGGTTAGTCTTTTCATCAATCAACTATTAATGTTATTAAGGGTCATCCTTAATTTGATTGTAGGACATATCCATTAAGAGTTATTTTTAATCAAATATTATGAAGATACTCTCAGGAATACAATTTTAATCTTCTTGGCAGTAAGTAGATCTAAAATTAACAGAGATATAACAATTCTGAAATCAACATAGATCTGATGTATTATTCTAGAGAAATTAACCTACCTACCAAATCGATCTATGCTACTATATTGGAGCAATTAACCTACGTACCTGAAACACATATTTCTTGATTAGGTTAAGGCTTGCTAGCATGTCCTGGAAGTTGGTGTTGAGTTGTGTTGTGGATGAAACAACAGGAAGAACATAATCAAAGGCATCAGTTGTTGCTACATAGTTTCTGCAAATTAGGCTTCTCTCTATATAAAGAGGGAGAATGAAAGCAGATGTAGAGAATGAATATAGCAGAAACATAGGTGGGAATCGCAGCCATGACCTGGACACCACTTGGTTTTTCTATTTTCTTCAACATATGATCTTAAAAAATACCGTGTATACTTTGCTCTAACTTCATCATAGACTAAAGAAAAGACCATACCTTCATCCACGATAGCACTGCATGCATGCATGGTATGTTGGGCACCTTAATGTCCAACACTCATTACAAAAGTGATGGCCACAAGAAGTCACCTTCATACTGCTACATAGGTAATAGTCGAAGCATATCCCACATTTCAACTCCTTTTCATACAGTTAACATCCACAACAGGATTTTCTAGCAACCCCACACCCATTTCTCAGTCCTCACCTTCTCGTCATTTGCAAACCATTCATCATTGATCTTACCAACACTCCACTTGAAGTGGTGGAAGAGAATCCCAACGTCATTTTGAGATGTTTACATATAAGTTATTTGTACGAGTCTACATTTTGCAACCACTCTCAACGGTTTTATGATTTAAAATAAGTTAATTTTTCATTTTACCAATTCTAATTAGAATTTTAAAAGTATTGTAAGATAAAGAATCTAAATTAGTGAGATATATATTTTCACTATGTTATGTTTTACTTTATGTTTTCATGCAGTAAATTGTCTTGTAAATAGTGTTTAATGATTATAAGTCTTATTTATAATTTAAATTTGATTTATATTTTTAATGTTTGACTTTTTGAAAATATAGTTATTAATCTAGATAATATTTAGTTGTTAATGTTTTTTATAGTACTATATTACAATTCAATAAATATAATTATATACAATTTTTTTTATATATTTTTCAATTATTTATATTTTTTCACTTAAAAAAAGTGAAGAAAAATTCCCTTAATTTCTTTTATTTACTTTTATCAGAGATTATGTTTTGATAGGTTTTTTTACAAAGCATATGCTTTATAAATATGGTCTATTTCCTTGGGGCATATGTTTGAGTTAATTCTTTTCATTTGGTGTATTTTTGTATATAGGTAGTTGAAATTGTAAATGTCTCAAAAAAGAAAGATCCAAGCTACAATTGGAGAAATGTATGGATGGACAAAAGAACAAACTTCTAAGATTCAAAATGACTCAAACACTGGTAGAAAAACCCATAATTCTCAATTGGAACAACAATTGCATGAGATTTTTGGATGTTCTTCTTATGATGATTTAGATGAGGAAACAAATGAAGTTGAAGAAGAGGCTAATAACCAAAGGAAAATGAAGGTGAAAAAAAAAAAAAGTTTCATATGGAATGGTTAGATAAGCCCCATTGGTTGAATTATGTGAGGCATGATGATAAAATATCTATGAAATGTAGTTACTATGAGAAGTATAGGATGAGTGGACAATGGGGCTTAGGGAATGGTTGTAGTACATTACAACATGATGCTCTTGTTACTCATGAAAAATCACTAGTACATAAAGATGCTAAGGCAAGATGGTTTAGTGCATTAGAGAGAAAGATGAAGCCAATTCCAGATCATATTAGGCAAATGGAAAATGTCAATAAGGAAAGATTTATTGCTACAATGAAAATAACATACTTTGTGTGCCAAGAAGATTTATATTTGTCCATGTATGAAAAACTTTGCAAATTTCTCAGGGATGCAAAAAAGCCACATATGCCAAAGTCTCAAGAGTACTCTTCATACAAAAATCATATATCTGCAAATGATTTTAGATATTGTATATCAAGACATCTTGAAGAGATTCAGATTAAAAATATGTTGGAAATTCCTTTCTTCTCTTTAATGGTTGATGAAAGCATCAATCGAAGCTTAGAACAACATATTGTTGTTTACGTAATATACTTAGATTCAAAGGGTCTTGGTCCACCTATCTCACAATTTTTTAAGCTTAATGGTGTAATGGATGGAAATGGAAAAACAATATATGATAGTGTCAGTTAATTATTAAGTGTTATAGGGTGATTCCATGAAGATGGGTAACACTTTTTGGCCAAATTTAGCGATGAAAACCTGATTTTTTACTCATGTGCTAGATAGAAGCCCTCAAAACGCATATATGCCATGTGAATTTTAACTTGCAGTAAAAAAACAAATTGTAGAATATTATGTTGGCTTCATAGTGATATTTTTTTTTAAATATTCCGATGTCATTTAATGTGTGAATTTTTGTATTTAATGAACTATGTGACCTTAAAAATTTGAAGAAGCTAATAAGTGGCTCGTGTCCACGTAGAGTAATTCAATCTTGCATTAATAATTAAAAAAATATATATATGAGCATGATCTACATAAAATGCAGTGTGATGTGGATATTTTTTTGTTAATTTTTTTCGCATTATACAATTATTTATTATTTTTCGAAAGTGACCACATTCGATTTCAGCATCGTTTTAAACACATATTTGTCCACGTAAGGAAATTTTTTCTATTTTTTCAAAAATTGAAAAACCAAAGATACCCTTTTGAAGAGGACACGTCGATATGTGATGTGTGCATTTTTAAGAATTTTTTGGCTGTGTATTTTTAACTCTGCGAATTTTTCTTTGAGCTGCTTCGAATTTGCAGTGTGGTTTTCTAAGTATAAGTTTTAGAAGTAATTAAAAAATAAATATCATATGAATGCCAAAATGCGTGTATGATACCTCAATGGATAGAAGATTCATTGGTGAATCTATCGGTATCAACTCCACTCAGTTATGTTCTAGGAATGGTAGGGTTTACACCTCTCCAAGGCAGATGAAATTTTCCATTTGTTTGAATGTGGGCTAAGTCTGTTTTTTTAAGCCCTCGACCGAGGTATGAACCTCAACCGAGGTATCTAAATACCTCAGTCGAGGTATTTAAATACCTCGACTGAGGGTTTTTAAATCCCGCAATACCTCGGTCGAGGTATTTAAATACCTCGACCGAGGGTTTTTAAAGCCTGCAATACCTCGGTCGAGGGCTTGATAAAACCTCAGTCGAGATATTAATACCTCGGTCGAGGGCTTAACAAGCCCTCGACCGAGGTGCGTTTTTCTATTTTTTCCAAAATGCGCTTGCCAAAAAGTGTTACCCAGGTCCGCGGATTCACCCTATAGGCCTTCAATATAAAAATCATATAGTTGTTTCTACTGATGGGGCTTCAGCAATGATTGGACATGAAAATGGTTTTATTTCTTTTTTGAAAAGAGACACTCCAAACCTTATTACAATTCATTGTGTAGCTCATTGTGAATATTTAGCAACAACATATGCTTCTAAGAAAGTACCAGAACTATTAAATGTTGAGAAAATTGCAAACAAGTATATTCATGGATTCAAAACTCACTAAAGAGAAACAATGAATTTAATGATTTTCTCAAAGTCATGCAAATTGATGTTCTTGATTTTCTACATATGCACTCAATAAGATGGTTATCTAGGGGAGAACTTATCATAATGCTTGTCAATCTTATGCCAACCATTTTAACATTGTGGTAAAATGATAGGAAAACTTTGTCATGGTATGATAAAGCATGAATTTATTCAATTCAGTTCTGTTTTCGTATGCTTGTTGATGTATTGGGTGAAATGAACAAGTTGAACAAGACTTTTCAACAAGAAAACATAGACATTACAACTATTGGGTTGGTTCTTGAAGTAACTATAAGTACATTGTCTAGATGGTTTTTAAGAAAAGAAACATTTGCAGAAGGTACAACCTATCTCTCGAATTTTTTAAATGATTGTCAATATGGATATATTGAAATCAAAGATGAATAGGCAGTCATAGATAGACATCAGCGACAATATATCTCTATCCCAACCATGGAGATTGATTATAGTGATGTAAGAAAACAAACTATGGAACTGTGTATTGAAGGCACACAAGAGAGTTGTCTGCAACTCACAGAAGGTTATATTGAGTCTCTTATAGACTCTTTGAATGAAATATTCCTAGATCTTCATCTTTTTAATGCAGCAAAATTGTTCAGTCCTTGTTATTATCCAGAAGAACGTCGTAGCCATGAGAGAAATTCAGACCTTTGGATTTTGAAACTTTTTCAACATTTACAACATACCATATCCACAGATATCAAATATGCACCTTTATTTGATGCTAAAGTTTGTAAAAGAGAGCTGCACCCTTTTGTTGATTCATTAAATATAGCTTGTGAGGGATTCTCAATGAAAGAATCTTGGAAGGTCTTCCGTAACACAAAAAATGACATACAACTTATCCTCATAGGATGAAATTATGGCAAGATATACTTAGTATTCCTACAAGTACAGTGGATTTTGAAACGGGATTTTCTAAACAAAACATCATCAAGGACATTAAAAAATCAAGGCTTGGGCTTGATACACTAGATACATTAATGATAATTTATTTGAATGGACCAGATTTATCTAATGTTGATTGGAATATAGTGTATGAGATATGGAGAGATACAAAGTCAAGAAGATATGTCCTTGAACTTTAAGAGTTGAGAACTTAGTTTTCTTTATCCCCTCAAGTGAGTTGTGTTTTGTGTTTCCCTTGCAAAGTAATATTAATGTGTATGGAATGTCTTGGGTTATGTGGAGGATTCAAGCCAATATGCTTTTGAGTATGCTGAATTTTTGACTTCATGAAGAAGTTTAAATTTTATTTTCAAACCAATTATAAGCTTATTTTTGGAATGTATGCATCACAATGTACCTATTTACGAGAATTTGATTTACCAATGAAGCATAACTGCAGTTCAAGGAAATTGGTTATAAAAAGCTTGAAGAAAAAGAGGTAAACTATTAAGCACAATCTGTAAGTTGATATGTGAGATTTAAGACTTATAAATACTATTTTTGTTGTCGTAAATAAAACATTAGTATATTACAAGTTATTTTTAATTTAAAAGGTTTTTTTTGCGGGAAGAAATGTTTTGAAAATTTTGAAATTCATATGGAATGACTTTTCATTGGTTATGGAAGTTGCAACTCTAGTGGAAATTTCCTTGGAAAATGGCCAAGTAAGTTACTTAGTTAAACTAACCCTTGATATGCCTACTAACAACCATTACTTAATCAAATGCCAATCAAATGATCAGATGGTTATTCACCATATGTTAGAACATATTAAAAACATCCATGTATGATTTAAATCAATTAAGATATTAACATCACAGAAAAATAGGAAATTTGAAGCTAACCACAAGCACCCATAAACTTTGCGATCAACCCTTTTTTTCCTTATTGTCATGTATGATGCATTGAATGGGTTATATTATATTTTTGTTCTACTACAGTAAAAGGATTGAAAATTAGTATTTCATGCGATAATTAAAATCTTTGATTATTAAAAATGAAACAATGATTACATACGATTGATGCACATTGTTGTTGGGATGGCTCCTCCTATGATGAAGTTATGTTCATTTCTTTGAACATATCATGATACACCTTTTTTGACATCCCTACATGCATATTTAATATATCGTGTCATTCTTCCTCTGGAATTTTAACAATCTTCTTGAGAAATGAAAAGCACAATGAAAAAAATGGTAAATATTTATATAAAAATAAACATAGTGAAAACATCAACAAAATATGTTTTGGACGATAAGAAAAACATTTTTATTAGTAATACATTTGAAATTCTTTTTTATTTTGTTATTGTATGTTTTTTCCATTGCAGATCTCAGTGGTGTCAGTTCCCAATGCTCTGGAAATGTTTCCTATAGTTTAATTATAACCTGATTCTTAAAGTCATTGAATTGATTTTTGTACAGTAACTGAAAACTTTGTATATACATTCTTTCTGTTAATTTTTTAGCAAATATGATAATCTTTGAACTTTAAAAATTTAATTGCAGAAATATTGAATACTGGAATCAATGGAACATTCAATCACATAAATAATTCATCCATAACACAAGATGTACCCTGGGGAAAACCCTCAAAACAATGATGATGAAAAACCCCATCAAAAATTCAAAGTATAATTATTATAGATCGTAGAGAATGTCTTTTACACAATAGCATATTGTCTTCAGCACCTTAGGTGCTAGATAAGAGAGAATATTGAGCAATAGAGAATAGTGATCAATTGTATCAACTTGCCATGTTCGCAACACATTAATAACAAGCTACAAACATGACCATGCAAACAATAGTGAATGGGTACATGAGAATTGTGCACTACATGCACTAAAACTATGAATTTCCTCTGTGAATAATTAATCATGTACATTAGATTCATCATTATGCATAACATATGTTCCATGCCTTTCATCTTTGACTCGAAAGTGAACTCACCATCTAATTGGATGTATGATCACTTAGTTAGAATGCTAAATTTAGTGTCATTGAGTTTTAACTCAAGTGTCGTCATGAAAACACTTTATTAAATGAAATGTTGTCTTTTAATTAACGTAAGTCTCGTCTTTTAAAGTTTAACGAAAGTATAAAATTTAGTTAACCAGTCCATCTTAATTAACACTTAGTTAACTATTATTAACTGAATCATGCTGATTGATTTACTTTGTAGTGATCACTATGAGTTCTTAATCAAGTGAAGCATACATTTTGGCTTTAACTGAAGCTCACAAATTCGAGTTCACTTAGTCATTACATGGGAAATTTGAATTGTATTTTTCTCTATGCATTATCTCTTTATCTCTTTATATTTAATGCATGGTCTATATGTGTTAATTTTAATTATCTATCATATCATATTATACTCAGAAGATTTTTCTAATGCTACAATCATATGATATTACTCTCTGGACCAAATGATCATTTGCTAAATTAATTCACTCTAGAGGTAGCTAATCTCTAGAGGAGACGTAATAGAAATCATTGATCATGGTTAGAAATACATCACATAAAATTGATGCTTCAACATGAAAAGCATCTTCCTTTATTACTAAAGTCCCACCCCATGGTTACCAACTATAACTAGGGGTCCACATGAGAATCAAATACCTCTATAACTAGATTTTCACCCCATAGGTGCTTATTATAATTGGAGGTCCATATGAGAATCATGACTTGACACATACAAGTCTGTATCCTTGTCCAACAAGACTATACAACATCATCACTTTGATAAATCAAAGCATTAACCTCAACACATGAGGAATAACATTTATAACTGAAGGCTTAATCATCCTTAGGTTTGAACTAATAATATACTCCAAGTTATGGATTCCAACTTAGTCTCTCTTTCTCAACACATGAGGCCCAATCCTGGATGCACAAGATTGGCTTGGAGAATGACTCGTGATGTTGTACATTTAACACTTTCCACTGTATCCCTCAAAACTTTATAAATTTTTTTCCCCATCTCATTAACTTCCAACACCACTCTAGTTGAATTGATGACCAAATCATCATCATTTACATTCTTCTTATTTTTTATCTTTTGAGGGCATCCTATTTCCTCGCTCTATGTTCTTGTAGAACATTCAAGAATTTTGAAATAAAGATTTTGAAACATGATAATAGTTATCCTTGAGATGCATTATTAGTAAGAAGTAAAATTTAAACCTCATGTTAATAACCTATTAATCCACATAACTCCTTAGTTTGCAATAATTTCTTAAAGTTTTTTTCTCTTCTTCATTCAAATGATGAATAATCTCATAGAATTTCCTTGAATTTTTGTTTTTCATGGCATGTATATAAACCAATACACATAATTAAAATATACAGATAATTGCAATATATATTTTTCATATTAAAATAATAAAAAACTTACAATGTTGTTTCTATTGGATGTGTTTCCGTCACTCCCTTTGTTGTGATTTTTATTCTATGATATTTTATGGGTCATCTTTTATCAATGAATGCCTTGCATAATGAAAAACACAAATAATAAAATATTTTTTTACACAAAATGTAAATAATTTCAGGTAAAAATGTATTTGAGATTGACAATGCATGCATTACAGAAATTACACATCAATGTGCAATATATGACAAAATGCACTAATGTGTCATATATGTAAATATGTATCGCAAATGGTTTTTTTAATAAACAAACTTAAACGGTGCGTACTAGAAATATAAATGCACCATTGCATTGTTTTTGTAAAATGTGCACCAAAAAAACTGAAATAATTTTTGAAAAAAAATTACGGGGACAGTTCGGATAGGTCGACGTTGAATTGAAACACATTATGATCTTAGTCCAAGAGTGATTGAAAGCCCCATATACTAATATATATAACCAATAAGATTACATTTCTGAACATCAAATCTTTTTCTACAATAGAAAACAAAAAGAAAGCAAGAAGAAACCTAAGGTTAACAATGATAAAGATACATCTAAAGGAAGAACAACAAAAGGGTTTGCATTAATGGAGGTAACTCTTATATTTTCTATTTTCTTTAAAGATATTATAAAATTTATGCCATTTGTTGATTCTTTTGAAGGAATACTTGAAATGTCCCTCTGCATAGTTATATGTGTCCATGGTGACCCCTTATAAAATTTCTATTCAAATAAATCTCTCCCAACTCGTCTTTGGTCAACCTCTCTTGAATAACCCACTACTCAAATTTAAGACCAAAAAAGGTTGAGGGATTATGATTATTTATATAGAATTGTGTTAAAATTAAATTCCTTCTCTTTTCTCATTAAATATTTCAGCCAGTTGATGATAAACATGCATGTCCCTTTTTTTAATTCTTGACATCTGGTTTTCTATGTGAATATCTCAACATATTGCACTGGTGCAATATTTTATACATGCACGCAGTGTAATATGTCATAAATTTCAAAATTATGTGTGAACATGTTTTCAAAATAACGGTCCATTAAATAGTCAATTTGGCACCGATGCAATTTCTTCACATAAGCATAGCAACGACCTAGGAAGTCAAATTAAAAGTGTAAACTTTCGCAACAAATAGTTTGTAGATGTTTGTTCTTTGTTGATGTGCTTGCAAACTTTCTTATCGATGTGCTTCTTTACATAGTCCACTGGTGTTTTTTTACTATGATGACATACGAGTGCACCTATTAAGTTTTTGGTGCACCAGTTTCGATATTTCAAACTAGAATGTAGCCTCTTTCCTAGTTTATTTTTTAAAGAGTGAACAGATGTATTATTTATATGCTTCACTCAATTGCGGGGGAGAAAGAAGCAATAAATCAAATGGTCGATTCTTCAAATTACAACTTATTCCATATCGTTCAAAGTTTAAGTTAACTATTGTCGTTACTGTTAATGCATATTTATTTATATTTGATTGTATATTTGAATTTCTATTGTCTTTTCATGTGCATTTGGATTATTGTGAATTTCCTTTGCAAGATCCTAATCCAAAATAAAATTAGAATGAACATGATATTACAACACTCCAAAAATTATGTAAGGTCTTATATGGATCAACATACCATAGGCAGATAGTAGATGAAAATGGAAGGCCACTTTACCCCAACAACTGTAATATGCCATCATCCAGTAACCATCCTGGAACAATGATACTTCACCATGAACTGGATATCTTTTATGACCCACCAATAGTATGTGGTTGTTCAAAATGTAAAGCGTTGAAGGTGAAACCTAGGAAAGTCACACTATGCCATTTTATTAATGTCTGACTACCCAAAGTTGACAGTTTAATACCCCCCAATGGGGTCAATGATCCAATAGGTGAAATAGAAAAGACACGTAGGAACACTCCATATGCTCATTCTTTGAAAAGATGGAAGCCAAATCAACCTTTCTCCATCCTATATTGGCCAACCCATCTCCTTTTATTGAGTCAATAGATATTTCTTGTGATCCAATGTATGATATCAATACTACCCAAAACATATCCATAAGGAGATTCAAAAAATTTTACAAGATAAGATAATATTTTTCCAAGCATAGACATAGGTTGGTTCAATTGTTGGGGGGTAGCAATGAATTCTCTCTTCTCATCCACCTGCAAAGTAAATAAAAAACTAGTTACAATCGTTCTCTGTATGGAGCTTTACCATCTTCCCTACATGTGCCCGATGTTTTGACTGAGTTCTCCTATTGTGGTAAACATAGTTACATGATCGCAAGGTTTATCTCTTGGTGACGAGTTAAAATATAACTTTCGTAAACCACCAAATGTCATAAAAAACTACTTGGATTGGGGGTTGGGGATTCCTTTATACGTCCCCTTCGGGAATAAATAAAAAATTGTTGAGTAATTGTATTTTTTGATTTTCATTGGAATTAATGTTAATGCATTACTTAATTCCACAATTTTCTTATGAAGTGGTTTATTGCATCTATACTATTGGAAAATAGTTCTATGCCTCTAATAAATGTTTCATATGATATTTCAACATGCTAAATCCATTATTTTTACTAATATCATCAATTTAATGTTCAATATTTTGCAATTAGGATTCCGATGATGATCAACCTATCTACTAATTCCATTTCACACCAGTACCATGTCAAATTGAGAGAAGGACACTAAACGGGTAGTTCTCAAAGAGGAATCATAAAAATCATGGTTGAGTCAACCAACTATTCAATTCCCACTATATCCCAAGTCACCAATTCAAAACATCTATAGTAACACTAGTTCTTCATAGGTTGTGAATGAAAATAATGATATAGAGATCGGCATGGATGATTTCTTAAGGGATATCTATTCCATGGAGGGAATGTCGTTAAATGCATTCCAACAAGATGAGCAGGTGAACAATGCTAATAATGTTGATTCCTTCTTCAAACTATTAAAAATTTCTCTATCGCTCCTCCCTTTGGGAATGGATCAAGGTCTACCCAATTGAGAACAACAATGTTGTTGTACAACCTGAAAACAATGTAAGGTATGTCAGAAGCATGCATCCTGAGACTCCCAAGGTAAATAAGTATCAAGTTCCCATTAGATTATCAAAGAAAAGAGATTGGTTGCATGATTAGTGATAATGTACATTTATATTTCCTACTTATTGCATATTATTCAAAGAAAAAGTACTTACAACTGATAACATGCTCCCAAACATCTATAAAGAGGAAAATAAATCACTGAAAAAGTTGGGTGTTGAGTAGATATCATTTCATGTTTGTCCTAATGATTGTCTTTTATGTAGAGGAAAACACAAGGACAAAGATATATGTCCTAAATGTGTGCATGACAAGTACTAGATATAAAAAATGGTAAGGCACATGGACCTCCTCATAATATATTGAGGCACATGCCTATAATCCCAAGGATTCAAAGTATTTTTCCTTGCAAAGAATTATCCATGTTATAGGGGTGCCATGCCTTGCATAGAAATGATCCAGGAGTTATGTATATTCCTATAGAATCAATATCCATGAAGCTAATAGAGGATACATGGACTAATAAATTCAAGGATGAAGTACAAAGCCTTCAATTGAGCATAGCCATGGATGGATTTAACCTATATTCCCTTCAAAACACTAATTATTCTTATTGGCTAGTGGTAGTGATCAATAACAATATCCCTCCATGATTTTTTGTGAAGAACGCACATCTTATGTTGGATATTATAGTTCTTGGTAGAAGATAGGTCAAGAATATGGATGTATACCTCCAACCATTGATAATTGAATTAAAAAATTTATGGGAAGGGATACATGTATATGATGTATCAAGACCCATCTCGGTGCATATATCTTTTACATTGTATGGCATATGTGCATACACCATGGATGATTATCTAGGACTAGAAGTTTTCTCTGGTAAGCATGTTGATTCATGTGGTTGCATTTACAATGTTAATTTACAAATTTAATTTGGTGCAACCACCTTATTTGGCACTAATGTGTTCCACATGCCATAACATCGCAAGTATTGTAACAAATTAAGGGTATCATGGATGCAAATGTTCTAGACTTACAATAAAGGATAGGTGGTCTGAACAACTACAAAAGATGGTGTATGATTGCTTGAGGATATTCCTCCTAGATGATTACCTTTGTAGAAGAGAAACTCCTTATTTCAATGGTAAAACACAGAGAACATGAAGACCTAAAATAATGACACTAAAAAACTTTCTTAGGGCATATGAAACAAAGAAGGAGCCTAGGAAATTGCATATTTTTTCAATTCAAATCGGGAATTTATGTTCAATGATCCTGTATTTTTTGACATTTATGTAGAAAAATGCCTACTGGGATGAATAGGAAATATGTGTTTTATGAGCATCCATATTTGGAGCATCTTAATGTTTCCCACTTATTGGATCCCATGAATAGATTAAAAAATGTTTCATCTTGCTTATGGATGCACATATCATAAAAAATACTGATACATTGGATATAAGGAAAGATATTATTTATTCGAATATTAAAAGGAAACATTAGACAAGAAATGAAAGTAGAGGAGCGGCTGGAACCGATTGGTATTTTTTAGAGGATGATGTCCCATGGATTTTGACTAAATATGATATTTATTTGGTGAAGGATGTTATATTGACTATGAAGATGCTTTCATTTTATGGGTCAACTCTACGATGATGCTTCATAGTAGAAGGAGAATTATTAGGGTTGAAATCACATGACCATTTGAACCTTCTAAGGGTATGTATGTCAATTACATGCTTATTTTTATGAAGTTTAAGTTACTATATAGTATGCTATGCATTTATAGTTTTATGCCAATTATTTTCTTGCATGTTGCTTATGTTGTAGTTTCTTATCCTTTTCTCATGCATGGTTGTATGAATAATGAATTTCCCCAAGATCTATGATGTGCCATGTCTAAATTATATGCATTTGTACATTGGATTGCATTAAGGGGATACACATGGCTATGAATACCTAGTAGTGTCAAGAGATCGTTGATATTGTTTATATGTTTGAGAAGGAATCATGCACAAGTTTAATGGGATTACATGTACATCTTCTAATTCACCTACCTGATGAGGTTGAGTTTGTTGGAGTGGTCTCATGTCATTGGATGTTTTACTTGGAAAGGCTCATGAATATGTTGAATGGGTTTTTTAGATAAAGGGAAAAAATAGAGGGGCATATGGAAGAGGGGTACATAGTATTTGAGTCATTCTATTATGCTAGTGAATACATCAAGGAAATTGACGACACACAAGATGGATTGGTTTGGGATGACCAATGGGATGAAGAAAAGAGGAAAGGATAACTACTTCAAACAAATAGAAAAAGGAACATGATAAAGAGTAATTCACTTATATTTTTCCAATTTTATATAGAGAAATTGTTTATAGTGAAATTGATAATACATATTTGATCTCATACTAATTGTTTTCCTTTCATCATTACATCAATGAATGCAGAAATGGATGCCATCAATAAATTTGTGCTTTACAATGTGGAGGAAATGAAACCATGTGTTGCATTTTATGAATAGAAGAGGAGGAAATGGGACAATGAAAAGAAATAATTCAAATGATTGAATGGTAGAAGCATGCCTCATCCTGATCATTTGAAATAAAATATGCCAATGATTTGTCTCGACAGTCGGGTGGATGACCATATCAGAGGGAAATATGACACGTATGATCGTTACCTACGTGGTGAAGAGGATGCACTAAACATAGGGATTGATTGCAAAAACTCTGTAATAATATCTCCATATACATTGTTCATTTTATAATGCATGTTTAAATTATATCATGTATTATGGTTTCATTAATGTCAATCCTTTGTATTTTTTAGTTACATTTGTTCCCATCCATGTGGGTAGACATAATTTCTGCACTAAGGATACTGATTATGGACACGTCACATTTGAATGTGGTGTGGATATCGAGTTTGACTAATCTAGTCATGCTAGCCATCATGGTGAGAACATAATAGAGGGGAAGCTGGGTTACAGTGGAAAGATATAGGAGATCATACAAAAGGACTTCTCATATTTTTAATGCATTATTTTTAGGTGCAAGTGGTGGGATACTTTCAATCAGAATAATGAAAAGGAATAACGTGACAATAGGATGATATGTATCAACTCTAAAAAGTTGTGGGATGAAAAGAAGGAGCCTTATGCTACCCAAAACAATGCAACCAAGTGTTCTTTTACCCAAATGATTGTGTTGGATAGTGATTGGTTATTCATACTAAAATAAGAGCCATGATCAAAGCATCTTTTCGAGAATAACAATGCTATCATTCCAAGTGAATAAAATAATCTAGGTGATGCTAACAAACAAATATATGTACATGTTTCATTTTGACATTTACGGTATGGTCATGTTTTATACTGAAAGTGTGATTCACTTATATCTTCATTGTACAATATCAAGTTGGTTAGTATTATGCTAAATGTTTCCTAGTTGATTATAATTTGGGTGTAAATGGTGTCATTTTCCTTGCAATATAATGTGTTAAATCCATTGTACTCTATATTCAAATATGGCTCAACACAAACTAAATTGCTTTAGTTATGTTGAGGGCTTCTAACAAAGTTTCTTTCTGAGGGATTTGATATAAATATATTGTATATCAAAAATAAAATGATATATTATGAAATCTTTATCAAAATTTTGGACAGTAAACCCATGTGCATCACTAAGGGCCTTTGACATATTATTCAAATTTTTTATATCATCCTTTGTATATACTTGAATTCAATAGAAAAAGGAATATACATTGGAAATTTGAATAAAAAGAATTCACAATATATATTGGAAATGTGTATATCGTCATTCGTCTACAAGAAATCTATAAATTAAAATAATTCGACACTATATTAATAAAACATGGGTGAATATTTGTATATTAAAGTTTATTTTTGAGGTGTTCATTGCCATTATATAAAACACAAAATTAGATAAATCTTTTACTAGAGTATATGTTTTATTCTCCAGTGAAGTGAGAACATAATTTGTACGACCTTCTCTCATAAAATCAATCAGTATCTTATTTCCCTCATTTTCTATCATTAATATAGATGCCAAATATAATGGTAAATAATTCTAGTAGGACATTAAAGTTTTATGTGATAACTTGTCAAAGGTGTTGGCAGTTGTATGCTTGAATACAAATTTGTGGAATTAAGGATAAGAATATGTAATTTAAAAAATATTTTATTATTTTTATATAAAATTTGGAAATTTAAAATGCCCTTTTAGGTGCATATTCGAATGCAAAAAATTATACATAATTTTGATTGAAAGTTTAATATTTAGAATGATTTAACCATTTTGTTTTTACTAAAATTTTATAAAAACATTATTTTATTTTGAAGTAGAAGTGTAATGTTTTTTGAAAAATTTAAATCCAAAATAGAGATTAAAATTAAAAGCAATAGCTTCTATTACATTTTTATAAAAGTCACACGTTTTCCCATTAAAAGTGTGACTATTACTAGAAACCTAATATACAAGCATAAGACAATTGACATCAATTTTACTATGTTTGGTGTGTTTTAGTCACATTGTAACCAAACAATCAACATCTCTTATTCACAATTAAAAATTGTGTGCCCATCAAAAGAGTAGGGAGTACATGCCTCCACGTGGCTCTTATTAATATAGTGGAGTTATAATAATAGCATCCAATGTCAAAAAACCATACTATTTATAACATTAAATTCACACTTAATCAACCTTAAAAAATACATACATTTAATCCATGTTGAACCGAGAATAAATTATGATTTAAAAATTATATAAAATTTAGTGCTATAACATTTAGAATATTTTTGCATAAAGAGTAGAGAGGTATTCTCAACCTAGTATGGGGGATATGTTGTCATGTTACATAACATAATGTTCCCAAAAATAATAATAATAAAAAACATGTTGGCTCATAACTTACCAAAAATAAAAAATAAAAGTAATTAAAATTTTGATTAAAAATGATGTCGGCTTATAAAATAAATAAAGAAATAAAGCCAACATAGATCTATCTTAAACCCATATTTATTAAGGAATGAGAGGGACATTATTTCTTGAGGTGTAATTTTTTTCAATTTTCTCGAGGTGTAATTTTTTTTTAATCTTAAACTTCTTACACTAAGAAAAATTACACCTCAAAAAATTAGATCCCTCTCATTGCTTAGTAGATATGGATTTAATATAGATCCATCCTAGTAAATAAAAAATTTAATTTTGTTTAAATAAACTATTAACATTGTAAAATCATACCTTCGCCAGTTAGGCATCCAAATAACTCAAATAAAAAATCATTTACTTATCATATAATGACATTAATAATTATTGTAGAAAAATGGCAATACATGATCTTCAACTATAGTCAAACATTATATTAAATATCCTATTTAGATCATTGACCCACAACATATTTTATAAATCAAACAACATCAACATACCATGAAATTACATAAATATACGTGAACAATATCTACAACATTATCATATACATCAATATCAACATAAACTGATATGAAATAAGCAAAATATTTTTTAAGAAGAAAAAAATAGATTCTTTGTATCATGGAGTGAATAAATGAAACTACATAATAACATTTTGTCCCAGGGATATTCAAAAATTCCAAACTGACATCTAGATCCTAAGTCAACAACCTTGATATAGTTCTCAATTCTTACAGAACATAAACATAGTAAATAGACCCCCTAGGGAGCCTACATTAGTTCCCACTTACACTTTTCCTCTAAAATTCATATATTAGCAAAAAATATCGTTACAAAATCCACAAAATTTCCTTTGGGATTCATTGGCCCAAAATAAAGGCATAGAGATTCAAATCATGAATAGGTTCCAT
The DNA here is from genome assembly GCA_001517045.1 of Pseudotsuga menziesii. Lineage (NCBI taxonomy): Eukaryota > Viridiplantae > Streptophyta > Pinopsida > Pinales > Pinaceae > Pseudotsuga > Pseudotsuga menziesii. Next base: position 9,199 of record LPNX010490403.1, on the reverse strand, counting down.
ATCTCTTGAATAGAACCCACGAGATAAAATTAGAAAAGAAAGGGGAAAAATGAGAAGGACGTCTAATAAAATTGAATACTTCCCTCATCGATCACCTGGTTTCAAAGAATTTCTTTGAAGTTTAGCAAACCGTCGTGCAAGACAATGCCTCTTTCTTACATAAGATCAACTTTTTGGTTGAAGTTTCGATGGATATTCATGTTGATTGAAACAATTTTTCTATGAAGATCAATGATCTTGTATTTCTAGTGATCTGAAATGGAAATCTAATTATTGTTGCAACCATTGGTACAATAAATAATAGCTCTTGAATCATGAACAAATTACAAGGACATGAACCCTTTATGAAGAAAAAAATTTAGGAGACCCCATAAGGAAATAAGCTCCACACTTAAATCGGTTGCAACTCCACATCCTAACAAACCAAAGAAATAATGATATTTGTTAATAATGAAATGGGATGCTACTCCACAAACCACACCCCCCTGAGCATCCTTGTTGAAGAAACTATTAGGTCCATGACTAGAAAACATTGGAGGATCTCTCGGCTTAATTCTTTAAACCACCGCACCCTTGTAGAAGTCTGCATATAATCCAGTAACAATTCTACAAGATCTATCTAAATTTAATTTGACATCTTCAAATACTACCAGATTCTAAAACCTCCAGATTCCCTAAATTAAAAAGAGAGGAAGGAGAGATGAATTTAAACCCACAAAAAACCAGTGATGCATATTGTCATCAAAGGAACCACCATACCAACTTCTAGAAAAGGCGAGTCTACTTACTAGTCCCTATGCCTCACAAAATTCTCTTTAGTTGGAATCTTATTTTCTGGAGAAATTGACATAAAGAAAAGAATATTTATGGGGGGATACCATTTCCATATCTTATGGGTCCACCACCTTTTTCTATAAACAATATAATCATATGCAATTGAGTCATATGTATATGTGAAATCAACTTGTCCATTCATGACATTCCATGACCAATAGATATTGCCATCTGTATTTTCCAAACTGATACTAGCATGGAAAAGGGATCTCACATAATCGTTCCACTCTTTGGCACTTTTCTTACTCAAATTTAAATCCACAGTAGATTTCCAATAACCCGTAAGCAAAAAAGCAGAGTCTGCTCTCCTTGTATGGTTTAAAAAATAGACCTTTTGAGTGCATAACCTGAACAATTGTAAGGGAAGTCTTATAATCATTAGTACCTCCTATAAAAGTTTCAAACCCGATTCTAACCTAGAAATTGTTACCCAACTTATAAGAAAACCATCGGTTTAAAGCAGATAACGAGTCAAGAAACCCACTCTAGATGTTGGATACAACGCATCTCTTTTTATTTTCCTTTCTAATCCACTCAATAATTGTCATTTTTTTAGATATTCCCCCCTTAAGAATTCATTCCAAATAGAACAACCCATAAGACCCCTACTAAAATATTCATCACTAAGGCCTTGTTGAAGCATAATTATACATTGTTAATACCCCAACCCATGAAATCCTTAGGAATCAAGATCTTATCTTAAGCCACAAGATGCATAACACTCCAAGATTTGGAACAAAACCATAAGAAATTGCATTTTTTTTTTCGAATAGGATTTAAAATAAGCAGAGAGAGTTTGGCCATAGACAACCAAGACACCAAATATTTGAAAGGACTGAGTTAATCAGTGTCAAACTACCACCCAAAGTGTGCCATCTCTTCCACCAATTATCAATCCTTTTTTCCAAATTTTTCAGCAACCACAGCCAATCCTCACAAAGGTAAAAGTTCATCTTCACAAAATATCCAAGGTACTTAAACCCCACATCAATATTTTGCAAAGAAAAGAGGAGAAAATAATGAATCTGATTCAAGACCACCACTTCAGTATCATATCAATGAAATCTCAACTTTGGGTAGTTGATCTCCATGCCCGATGAAAAAAAAAATATATTTATTAATGTTCTCATGAGATTGCCACTCTAACACTAAGCCAATGCCAAATACAATGACATCATCTACAAAGAGCAGGTGAGTAACAAAATGAGAAGCATAAACTTTAATACCCATGATCTTAACTTCTCACTTTGTGTGATAGGGGACACCCTTGTCCTAATCAGTTCGAGAAATTAAAAAAATTACTTGGGATTACATTCACCAAGACAATAGAATTGGATGACATAACAATCGCCATGCATTACAACAAATCCTGGAATTAGCGTCCCATTTAGCGTCCCTTTTTAGTGTAATTGTTTTCACATTGAGTGGTTAAACTAGACACTAAATGGGACGCGTCATGGACAAAACTTAAAGCGTCTCAAAAAACGTCTTTTTTTGCTTCCTAAATAGCATCCTTTATGACGTTCAAAATAGCATTTATTTTTTTGCTTCTAGAATAGCGTCCAACTTTGCTTCCTAAACAACGTCGAGGTTTGCTTCCTAAATAATGGCATATTTTGCTTCCTAGCAAGTGTCCACTTTTGCTTCTTAAATTGCATCCCCGTTAGCGTCATATTTTCATCCTTAATAGCACCATGTTAGCATCCAAAGTAGCATCCAATATTGCATCCATTTTTGCTACCACTTTAGCATCCCATTTTGCACCATGTTTTACTTCCAAATATGTGCCAATTTTCGCTTCCAAATTTGCACCAATTTTTGCTTCCTTTTTTGCATCGTGTTTTTCTACCAAAATGACGCCAAATATTTCTTCTATTGTTGCACCATATTTTGCTTCCTATGTAGCACCATGTTTTGTGTCCAAAGTAACATCTTATTTTGTTACCATATCAACGCCATGTTTGGCTTCATCATTAGCGCCACGAGTTGCAGCATTTTTAGTGCCTAGTTTTGCATCTTAGTTTGCTACCATATCAACGCCATGTTTGGATTCATCATTAGCACCACGTGTTGCATCATCTTTAATGCCTAGTTTTACATCTCTCATTTTTTGGTCACTAATTTAGTCGTTTTTAGTAATTTTATATAGAAATTTTGCTCATTTTATTTGGTCACTTATCTCTTATTTCTAGTTAGTAATTTAGTTGTTTTTAACCGATATTATAATATCATTAGGGCATGGAGGAATCGAACCACCAACCTCTTGCTTGTAAGGCAGGCACTCTTCCATTGAGCTAGCACCCTTTAAGAATTTGGGAACCTAACTTACAGAGTTCTCTATAATGGTAAAAAGGATCAATGCACAACTTTGAGTATCTAATGGTAAGCAAAGGAAAACCTTGTTGTAGAGCACACCATCATGACATGGAGGGCATTTTAATTTGTGGGTTTAATTATCCTTAGTTTGACACATGTATCCATTTATTACAAAGCTCTCCATGTGGGGTTGCCTTGTTGGTTACTTGTACGATCACATGTTTTCATTACTATCAGAAACCAATGATCCCCTTTCTTTACTAGAAAGATTCCAACAATACAACTAGCCCCTATATCTGTTCAATGATCTACTAAAATTAGAAAACAATTTGATTACATGGAAATACACTAAAACTTATATAACCTATCATTGACATTCGACCTTTTAGATATTTATCATGAGGAAGTTATCCTCTTACAATATTTAGGATTTCTAGAGGCTTGATTTACAAGTTTTCCTAGGATACAATGCTCATGCATTAAGTTTAAACTTAAATTTTAGTGGCAACATAATTGTTCCAACTGAAATTTTGAGAGTTGAAACATTAGTTTCAAGTTAAAAAATAGATCTTGTTGAAATTGCATAGAACATGGAAACTATCCTAGTTTGATATCTAACATACCTACTTAGGAAAATAGAAAACTCAAACCTCTATCAAAACTACAATCAGATTTTACTAGAAACCAGTATAGATCCATCTTAACTATCACTACAACAAAAACTAGATTTAGCATCTCTTTTTGCGTCCTTTTTTGCGTCTAGACCATCTTTCAGTGTATTTTTCTTCATTTTTTGGACAAAATGGCACAATTTCACGGGTTGGTGCTATTTTAGGCATTTTTTGCGTCCTTTTTCTAAATCTGGCGCAAATTGCGGTGTAATTTGCACTAAGTTTTGCACCTAGTTATGCGCCAGGTTTTGCATCAGGTTTTGCGACAGGTTTTGAGCCTATTTTTGCACCTAATTTTGCACCTAGTTTGTACATTTAACTCTTGTTGCACCCCCTTTTATGTCCATTTTTTCCTCAACTTTTACGTCCTTCTTTTCATCTACTTTTGTAAATGTTTTTACATCCACTTTTCATACACTTCTGCTTGTTTTTTGCATCCCTTCATGCACCAAGTTTGGCATCAAAGTTTACATCTTGTTTTGAATCTAGTTTTTCATCTCATTTTGTTTCAGCCATTTTTGCATCCACTTTTTCATCCACTTTTGCACCCACATTTTCATCCCTTTTTTCATCCCATTTTGCATCCATGTTTACATCCTTTTTTGCATCTACTATTGCATCCACTTTTGTCGCATCCCAATTCACACCCATTTTTGCACCTACTTTTACACCCACTTTGACTTCAACTTTTGCGTCCACATTTGCATCTTTTTTTGTATCCAAATTTGCATCAGTTATTGCATCCCTTTATGCATCCATTTTTGCATCCACTTTTGCATTGGGTTTTGCATTGGGTGTTAAAACTACTTTTGCATCTACTTTTGTTGCATCCACTTTTGCATCCAATTTTGTATCCAATTTTACATCCATGGTTGTATCCACTTTTGCGCCACTTTTTTCATCATGTTTTGCTTCCATGTTTGCATCATTTTTTGTATCCACTTTTGCATCACCTTTTGCATCCATTTTTGGTGCACCCCATTATGCGCCCACTTTTTCACCTACTTTTGTTGCATCCATGTTTGCATCCATGTTTTTATCCACTTTTGCATCCAATTTTACACCCAAATGTTGAAGATAACAATGAGGATAATGAGGATGGCTACGATGATGATGATAATGTTGTTTATAATGAGGAGAATGATGACAATGATGATGATGAGGATAATGACAATGATGACATTGGCAATGATTATGATGGAAATGAAATGAATGATGATGATGGTGATGATGACAATGAGAATGATGATTAATACCATGAGAATGATGATGTTGATCATCTTAAAAAATAAGTTATTATTTGTCATGCATAAATTGTATGTGTCCTCGATGACCATTTTCCACTAATCACATATTTTGGGGAGATGTTATTTCTTATGCCAAAGGTAATGATAAATAACTGATAAAAATGACAATAATCATGATGATGATGATGTCAAGGAAAATGGTGATGATGATGATGTCAAGGACAATGGTGATGATGATGACATGAATGATGATTATGTCGATGATGATGACTATTGTGATAATCATGGTGACAATGACAAAGATGACGATGATGATTATCATCATCATCATTTCCATCATCGTCATCATCAAAAACATCATCACTGTCATTGTCATCTACTTCATTATCGTCATCATTTAAAGCATATGGGATATGTTTACCATTTAAAGCATGCATAACAAGTGGGATACAGTTACAATATTAAGCATGCATAAATTATAACTATGATTGAGCACATTTTAATCTTGGAGCTTGTAGTGAAACTGGGTTTATTTACCTCTACCAACAATTTCTTATAAGGATCATCATCGTCGTCGTCGTCATCATCATTTTTAATGTCATTCTCATTGTCATCATAATTGTCATCATCATCATTATTATCATCATCATCATTACCATATAATCACATCATTGTCAACTTCATCATCATTTCCATCATTTTCATCATCATTCATCTCATCATCATCATCATCATTGTCATCGTCATTTTCATCATCAACAACAACATTGTCATCATCATTATCATATAATCACATAATTGTGAATGTCATTATCATCAAATTAATTACATTTATTATGTCCACTTTAGCACCCCAAATCAATTACATTTATATTCTCCTTATGCTAGGTTGTATAGGTACACAAATAGGTGGTCTATATCATGATGATGCTAAAATGGACACAAACTGCGTCCACTTTAACATCCAAAATAAATTACATTTAAATTCTACTTGTGCTAGATTCATGTCTAGGTGAAAAAATAGGCACATTATATAAAGATTTTGCTAAAGTGGAAAAAAGATGATTTGATGAATAAAGGCGACAACAAAATCAAAATATGAGGTTTCCTCGATTTGGCATCTTACTTTTCATTTCCTATTATAGTTAATCAAAAGTATTTTGATTTGGAGGGTAGTTGTGAATCACATAATCTAATTGAAATCCCATTTGAACATATATATGAATACTACATGGATTATATATATGTTTAAGTGAATCATATTTGTTTTAAAGGTGAGCTTATACATAAACTAATCAAAGGTTTTTGCTATAGTGTAGTTTACATACATTTGTGTTAACCAATTCCTTCAACTGCACAAGTTATATTTGTATGTACATGGATATGAAAACTTCTACAATATACATACATAACCTTTTTTAATTCTCAATGAATAACTTCATATCACTTCTAACCATTATCAACCAATAGATGAAACTAACCACAATAACTATTATCCAACTAATTATTGTATTTTTTGGCTACCAAGTCATATTAACTTATAAATATTTTAAGGACATTGCACTAGGTAATGAGTATAGAGACAAGAATCAACACATTAATTTAGATTATGAGTTCTAAACATAGTAATTGAATTATTATTGCATCCAAATAATAACGAAGCATTTTAAAAGGGGACATAAAACCATTATTATTTAAATATGAATTACATATCCGACTGTGAATTTAGAAGTCTTCATTCACATTATAATCTGCAACTAGGTCTTCCAATGTTTCCTGGTCAATGTTCATATGTTCTTGCAAGTACCTAATATTATTCTTGCTACACCATCCTGCTAAAGTGGTATTGTAATCATCCTCATCTTCACTTTCATCATATTTGTATCAATAAAATTTGTTTCCATATCGGTTACATGAATGTCACCAGATCTATTTTCATCATTGCTTTCAATATCATCCATATTATCTTCCTCCATGATAGAATCTTCTGAATATGCAACTATGACCCTACTTCTCCATATTGCTAAAGGAATATTGTCATCATTATCATCTTCACATTCTTATACTAGATATTCTTCAACTTGAACATCATCATGGATGCCAATTTGTTCTCCCTCAACTATATTTGGTTGTTCATCATTGGTTTTCTCAGTATCGATTGAAGCATCTTCAAAAACATGTCTTAATATTGGATCATAATGAATGACAAATATCCATTTTGGATGATGTTGATGAATACAATGAGGATGATGATGTTGATCGTCTTAAAAAATAAAGTTGTTATTTCTCGTGCATAGATCGTATGTGTCCTCCATGACCCTTTTCCACTAATCACATCTTTTGAGTACATGATATTTCTTATTCCAAAGGTAATGATTAATAATTGATGACAATGTCGATAATCATGATGAAGATGATGATGTTGATAATGATGATAACAATGGAAATGACCACGATGATGAAAATGAAAATGATAATGATAATGATGATCGAGGTGCTGATGATGATGATGATGACAATGATAAAAATGGCAATGACAATGATGATGATGGTGGTGGTGGTGATGATGATGATATTATTATGCGATGACGAAAGTTGTGATGATGACAATGAAGATGGCAATGACAATTTGATAATGTCGTCGACGATGATGATGACAATGTAATTATATGACAACAATAATGATAATTATATGACAACAATGATTATAATGATGACGATGTTGATAATTCCAATGATGCAATTATTAACAATTGCTTTGAGGGATCATTGTTATGCCCAAGGTTCGATACTACTACACAAGACATGGTGACAATGACGATGGAATCCACAATGATGATGACGACGATGGTGCTGGTGATGATGACAAAGATGATGGGAATGGATATAATGAGATTATATGACGATGATGATGATAATGCCGACGTCGATCATGAGGATGGTAATGTTAATAATGGAAATGATGATGAAGATGACGATGGCTATGACAATGATGATGAAAATGAGAATGAGAATCAAAATGAAATGGATGATGACGGTAATGGTGATGAAAATGATGATGACAACGATGATTATATGATGATGATGATGGTTATATAACAATGATGATGGGTGCAATGATGATGGTGCAATCCTTAAAAATTCCTTAGAGGACTCTAGGTTATGTGGGCCAGGGTTCAATACTACTACATAGACCATGTACATTAAAATTTTATCCTTTTCCTTAGATGTGGGAATTAGTTTGAGGTTTGGAATAACATGAATGTGTATTAGGTATTTGGCCATTTTTTGGGGACATAAATTTTCATTCACTTATACCCAAACACTTTTTTATAAGGCTCATGGGCCATGATTGTATTGATGATGACCATGACAATGATGAATATATTAATAATCATTATCATGATGGCAATGATGATGATGATGAATATAATAATCATCATGATAATGGTGCCAATGATGATGAATATAGTGTCATGATGATGATGATAAAAATGACGACTATGATGTTGATCATCATCATTTCCATCATCATCATCATCAACAACGTCATCACCATCATTATCATTTAGTTCATCATCGTCATCTTGGTCATCGTCATTGTCATCATTTAAAGCATATGGGATATGGTTACCATTTAAATCATGCATAACAAGTGGTATAGTGTGACAATTTAAAGCATGCATAACTTAACGGGGCCAACTTCACCTAGGGAAACTTCAAAAATACATTTCATTATATCAAACTGGGGACTACTTCCTTGACTTACAATGGAGGTTGAACCTTAAGGACCATACATAATAATGGCATACCAAACGGAGGGAAACACATCTCTGATGGGGTTACAACAACATGCAATGACAATATACATCATAACATCTTTCGAAGTTACAAATACAACAACTAAAATGTTTTTTATATTCATATATCATCTAATTCCTCCCTCCCCATTGATTCGTGGAACATAATTATGTATGGTATTTCCATATCCATAAATATTTTGAGGGATATTTTCTTTGCCCCTCCCACAAGGCCATGCATATTAACTAACATAATATTCATGGTGGAACCACCTTTATAGAGGTTGTTCCTACTCTACGAACCCCATAAATAAGTCTTTGTCTACCTTGA
>LPNX010490399.1:8758-22307 GCA_001517045.1 Pseudotsuga menziesii | reverse complement strand
GAGATTTTCAATGGTTTGACATTATGAGGAAGAGCCTCTTATACCTGTTGTAGAAGAACTGATTCCAAATTTGCAAGCTGAGTTGTAAAACAGTCCAAAAATACCTAGAAAATCCAAATCCAGTCATAAAGGTAATTTGATGGGGACCATCAATCTTCCAAAGGACTGAGGTCTGATCCATGTACATATTAGAGCCATGTTGGCATTAATACCATATAGGCAAGAGTTACAAAAGGAAGTTTGTTAACAAGTAGAGCGTGACAATGATGAAGTAGCTTGTTAACTTGAGTAGAGATTTGGAAAGTAGGAATGCTTCAATATTCAAAAAGAATGGAATTTATGGCAATCCAAATTTCCCATATAACAAGGAAAGGTGTAACTCTTAGACTTTTTAGTTTTGATCTGACAAACCAAATTTTGAGACGACCTTCAATAGAAGCTTCATTCCAGATAGCATGCTTCCCAAGGTTGTCTTCCATATCTTTCCACACATGTTTAATAAAAGGGAATTTTATGAAAAGATGAGTAGTGCAAGTCTTGGCATCAGATCTACAAAGTATGTAATTTTGGAGATATTAAGCATGATATTGTGGGCAGCCTTCTTCATATTTTTCCAGGCAGCCTTACCTTCTTCTTAGCAACCCCCTCTTCTTCAAGGCTGCTCCATTTTGTTTACGGGCATCATTGATTCAATTGATATTTATACAAAAGTATTATAACTATTACAGAACTAGACAAAAGACAAAAGTATTCCCCGCTGCTAAACAACTACCTTTTTCACTGATTAAAAAAATATTTGACTGGTCCCTAATACCTATAGTTTGAACATTCTTTCTTGGCAGGATATATATGTCCAATAAATATATTTATATTATTCAGCAGTCCTTTCAATTCACTGTGGTATTGCCAGTTTCAATGCTGTTTATAGAATGGCAATTAATGGCCATTTCAAGTTATCTGGGAGTTTACTATCCATTTTAAGCTGGCAATTTATGAACTATTCAAGAAGCCAACCCTGAATGTTAACTACCATTTCTTAATTCTTTATGGTGGTTTAGATTGGGTCTTGAATTTTGATAATAATAAAAAAACATTTGCATTCCCATAACTGCCATTTATGTATAAACTGTATGTGAAAAAATATATATAAAATAAGGTGAAAAATAATTCTCAAGTAAAAATTTTATCATGTACAAAAAGATCTAGAAGCGGTTTCTGCAAACTAAATAGTATATGTTACTAAATGTATTTCTCTATGGAATTGCTTTTACGATTTTCTATGTTGCACCTTGTGATAGCCAGAATGCTCAAGGAAATAGGAATGATTTTAATATCACTCAGGCAATTCTTGACTGGCCCACTCCAAAGAATGTGAGCTAGTTGAGGGGATTCCGGATGTTGTGCAACTTCTACAGGGGATCTATCCAAGATTTGGAAGCCTGATGAGACTCTTCGCTGATCTTACAAACAAGGATCAACTAAAATGGCAAAAGCAATAGAAGACACATTACAACACATGAAGAAGGTTACATCCAACAATTATTTGATCATATCTCACAGCGCTTTTAAGTGGAATGTGATGCTTCAGGCACCAACAGAGGGGATGTGCTCATGCAAAATCAACATCTTGTCTCTTTGAAAGAAAAAATTTGATTGGTAATTATGAATCTATGATAAGGAGAAGTTGGCCAACATATGATATAGAAAAGTTCAAACAATATTTGTTCAGGTGGCACTTCATTTATCTAAAGCTCCAAATATACCAGCAAAATTTGAAGTATTCTTATACCAAAGAAATCACCAAGATGGACAAGACGTCTGCTATAAAAGATGTGGTTACAATTCACATGCCCAATTGATGCCATGTACCTAACAGTTCACATGCCCAATTGATGCCATGTACCTAACAGTTCACATGCCCGTAGTAAAGTGTGTAAAAATATCGATAAGAGCATGGTCCAGAGAATGGAAATTCAAGGTTGGGGTTTTCATTAGCCCAAACTACCATTTCACAAGAAGTTTAGGGTTTTTAAGCACTCCCACCAAAGCCAGATTTACACATTATTCAAAAACAAATTCAAGCATTCCTTCAAGCAATTAGCATGCATTCTCTACAAAGCTTACCTGATTAACTGATATTGATCCGAATCTAAATCAATCGATTCTGATCTCAGAATTCTGAGATGAATGTACAAAAATTTTCCAAAATCAAAGTAGCCCTCGCAGGCTTAGTGTTGCTATCATTTGTTGTTGCCACGTGGAGTGTGAGATACTGTTGAGTCTTGTAGCAACCTTCTGTAGCTAACCCTAACCACCTGTAGCAGCCCACTGTAGCTACTCATGACCACCAAGTCTATTGATGTTGCTGTAGGTGACCTTCTAACTGCTGTTGTTGCCAATCGTGACCATCAACGGGGGTTGTAGCAGACTGCTACTGCTACCCGTGACCACTAGCAGGGTTGTAACAAACTGTTGTTGCTACCTGTGACCACTAGGTCTGTTGATGTTGTTGTAGGTGACCTGCTAACTGTTGTTGCTGCCAATAGAGACCATCAACGAGGGTTGTAGCAGACTGTTGTTGCTACCCGTGACCACTAGCAGGGTTGTAACAAACCGTTACTGCTACCTGTGACCACTAGCAGGGTGTTGCTACTCAATTAGGACACCAACGAGGGTGTTGTTGCTTAATTAGGTCACCACCAAGGGTGTTGCTTCAGCCCTAGTCTCCACGTAACCTTGTTATATGTTGTTGTTACTTCCCTAGACCACCACCGCCTGTTGTACATCGCTGCTGTGAGCAGCCCTAGCAACCACTGTGACTATTGTGTGCACATGTTGGAGCCCTAACAAAGCTCGAGGCCCTAACAGGGCTTAGGTGCATAGAGGGTGACCTTATTAGGTCACCCGTGAGTTGTAGAATCCCCAACAAGAGCCAGGGTGCACAGTAGATCAGCCCTAGCAGGGCTCGAGGGTGTCGCAACATACCCTAGTTTGGTTAGGGTCACATGAAAAGTACCAACGAGAAGAAAGAAAGAGTTTTAGTGTTGTCGTGAGCTTGTTGACCACCAACAGGCTTCACACCGAGACCTGTTGTAGCCCTAGACCACCATCAAGGGTTATTGCAGCTGCTACGTATAACTGTAACCACCATAGTGACTGTAGTGTGACAAGAGAAACCAAGAAAGCATAAATGTTACCACTGTTGAAGAAAAACAACACCAGCCACCAAAATTATCTCTATCAACCTCAAGCAGTGAGTAGAGGAGCAGTCAAGTGTTGAAGTGTTGTGTCTATGAGATGAATTGCAAATGTCATTTATTTATGGTCCATCAACATTTAAGTTAGTTCCACATAATTAGGAGTTGACATTAGGGTTTAACTTCTTTTTCATCTTTGACCCTTTGACTTTAATCTTTTGTGGTACAAAGGTCTTTTTGGTGTTTTGACTTGTGCCACTTGGTCCTTCTCTTGATGGTCTCATAGACCAAGGCTAGGGTTAAATGGTCCTCCAAGTATTTTTGTGGTCATAACAAGTTGTCTCAAGGGTCCCTGTGGTTCATTCATGCCCCCTCAAAGTACATCTTCGTAAATAAGGAGAATTACTAAATGCTTTATCTTGATCTCCTCATGCCACCAAGATCAGGTGCTAGGTTTCTCAACCAAGGGTATCTAGTCCCTGGAGAAGGTCTCATAGCCCATAGATCAAGGAGAGGAGTGCATGACTTGCCTAGACCCGGTCTAGGGCTTATGGTGATGACCTAGTAACTTACCAATTGCCTCATCCCCAGGCTGCATCAAATGACTCAATGTCAAATACTTGGTAACTGACCAAGTGCCTCCATTCTCCTGGAGAATATCCCTTAGCCCCAGGCTGAGATCCTAGTCCCAGACTAGGTTAAATTCCTGGTTGTTGAATGTTAGCATTAGCATGAATTCTTAAAATTTTGTAGACTATAAGATAACAAAAGACAAGTGCAGTAGAAACATCAACAACATCACACACATTGAACCTGGTAGTTTTCCACGAGTAATGCTTTAAAGGACAAAACCCCCCAAAAAGCATTAGTAATTCATCTCTTAAATGAGATGACTGAGTTTCTCAATAATTCTCAAACCCTAATGGGTTTGTACCACAGATAAAAAATCTATGAAAATCTATTTCATTCAAAAATCAGATTAGGGCTTTCTGCCCTAATACTTCTAGCGGCCCGAAACTTCCAAAATGGCTGCCCAGAATTTATTCTGCCTACCCAAATCTGCCTAAATTGAGACTGAACTTGCCCGAGATCCCTGTGTGATCCTTATAAACCTATCTGTGATCCTAGTCAGCCTGCCTGAATAGCCTGCTACTACCCGGAACTCTCTGTCTACTTCCCAAGCCCTCTTTCCGAGCCCTGTCTTCCTGCCCAGAGGTATGTCTGCCCTGCATGAATCCCTGTCAGCCCACCCGAAGTTGCTATTTTTCCTACCCAGACCCTATCTGCCCTACCCAAGCTCTGCTGCTTGCCCGAAACACTGCCCGAGCATCAATGCTACCTGTCAGAAGTCTATAGCAGGAAGACTATGGCTGCCCGAGGGTGGTAGCAGGAAAACTATGGCTACCCGAGGGTGGTAGCAGCTTGCCCAAGGGTGTTGGCAGCATGCCTAAGCCCTGCTAAGGCTTGTTGTGAGTGACAAAGGGCAGAGGGAGGTGCCTGGACAGGAGATCTGGCCTGCCTGTGAATAGACCAAGACTGCCCGTGAGGGAAGAAGGTTGCCCGTGAGAATTCTGAAGGTGATGTGAGGGTTTAGAAGAAACCTTAGCTCGTGAAAAGAGAGAAGGTGTTGCTGCTGTTGTTCATTAATGGTGAAACCCTAGTTTAGGATTAGACTGTAAAATAGTAGTTTCCCTAGCTAGAATCCTCCATGCTAGGGCATAACCACAAAATATGTCCTCCACAATGTGGTCCTTGACTAGATGTCCCCGTTCTCTTAAGAGAATAGCTCTCGATGTTGCTCAGGAAAAATCAACACTGGTAGCTGACCAGGTGCCTCCATTCAATGAATGGCACTCAACTCTAGGCTAAGACCCCCAATCCCAGACTGGGTCAAATTCCTGGTAATTGACCAGGTGCCTCCATTCTCCCAGAGAATGGCCCTCAGCCCCAGGCTGAGTCCCCTAGTCCCAGACTAGGTCAAATTCCTGGTAACTAACCAGCTGCCTCCATTCAAACAATGGCCCTCAGCCCCAGGATTAGTCCCCTAGTCCTGGACTGGGTCAAATTCTTGGTAGCTTACGAGGTGCCTCCATTCAAAGAATGGCCCTCAACACCAAGCTAAGTCACCCAATCCCAGACTGGTTCAATTTCCTGGTAGAGTGAATAATTGTCCCACGTAGAGTGAATAATTGTCCTACATGGGTCATATTATTGTTGTTATAATATTTCGAATGACATGGATGGTTCTTAGGGACTTTGTAAGGTTTAGGAATAAACAACGAGGATGTAGGCCCTAAAATATTCATCTTTATGTCTAGTGGACATGCACATGGTTCTATATCACCTCACATGTCTTGTAAATGGAATCTTTCGCTTTCAACCAGGATATGGGTGCCATTACAATGTTTTTAGAATAGATTATGGGTTTTCGTTCCTTAACCATGTTGCACAAACTAAATCCATGGTATTTCCTATTATGCACGAAAGTAATCTTTTAGGGCTAATGCATCAAGAATGGGGCTCTAAATTGTCTTCGTAATTATCTTTCTATGCATAGGTTTAGAGGTTTGGAGGTAATATTGGTTGAGGATCAAGGCTAGGGTTAAATGGTCCTCCAAGTATTTTTGTGGTCATAACAAGTTGTCTCAAGGGTCCCTTTGGTTCATTCATGCCCACTCAAAGTACATCTTCGTAAATAAGGAGAATTACTAAATGCTTTATCTTGATCTCCTCATGCCACCAAGATCAGGTGCTAGGTTTTTCAACCAGGGGTATCTAGTCCCTGGAGAAGGTCTCAAACCCTAATGGGTTTGTACCACAGATAAAAAATCTACGAAAATGTATTTCATTCAAAAATCAGATTAGGGCTTTCTGCCCTGATTCTTCTAGCTGCCCGAAACTTCCAGAATGGCTGCCCGAAATTTATTCTGCCTGCCCGAATCTGCCTAAACTGAGACTGAACTTGCCCGAGATCCCTGTGTGATCCCTGTCAACCTGTCTGTGATCCCAGTCAGCCTGCCCGAACAGCCTGCTACTGCCCGCAACTCTCTGTCTACTTCCCAAGCCCTCTTTCCGAGCCCTGTCTTCCTGCCCGGAGGTATGTCTGCCCTGCATGAATCCCTGTCAGCCTGCCCAAAGTTGCTATTTTTCCTACCCAGACCCTATCTGCCCTGCCCGAGCTCTACTGCTTTCCTGAAACCATGCCCGAGCATCACTGCTACCTATCAGAAGTCTATAGCAGGCAGACTATGGCTGCCCGAGGGTGGTAGCAGGCAGACTATGGCTGCCCGAGGGTGGTAGCAGCCTGCCCAAGGTTGTTGGCAGTTGCCCAAGGGTATTGGCAGCATGCCTAAGCCCTGCTAAGGCTTGTTGTGAGTGACGAAGGGCAGAGGGAGGTGCTTGGACAGGAGATCTGGCCTGCCTGTGAATAGACCGAGACTTCCCATGAGGGAAGAAGGTTCCCCGTGAGAATTCTGAAGGTGATGTGAGGGTTTAGAAGAAACCTTAGCTCGTGAAAAGATAGAAGGTGTTGCTGCTGTTTTTCATTAATGGTGAAACCCTAGTTTAGGATTAGACTGTAAAATAGTGGGTGCCCTAGCTAGAATCCTCCATGCTAGGGAATAACCACAAAAGATGTCCTCCACAATGTGGTCCTTGACTAGATGTCCCCGTTCTCTTAAGAGAATAGGATGTAGGCCCTAAAATATTCATCTTTATGTCTAGTGGACATGCGCATGGTTCTATATCACCTCACATGTCTTGTAAATGGAATCTTTCGCTTTCAACCAGGATATGGGTGCCATTACAATGTTTTTAGCATAGATTATGGGTTTTGTTTCCTTAACCATGTTGGACAAACTAAATCCATGGTATTTGCTATTATGCACGAAAGTAATCTTTTAGGGCTAATGCACCGAGAATGGGGCTCTAAATTGTCTTCGTAATTATCTTTCTATGCATAGGTTTAGAGGTTTGGAGGTAATATTGGTTGAGGATCAAGGCGAGGGTTAAATGGTCCTCCAAGTATTTTTGTGGTCATAACAAGTTGTCTCAAGTGTCCCTGTGGTTCATTCATGCCCACTCAAAGTACATCTTCGTAAATAAGGAGAATTACTAAATGCTTTATCTTGATCTCCTCATGCCACCAAGATCAGGTGCTAGGTTTTTCAACCAGGGGTATCTAGTCCCTGGAGAAGGTGTCAAACCCTAATGGGTTTGTACCACAGATAAAAAATCTACGAAAATGTATTTCATTCAAAAATCAGATTAGGGCTTTCTGCCCTGATTCGTCTAGCTGCCCGAAACTTCCAGAATGGCTACCCAAAATTTATTCTGCCTGCCCGAATCTGCCTAAACTGAGACTGAACTTGCCCGAGATCCCTGTGTGATCCCTGTCAACCTGTCTGTGATCCCAGTCAGCCTGCCCGAATAGCCTGCTACTTCCCGAAACTCTCTGTCTACTTCCCAAGCCCTCTTTTCGAGCCCTGTCTTCCTGCCCGGAGGTAAGTCTGCACTGCATGAATCCTTGTCAGCCTGCCCGAAGTTGCTATTTTCCCTACCCAGACCCTATATGCCCTACCCGAGCTCTGCTGCTTGCCCAAAACCCTGCCCGAGCATCACTGCTACCTATCAGAAGTCTATAGCAGGCAGACTATGACTGCGCGAGGGTGGTAGCAGCCTGCCCAAGGGTGTTGGGAGTTGCCCAAGGGTGTCGACAGCATGCCTAAGCCCTACTAAGGCTTGTTGTGAGTGACGAAGGGCAGAGGGAGGTGCTTGGAAAGGAGATCTGGCTTGCCTGTGAATAGACCGAGACTGCCCGTGAGGGAAGAAGGTTGCCCGTGAGAATTCTGAAGGTGATGTGAGGGTTTAGAAGAAACCTTACCTCGTGAAAAGAGAGAAGGTGTTGCTGCTGTTGTTCATTAATGGTGAAACCCTAGTTTAGGATTAGACTGTAAAATAGTGGGTGCCCTAGCTAGAATCCTCCATGATAGGGCATAACCACAAAAGATGTCCTCCACAATGTGGTCCTTGACTAAATGTCCCCGTTCTCTTAAGAGAATAGCTCTCGATGTTGCTCAGGAAAAATCAACACTGTTAGCTAACCAGGTGCCTCCATTCAATGAATGGCACTCAACTCTAGGCTGAGACCCCCAATCCCAGACTGGGTCAAATTCCTGGTAACTGACCAGATGCCTCCATTCTCCCAGAGAATGGCCCTCGGCCCCAGGTCGAGTCCCCTAGTCCTAGACTAGGTCAAATTCCTGGTAACTAACCAGGTACCTCCATTCAAAGAATTTCCCTCAGCCCCAGGATGAGTCCCCTAGTCCCGGACTGGGTCAAATTCCTGGTAGCTGACGAGGTGCCTCCATTCAAAGAATGGCCCTCAACACCAGGTTGAGTCCCCCAATCATAGAGTGGTTCAATTTCCTGGTAGAGTGAATAATTGTCCCACGTAGAGTGAATAATTGTCCTACATGGGTCATATTATTGTTGTTATAATATTTCGAATGACATGGATGGTTCTTAGGGCCCTTGTAAGGTTTAGGAATAAACAACGAGGATGTAGGCCCTAAAATATTCATCTTTATGTCTAGTGGACATGCACATGGTTCTATATCACCTCACATGTCTCGTAAATGGAATCTTTCGCTTTCAACCAGGATATGGGTGCCATTACAATGTTTTTAGCATAGATTATGGGTTTTGGTTCCTTAACCATGTTGCACAAACTAAATCCATGGTATTTGCTATTATGCACGAAAGTAATCTTTTAGGGCTAATGCACCAAGAATGGGGCTCTAAATTGTCTTCGTAATTATCTTTCTATGCATAGGTTTAGAGGTTTGGAGGTAATATTGGTTGAGGATCAAGGCTAGGGTTAAATGGTCCTCCAAGTATTTTTGTGGTCATAACAAGTTGTCTCAAGGGTCCCTGTGGTTCATTCATGGCCACTCAAAGTACATCTTCGTAAATAAGGAGAATTACTAAATGCTTTATCTTGATCTCCTCATGCCACCAAGATCAGGTGCTAGGTTTCTCAACCAGGGGTATCTAGTCCCTGGAGAAGGCCTCAAAACCTAATGGGTTTGTACCACAGATAAAAAATCTACGAAAATGTATTTCATTCAAAAATCAGATTAGGGCTTTCTGCCCGAAACTTCCAGAATGGCTGCCCATAATTTATTCTTCCTGCCCGAATCTACCTAAACTGAGACTGAACTTGCCCGAGATCCTTGTGTGATCCCTGTCAACCTGTCTGTGATCCCAGTCAGCCTGCATGAACAGCCTGCTACTGCTCGGAACTCTCTGTCTACTTCCCAAGCCCTCTTTCCGAGCCCTGTCTTCCTGCCCGGAGGTATGTCTGCCCTGCATGAATCCCTGTCAGCCTGCCCGAAGTTGCTATTTTTCCTACCCAGACCCTATCTGCCTTGCCCGAGCTCTACTGCTTGCCCGAAACCCTGCCCGAGCATCACTGCTACCTGTCAGAAGTCTATAGCAAGCAGACTATGGCTGCCCGAGGGTGGTAGCAGGCAGACTATGGCTGCCTGAGGGTGGTAGCAGCTTGTCGAAGGGTGTTGGCAGTTGCCCAAGGGTGTTGGCAGCATGCCTAAGCCCTGCTAAGGCTTGTTGTGAGTGACGAAGGGCAGAGGGAGGTGGTTGGACAGGAGATCTGGCCTGCCTGTGAATAGACCGAGACTACCCGTGAGGGAAGAAGGTTGCCCGTGAGAATTCTGAAGGTGATGTGAGGGTTTAGAAGAAACCTTAGCTCATGAAAAGAGAGAAGGTGTTGCTGCTGTTGTTCATTAATGGTGAAACCCTAGTTTAGGATTAGACTGTAAAATAGTGGGTGCCCTAGCTAGAATCCTCCATGCTAGGGCATAACCAAAAAAGATGTCCTTCACAATGTGGTCCTTGAATAGATGTCCCCGTTCTCTTAAGAGAATAGGATGTAGGCCCTAAAATATTCATCTTTATGTCTAGTGGACATGCGCATGGTTCTATATCACCTCACATGTCTTGTAAATGGAATCTTTCGCTTTCAACCAGGATATGGGTGCCATTACAATGTTTTTAGCATAGATTATGGGTTTTGATTCCTTAACCATGTTGGACAAACTAAATCCATGGTATTTGCTATGATGCACGAAAGGAATCTTTTAGGGCTAATGCACCGAGAATGGGGCTCTAAATTGTCTTCGTAATTATCTTTCTATGCATAGGTTTAGAGGTTTGGAGGTAATATTGGTTGAGGATCAAGGCGAGGGTTAAATGGTCCTCCAAGTATTTTTGTGGTCATAACAAGTTGTCTCAAGGGTCCCTGTGGTTCATTCATGCCCACTCAAAGTACATCTTCATAAATAAGGAGAATTACTAAATGCTTTATCTTGATCTCCTCATGCCACCAAGATCAGGTGCTAGGTTTTTCAACCAGGGGTATCTAGTCCCTGGAGAAGGTCTCAAACCCTAATGGGTTTGTACCATAGATAAAAAATCTACGAAAATGTATTTCATTCAAAAATCAGATTAGGGCTTTCTGCCCTGATTCTTCTAGCTGACCGAAACTTCCAGAATGGCTACCTGAAATTTATTCTGCCTGCCCGAATCTGCCTAAACTGAGACTAAACTTGCCCGAGATCCCTGTGTGATCCCTGTCAACCTGTCTGTGATCCCAGTCAGCCTGCCCGAATAGCTTGCTACTGCCCGGAACTCTCTGTCTACTTCCCAAGCCCTCTTTCCAAGCCCTGTCTTCCCGCTCGGAGGTAAGTCTGCCCTGCATGAATCCTTGTCAGCCTACCCGAAGTTGCTATTTTCCCTACCTAGACCCTATCTGCCCTGCCTGAGCTCTACTGCTTGCCCGAAACCCTGCCCGAGCATCACTGCTACCTGTCAAAAGTCTATAGCAGGCAGACTATGGCTGCCCGAGTGTAGTAGCAGCCTGCCCAAGGGTGTTGGCAGCATGCCTAAGCCCTGCTAAGGCTTGTTGTGAGTGACGAAGGGCAGAGGGAGGTGCTTGGACAGGAGATCTGGCCTCCATGTGAATAGACCGAGACTGCCCGTGAGGGAAGAAGGTTGCCCGTGAGAATTCTGAAGGTGATGTGAGGGTTTAGAAGAAACCTTAGCTCGTGAAAAGAGAGAAGGTGTTGCTGCTGTTGTTCATTAATGGTGAAACCCTAGTTTAGGATTAGACTGTAAGATAGTGGGTGCCCTAGCTAGAATCCTCCATGCTAGGGCATAACCACAAAATATGTCCTCCACAATGTGATCCTTGACTAGATGTCCCCGTTCTCTTAAGAGAATAGCTCTCGATGTTGCTCAGGAAAAATCAACACTGGTAGCTAACCAGGTGCCTCCATTCAATGAATGGCACTCAACTCTAGGCTGAGACCCCCAATCCCAGACTAGGTCAAATTCCTGGTAACTGACCAGATGCCTCCATTCTCCCAGAGAATGGCCCTCAGCCCCAGGCCGAGTCCCCTAGTCCCAGACTAGGTCAAATTCCTGGTAACTAACCAGGTGCCTCCATTCAAAGAATGGCCCTCAGCCCCAGGATGAGTCCCCTAGTCCTGGACTGGGTCAAATTCCTGGTAGCTGACGAGGTGCCTCCATTCAAAGAATGGCCCTCAACACTAGAATGAGTCCCCCAATCATAGACTGGTTCAATTTCCTGGTAGAGTGAATAATTGTCCCACGTGGAGTGAATAATTGTCCTACATGGGTCATATTATTGTTGTTATAATATTTCGAATGACATGGATGGTTCTTAGGGCCTTTGTAAGGTTTAGGAATAAACAACGAGGATGTAGGCCCTAAAATATTCATCTTTATGTCTAGTGGACATGCACATGGTTCTATATCACCTCACATGTCTTGTAAATGGAATCTTTCACTTTCAACCAGGATATGGGTGCCATTACAATGTTTTTAGCATAGATTATGGGTTTTGGTTCCTTAACCATGTTGCACAAACTAAATCCATGGTATTTGCTATTATGCACGAAAGTAATCTTTTAGGCCTAATGCACCGAGAATGGGGCTCTAAATTGTCTTCGTAATTATCTTTCTATGCATAGGTTTAGAGGTTTGGAGGTAATATTGGTTGGGGATCAAGGCTAGGGTTAAATGGTCCTCCAAGTATTTTTGTGGTCATAACAAGTTGTCTCAAGGGTCCCTGTGGTTCATTCATGCCCACTCAAAGTACATCTTCGTAAATTATGAGAATTACTAAATGCTTTATCTTGATCTCCTCATGCCACCAAGATCAGGTGCTAGGTTTCTCAACCAGGGGTATCTAGTCCCTGGAGAAGGTCTCAAACCCTAATGGGTTTGTACCACAGATAAAAAATCTACGAAAATGTATTTCATTCAAAAATCAGATTAGGGCTTTCTTCCCTAATTCTTCTAGCTGCCCGAAACTTCCAGAATGGCTGCCCAGAATTTATTCTGCCTGCCCGAATCTGCCTAAACTGAGACTGAACTTGCCCGAGATCCCTGTGTGATCCCTGTCAACCTGTCTGTGATCCCAGTCAGCCTACACGAATAGCCTGCTACTTCTCGAAACTCTCTGTCTACTTCCCAAGCCCTCTTTTCGAGCCCTGTCTTCCTGCCTGGAGGTATGTCTGCCCTGCATGAATCCCTGTCAGCCTACCCGAAGTTGCTATTTTTCCTACGCAGACCCTATCTGCCCTACCCGAGCTCTGCTACTTGCCCGAAACCTTTCCCGAGCATCAGTACTACCTGTCAAAAGTCTATAGCAGGCAGACTATGGCTTCCCGAGGGTGGTAGCAGGAAGACTATGGTTGCCCGAGGGTGGTAACAGCTTGCCCAAGGGTGTTGGCAGTTTCCCAAGGGTGTTGGCATCATGCCTAAGCCCTGCTAAGGCTTGTTGTGAGTGACGAAGGGCAGAGGGAGGTGCTTGGACAGGAGATCTGGCCTGCCTGTGAATAGACTGAGACTGCCCATGAGGGAAGAAGGTTGCCCGTGAGAATTTTGAAGGTGATGTGAGGGTTTAGAAGAAACCTTAGCTCGTGAAAAGAGAGAAGGTGTTGCTGCCGTTATTCATTAATGGTGAAACCCTAGTTTAGGATTAGACTGTAAAATAGTGGGTGCCCTAGCTAGAATCCTCCATGCTAGGGCATAACCACAAAAGATGTCCTCCACAATGTGGTCCTTGACTAGATGTCCCCGTTCTCTTAAGAGAATAGGATGTAGGCCCTAAAATATTCATCTTTATGTCTAGTGGACATGCACATGGTTCTATATCACCTCACATGTCTTGGAAATGGAATCTTTCGCTTTCAACCAGGATATGGGTGCCATTACAATGTTTTTAGCATAGATTATGGGTTTTGATT
>LPNX010490351.1:0-237598 GCA_001517045.1 Pseudotsuga menziesii | reverse complement strand
CTAGTTATCTACCATGAACTACTGCTTATCCATTCATCAACTATGAGTTATCCATGCATCGCTACTAGTTATCCATTCATGAGTTACCGATTTTTTTATAATCTTTTTCTTTTTTATATTTGTTTATTTCAAATCTTGAACGAATGTCATAGAATCAATCTCGGTAGTATACTTCTCTCATCTTCATCTGTAGATGGAAAATAATAGGTCATAGTCCACCCCAAATATAAAATAAAAACACTAGAGATATTAATAACTCCTAAACAATGTCACTTTTATTGGAATGTGTACCTTGCTAACATTTTGTAAAAATGTATGCTAGCTGATATTCATACCTACAAAATTCTAAACAAATTTCTTTGTTATTTACCAATTCTCTGATAGAATGAAACCTCGTGTCAATATGCTTGATTCTATTGTGGAACACATGATTCTTTAGCAGTGCAATGGTTAAATTGTTTTCATAGTATATTTTTGTGGGTTATTGGTTGTTGTGCGACAAATATCTTAAAATCTTAAGCATCAAAACAATTTGATATGCAACACTTGTAACTGTGACATACTCTGCGTATGCTGAAGAAAGAGTCAAAATGGGGTGTTTCTTTGAATCTCATGACACAACACCTGTACCAAAATAAAATATATACTGAGATGTGATTTTCCTATCATGCATGTTGCCTTCACTATCACTATTAGTATATCCAATAATACTGAAATTTTTCGTCGTAGAATACAAACTACCAAAATATTTTGTGCCACTCACATACCTCATAATATATTTTCCTTCCTGTCAATCAGAGTCTTTTCGTGATTCCATAAACCTTGAAGTCATATTTATTCCATACATGATATATAGCCTTATGGTTGTCAAATGCATAAGGATTCTAGCCATCCTTCTAGACAATGTAGGATCTACATTTGATCCATCATCATCCTTGCTCAATTTGAGTCTTATTATTACTGGTGTTGGGGATGAACTGCAATTTAACATATTAAATCTTTTCAAGACTGCATTTGCATACTTGGACTATGAAATAAATATACCATCTTTGGATTCATGGAATTTAGTGCCTAGAAAAAATCTCATTAGCCCCAAATTACTCATTTCAAAGTCATTCTCCCTGGCTAATTTAAAATCTTCTATACCAAAATCAGCATTAAATATTAAATTGTCTACATATAAGCAAACATTTAACATGATACCCTTCTTGTTGACTTTGATTAACAACATTGGTTCACATTCAATTCTATGAAATCCATTTTGGATGAGGTAGAAATCAATGTGATTGTACCAAGATTTAGGAGCTTTTCTTAATCTATAAAGTGCTTTCTTCAATATGTACACTTTGTCTTCTTGTCCTAGATATTCATAAACTTGTGGTTGTTTCGCATATATTTCCTCCTTTAAATAACCATTTAAGAATGAAAATTTAACATCCATTTGATAAAAAGGCCATATGTTGTGCATAAGAATGGCCAAAGTTTTTCTGATTGTATCCATGCATGGAATAGGTGCAAATGTTTCATTGAAATCTATGCGAGCATTCTAAGTGAACCCTCTTGCATATAATCTTACCTTGTGCTTCTACACCTTCCGAGCTGCATCTTGTTTGGTTTTATAAATCCATTTTACACTTATTACATCCTTCTCCTTAGGAACATATACCAATTCCCATGTTTTATTCTTTTCAATGCATTCTGTTAATTCATCCATGGCTTGTTCCCATACTTCATCTTCAACAAATTCTTCAAAATTTATGGGATCGTCAATTTGAGAAACTAGTGAAAAAAGTGAGAATGAATTTGTTGTATCAACATTATATATCTCATGTAGAATTCTTGTTATTTGTGGCGGTTAACTTGTTGAAGTTGGATATGGAGATTGAGAACTACTTGGACTTATTTCTAAAGTTTGCTACGCTCTTGGTGTTCTTGCTACTGTAACTTGAGATGTGACTTGTGGAGCAGTACTTTGTGTTGTAACATATCGCACAGTCCTCGCACATGTGGTTCATGAATCACTTCCTCTGCCATGTCAACATGTGCAATAGGATTCACAATTCTTACATTCTTCCCTACAGCTCCATCCCATGCTTCAATTTCAACAAAATGAACATCATGGCTAATAATTACCTTCCTTGTGACACGGTCATGCAATTTGTATTGTTTTTGTCTATTTTGAATATCCAACAAAATACATTTTTGTGCCTTATTGTCTAACTTCTTCCTCAATTCTTCTTGAAAATGTGCATATGTGACACAACAAAAAACTTTTAAATGAGAAACATTATGTTTCATATCTATCCAAGCTTCTTTAGAAACTGTATTCTTCACATTCTTCATTGGGAACCTATTCATGATGCAAATAGTAGTTTCCACTACCTCAACCCAATATTCATTTGGAAAATGTGTTTCTTCCATCATAATACGTGCCATATCAATAATGGTTATGTTCTTCCTATCGAAAACAAAATTCTACTGAGGTGTATACCAAGCTATAAATTACTTGTGTATTCCATGCGATTTAAAAAAAAATAGAAAATAGTTTGAAATATATTCACCGCCTTTGTTTGTCCTTAAGAACTTGATGTAGTAGCCACTTTTCTTCTCCACAAGTGCTTTGAACTGCTGAAAACATCCAAATGCATCAGATTTGTGATTCAAAAAGTAAACTAATGTATTTTATTATGAAATCATCAATAAATGTAAGAAAATAATTGCATCCTCCTATGGATGCAGTTTGCATTGAACCATAGATCTCAGAATGGACAATTTCAATTGGTGCATGCACTCTATATGATTTTCCAACTGGGAAGGACTCTTTATGTTGCTTGAAAAAAATGTAGCCTTCACAAATCCCTTTTGGGTTTTCAATAAGTTGTAATCCTTTCACCATATTCTTCATATGGAATAGCTTCAGCCCACCGAAATAAAGATGTCCAAATTTGGGTTTTTTACAATTGTCTTTTTCTTCCTTGAAAATGAGTTTGTTTTCTTTTTTACTTTCTCCCTTGAATTCAACTCTTGTGTCCTCATTTTGTGCTCCATGAACATATTGAGTTGTATTTCTCTTCACACCAGGTCTTATCTTCAAGGGAAAAAGTGATTTCTTTTCATATGAACCTTAGCTATCAATTTCTTGCTTGGATGTATGTCCATAATCACACAATGATTGTATTCCATATAAACCCTTTAACCCTTTTGCACCAACTTCCCAATGCTCATCAATTTATGCTTCAGGATTGTGGTATAATATATATTAGGAATAACCTTTTTCTCCCCTTGTTTGGTTAGAATACCAATATTACCATTTCCCAAAACATTGACTCGGATATTGTTGCCAAGTGTGACATGAGTTTGAGATGGTTTATCTAGGCTAGAGAATACATTTAAATATCGATTTATATGATTAATGTATCCTAAATATGAACACCATATATCACATGGACATTCTTCATTAACATTACATTCAATTTGTGATGCAGATTTCAAAAACATTGTGCTCGTCGAAGTGCTAGTGTTTCTTGACTTGTTTTGACGTTTATTTCTCTCGTCATCTTGTTTATTCCTATATTCATATGCACAATGTCCAAATTTCTTACAATAATGGCCTAGAGGAAATTTCAACTCAAAATAGGCCTCCTAAAAAAAATTAATAAAATAATAGTTAAAATAATAAAATAATATTTATTAATTTTGGAGGAAGAAAAGAAAAAAACTACTTTTTTTGTTTTTATTTTTGACATATCTCCCCGTGTTTTTACTCAAATTTCGATCGGGAGATCTCTTTGGATGTGGAATTAAATTCTGCATCCAACGATTACCCACTCGGCATACTTTTGATGGACCCGCCTACCCCAAAAACAAGAAATACCTAAAAACAACATGATGATGATGTCACCATCACGTTTTTTCAGGTATTTCTTGTTTTTGGGGTAGCAGGGTCCATCAAAAGTATGCCTAGTGTGTACTCGTTGAATGTGGAATTTAATTCCGCATCCAACAAGCTCTCCGAATCGAAATTTGAGTAAAAACACGGGGAGATATGTCGAAAATACAAACAAAAAAGTATTTTTTTTTATGATACCTATCCCCAAATTTATATTAAAAAGGTGTTTAAGACCTATACGGTATTTCAAATTTAAAGCAATTTCATTGGCTAACATATGATGACATGGAATTTGAGTTAAAGTTAAAAGGCCCATTTTGAATTGAAATTTACTCTAATGTAGTATTCAAGATTTATCAATTCTTTGACAACTATGCTAACTAGAATTCTGATTTTGATCTCTACCAACATGATTTGAAAATATTCAGGATCTTTTGAAGCATTAAAAATTCCATATGAATATTATATTCCAATTACTCACAAAAATGATTTAACACTGAAATTTAAATACTTAAACATACACACATAAGCAAATAAGCAGTAAGAATACCATGAAAATGATAGACAAGAAATGATTATGGAGTTCACCCCTCCTGGGCTACGTCTTCGAGACACTTCCAATGGGAAGGTTGATCTTATTCAGTATTCAAAGCTTACAATAATGGGTTTGTGGAACCACTTCTATTTTTTGTCAGTATCGAGCAAAAACAGATAGCACCACTACGATCCTCTTGACATTATGAGAATAATGATTATAAACTTGACTAGGTTTTCTTGAGGATTTTTTGGAACACAAATCAAGAAACTCTGTATGCATAAAGACAAAACACTATGGATTCTACATCAGGATCCATGCCCATTAATGGTTGTACAAACCTCTGAAGCTGTTTCAAAATTGCCTAGCTATCTGTGGAGAACCTGTCTTGGGGACTGTGCAAAACCACCTCATGAATCATGACTTGTACTTTCTTCAAACTGTTTGCAAATGGTCTCTTCTCTTTGTCTCAGAATTCATTCCCAACCATGGTTTTTAGAGTGGTTTTGGAGGTTTCTTTGGGTGGATTTGGGGAGTGGCTCAGAACGCCATGCACCCATTTGGGCCCCCATATTCCCCTAGAAAAACATTTAAACAAATCTTGTTGATTTCTATCATGGCTCAAAGTAGTGGCATATTGGTGAAAATGCTAGAAACGAGGGGAGTAGTGCGCGGGTTCAAACCTGTGAACCTCTCCCCATAACAAGGTTTTGTTGGCATTTGTATGGTGGACATATAATATAGTTCCATGTTATGGTTTGAATATATTATAATATATGGTTCTTGGCATGTCAACATGTTATATATGAAAAATATGGCATTATGTTGGATGATATGGTTGGAATATGGACTTTGAAAAATCCCTTGGTTTTTTCCATATGTGTCGAGGGCTAATCCCTAGACCCCCACCCCCTTCTTTTTCCAAACAAACACATGCTCAAGATTATATAAAAGTTCTCACTCATACATGTTAAGAACCATTTTTTGGAGTGTTGTATAGGCAATATTGGTGAAGGTTTTGGTGGGCCTAGAGGTCATGGAGTCGAATCCCATGGACTCTCCAATTTTTTTATAAAAATTACATTGCCAATATTTTCCCCAAAAACAAATTTTTTTGTCATTTTAACCAAAAATTTGAGAAACTTCCAACATTAATAACTTCTGCATACAAAGGCCTTTTTGTGCGAAACAATAATTTCTAAAAATATCTTCAGGAGCTCTTTCAACCTGTAAGATTTATTTTACATTTTCAAGACTTTAATTTTGATTGACTATGAGACGATCCTTCTAGATCAAACCTTCCCACTAAGAAGATTTTGGACCACCAAAAGCCTTAATGATTCAGAATTCAAGTGAGGACATATTCGTCTCACTTGTCCCATATAACTTGTACATTCTTCCTTGAACCTGTACATATGACTCAACATAAAAGAATTCAACATTGCACTGGAATTATTAAGTACATAAATCCCTTTTTGAATCAAATTTTCATTCAAATTTGTCGAAACCAACCATAAAATACAAATCAGTAAAAAGACAAATATCAAAATTGAACATTTGAAAGAGATTGTACCTATATCATGCTGAATGTTTACCATAGAAACACTGTCAACCATAACAGTTTCATTGTAGTGAAATGGCGCTTCCTTTTCATGTGGTAGGATTCTTTTTCTCATTACATTGCATAGACATAACTGTCAAATTTTTAATTGCATTAACAACCCTTTTCAATTGTTGCGTAGTGCCCAATGATTTGTTGTTTTTAAATGCATGTGAATTCACTATGTACTCAATTCCTTTTTTAAACAAGTGATACTAATTATGTTCTCTATAGAAGATTTCTTTTCAATCATATAAGTACAAAATACCCAACACAATTCCACAAATATCTAGTGGAACTACATTAAATTCAAATTCATCTATAAACTTAGATATTATTCCAAATTTTAGATCACATTGTTTTGTTACGTGTAATATTTTATCTTCGCACATCTAGCGTAATGGATAAAATTTCTTGTGTTGTTTTGTTGTTACTCCCAACTGTTTAACTGCTTCTTTTGAAATGATATTAAATTGGGATCCAATATCTATGAGTGTGTTGATCTTAGTTTGTTTCATAATCACCCTTATATGAAACAATGCATTCCTTTTATCCTTTGATCTGACATGATCTTTTGAAGTAGAAGCACATGAATATCTAATGTTAGAATCATTACCAACAATAGATTTAACTTTCACACCTACGATTTCTATCTATGTTTCGTCCTTGGAATCTGATCTAAGGTCCTCAATGATAACCATGGCCTTTTGCTTCCCCTTTCAATCCTTAAACCACTTTGGTTTTAGTTCTTGTTATAGTACCCAACACTTTTCCTCTTCATGCCATTGCTTTTGACAATGCAAACATGTAGGCCTTTCATCACCTTTATTTATTGTAGCTTCATGTTTACCTTTCCCTTTTACCTTGCCTTCTTTTTCCTAGTTGGATTCAGCTGAAGAAACATCATGAAAACTATTCCCTTTGGATTCAATGTCCATGGATTGCACACATACCTCGTCAAGATTAGTAGGATTAGACATAAGTATTGTATGACCCATATAACTATGTAATCCTCAAATAAATTTGAGAATATTTTCTTGAGTGTAGAGAGGTATACCAAAAATCAAAGCTCTTTTTTCTGAATTCTTGAGTGTGCTCTTGTTCATTTTGTCCTTTACCTTGCCTTAAATTTTTTCAATCCATTATGGCTTGCTGTATGTAGCCTAATGGAAATTTTTTTTTTCATTGCAACAATAAATTCATACTAGGAAGAAATAATTTTAACTTTTCTAAGGAGGTCTTCTTGTGTCTTACTCTCCCACCAGATGAGTGCAGTGCCTCCATGAGAGAAAGTATCCAACTGGATCTTTGCTTTATCGTATGAAAGCTTATGAATGTTTCAATACACCTCAATCTTCTCGATCCAATCATCTAGTTTTTCTGCATTAAGTTCACCATTATATCTGGGAAAAATCAAACTTAATATCAAGCTTCAAATAAGGTAAATCAGAATTATCATTCTCAGGTTGTTTCTTTGGATTTGAATAAGCAATAATGTAACTTTTAGAAGAGGAATAAGAAGATGGATAAGAAGGTTCTAAAGGGTATTTTCCTTTTCCCAAACCATTATCCTTTACTTGCTCCTTCTTTATTTTCTTCTTTTCGAGTCTCTCTTGATAATCTGAAAAAAACCTTTATACTATGTCTTCCATCTTATAGAAATGCTTAGGAAATGCCCTCTCATGTGCATGTCCAATATCTCAATTGAAATATTCAAGTACACCTTCACCTCACTTTAGCATGGATCTTGTTAAAATAAACTCAGAATGCAATGGTTATTAAGCTTTGGTACCAAACTTGATCTGAAAATATTTAGGATCTTTTGAACCATTAAAATTTGCATGTGTGTAACACCCTGGTTTTGACCCCGTGGTATTGAATTGCATATGATGTAAATATTTTTATTTGATCATGGTGTGGAGCCCAAGGGAAAGGCCCCACCATGGATTTAGTGTCTTATGTATCGATGATTAAAATTGATGCAGATGGTTTATGTGCTAGTTCAGGCACGGTATGCTTGAGACATCATGTAAAATGAAAATTAATAAAAATACCACAACTAGCTATGCACTACAACGTTAAAGAGATGGGGGCATGATTTTACAAGGAATAGGTAGGGGGAAATAATCAAACCCTTGGGCCATGGGAAAAAGCCAAATGTCAATGGGAAAACCCATCATTGTCAACTACCCTGTTTGTCTTTTGTGCCCAGTCATTAAAAGTGGTTGGGGAAGTTATTTTCTTTGGGATGGGAAAGGTATGGAGGTCAAATTCAAATTTTTGAAGTCACCCATTTTTGGAAAGAGTGTTTTTGACTTGTGGGGAAAGTAAAATCTTGGGAAGGCATGCCCAAGTCATTATGCACCCATGAATTTCATTTTCTCCCATCCTCATGGATTTTTGGCTCTCTCACACATCAAAAAGGTGACTAAGCTCTCTCCCTCATGATTGGATGTTGTTTTCTTCACTTCTCCACGCCTAGAATTCTTTTGTGTTGTTGGGCCAATGGGAATAAAGGATCCATGATTTGGGGGTTTGGGAAGGCCATTTTTTCCACTATGAGCAAGTTGGGAGCTTCCCTCATGTTTTTATGCATTTCATTATTTTCTCCAAGTTGGGAAACTCGTTTTTGGGTTACACGGTGAATTTGAGAAGAGCTCCACGATTTTTGGGTTGTTGTTGAGTCCGCTTTTTCCTACGTGAAACCCATAGAAGTTTCTGAAAATTGAATTGTTGTTGGAGGGATGTTTTCCCCATTTTATTGGGTTGTTTGTGGTTGCAAATTCCATTTTTGGTAATGCCCAGTGGATG
This sequence comes from Pseudotsuga menziesii, assembly GCA_001517045.1. Classification (NCBI taxonomy): domain Eukaryota; kingdom Viridiplantae; phylum Streptophyta; class Pinopsida; order Pinales; family Pinaceae; genus Pseudotsuga; species Pseudotsuga menziesii. Next base: position 228,763 of record LPNX010490351.1, on the reverse strand, counting down.
GGAGAATAGATCCATGATTTGAGGGTTTGATGAGGCCATTTTTACCTCTGTGAAGCCCGTGAATGTTTCCTAAAAATGTACTTTCTCATGGATGGTTGTTTTCCCCTCAACCATTTCGTTGTGGTTGCCCATAAATTTTTTGCTCATATCCAGTAGTTGTGTATGGTTGTGTTTGATTAAGTTGATTGTGTGTTTGATCCAAAGTGTGTCTTGGCTGAATAAGTCCAAGGAACCCATGTGGTGTTGGTTAGTTTCCTTAGCATCCTGTAAAACCCAATTTCTTATTAGCTTGGCTAGAGATCGAGTCAAAGGTGGTTAGGTCTAGCACATGGTTTGGGCACATGGTTTGTTGTAGCCCATGGTATTGTCCTATGGTATTGCATGTGTTAACCTTGACTCGGGATTGAGTCAAAGGTGGTTAGGTCTAGCACATGGTTTGGGCACATGGTTTGGGCACATGGTTTGTTGTATCCCATGGTATTTTCCCATGGTATTGCATGTGTTAACCTTGAATCAGGATTGAGTCAAAGGTGGTTAGGTCTAGCACACAGTTTGGGCACATGTTTTGGGCACATGGTTTGTTGTAGCCCATCGTATTGTCCCATGGTATTGCATGTGATTAAGCCTTTATAAGGCTTGAGGAGGCTCCATTGTAATTGTACTGAGTATTGTATTATACTGGATGTGAGTACTGTATTATACTGGATGTGAGTACTGTATGGTGCTGAGTACTGTATTGTACTGGATGTGAGTACTGTATGGTATTGAGTACTGTATTGCACTAGATGTGAGTACTGTATGGTACTGGATGTGAGTACTATATTGTACTGGATGTGGGAATTGTATTGTGCTTGAAGAGAGACTGTGAGAGCGTGAAGAGGAAGTGCAGGGTTTTGCTGTAGGGCATATCCCTTCATCTTTCTGGACTGAAATAAAAGGACTGGAAAATTTGTTTGTTGACATAGCCCATCATTTGGGTGAACCACGTTATATCTGTGTCTCTCTATAATGTTTAATGTGTTTTTGCATCTTTTTTATTGATTTAACTGTATATCTGTTATTTCTCTACGGTCTTGTTCTTCTAACAATTGGTATCAAATCCAAAAGGTCTATTTGGTTTGTAAACTCGCAGGAAAGAAGGGTTCCTTGTTCGAGTGGGAGCAATGGCGGAAGAAAGAAAATTTAGGGTCAATAAATTTAACGGCCAAAACTATCAGTTATGGAAGATGCAAATGGAGGACTATCTGTAGCAGAAAGATCTATACCTACCATTGGGCAAAAAAGCAAAATAGCCAACAGCTATGAATGATGAAGAATGGGAGGTTCTTGACAAAAAGGTACTAGGAACAATACGACTGTTCCTAGCTTCGTCAGTGGCCTTCAATATTTTGAAAGAAATAACAATAGAGGGTGTGATGAGCGCATTGAGTAAGCTCTACGAAAAACCCTTGGCTTCTAACAAGGTATTTTTAATGAAGCGTTTATTTAATATGAAGATGTCGGAAAGTGGATCTGTTGCTGACCATTTAAATGAGTTTAATACACTTACCAGTCAGTTAAGTTCTGTAAAAGTGAACTTTGATGATGAGGTTAGGGCTCTTCTAATCTTGTGCTCATTGCCAGAAAGATGGAATAGCTTGGTCATGGCTGTAAGTAACTCTGTCCCTAGTTCAAGCACTCTTAAGTTTGATGATGTTGTTAGTGTTATTCTTAGCGAGGAAATGTGAAGGAAAAGCACAGGTGAGACATCAGGTAATGCTTTGACCATGGATAGCATAGGGAGACAAAAAGAAAGAGGAAGGATCCGAGGAAATTGGGGAAAGTCTAAAAAGGGAAGATCCAAGTCCAGATTTGGAAAAATAGAATGCTGGAACTGGATAAGAAAGGACATCTAAAGAAAGACTGCAGAGCACCAAAGAAGAAAGGTGAGAGGTAGCAAGAGACTACCCAGGAAGCAAATGTAGCAGGTGATGTGTTACAAGATGCTTTGATTCTTGGATTAGATAATACTAGTGATTACTGGGTAGTAGATTCAGGGGCTTCATGTCATGCTACACCCCATAGGAAATTCTTTTATGATTATGTTCAAGGTGATTTTGGGCATGTGTTATTGGGGAATGATGAACCATGTAAAATTGTTGGAAAGGGTAAGGTACGGATTAAACTAAATAATGGAAATGATTGGTTGCTAAAGGATGTAAGGCACATTCCTGCTATGAAAAGAAATCTGATCTCAACAGGGCAGTTGGGAGATGGCGGTTTTTTGTCTACGTTTGGAGAAACATGGTGGAAGGTCACTAAAGGATCAATGGTAATTGCAAAAGGAAATAGGATAGGTACGTTATATTTATGTCCTCATAACACTGATTACTCTATTTCTGCAGCGTTGTGGCATCATAGGCTTGGCCACAGGAGTGAGAAGGGGATGCAGATTCTCCACTCAAGGAAACTGCTTCTAGATCTGAAGCAGGTAAGTTTGGAATTTTGTGAGAACTGTGTTTATGGAAAATAGAAGAGAGTTAGATTTCTCAGGGTTGGGAAACAAAAGAAGAGTGAAAAGTTAGAGCTTGTCCATACAGATGTATGGGGACCATCTCAGGTACAATCTCTTGGTGGTTCTCATTATTATGTTACTTTTATTGATGATGCAACTAGAAAAACTTGGGTTTATTGCATTAGAAATAAATCTTATGTGTTTGATACTTTTAAGAAGTGGAAAGCTTTGGCTAAGAATGAGACAGGAAAAGGGTTGAAATGTCTCAAATCTGATAATGGAGGTGAGTACTACAGCAAGGAGTTTGATAGTTACTATTCACACAATGGGATTCAAAGAGAGAAGATAGTCCCTGGAACACCCCAAGAAAATGGCGTGTCAGAAAGGATGAACAGAACGATCATGGAGCATGCAAGGTGTATGAGATTGCATGTAGGGTTTCCCTTACAGTTTTGGGCTGATGCTGTAAACACTGCTGTTTATTTAATAAACAGAGTTCCTTCAAGCGCTTTGGATGGTGGAATTCCAGAGGAGGCATGGACAAGTAAACAGGTAAAATACTCATTTCTGAGAACTTTTGGTTGTGAAGCATTTGTCCATATTGATAAAGATGATAGAACAAAGCTTGAGGCTAAATCCAAGAAATGTACCTTTATTGGATACAGGGTTGATGATTTTGGTTATCGCTTATGGGATCTTAAAAATCGCAAAATAATTAGGAGTAGAGATGTAGTATTCAATGAAAAGGTCATGTAAAAAGATCAGTTGCAGGGAAATAAAGAAGAAAAGGAAAACATAGAGTACACAGTGCTTGATGAAATCAAAGAAAATGAAGTTCCAAAAGCACCATAAAATCAAGAGCAGCAGTAGGTACCTCAAATCCTGCAACTGTAAGAAGGTCTATACCAGGTTAAGTAGACCCACTGAACGATTCTCTCCTTCACTGTATTATTTATTGATGACTAATTCTGCTGAGCCAGAATGTTTTGAAGAAGCAATGCAGGTAGAAACTCGAAAGAAGTGGGAGCAAGGCATGGATGAGGAGATGGACTCATTGGTAAGAAACCAGAATTGGGATCTGGTTAAGTTGCCTGCAGGAAAAAGGGTATTGCAGAATAAATGGGTTTACAGGTTGAAGGAAGAAGATGGAGGAAAGAAGCGGTACAAGGCTAGACTTGTTGTAAAGGGGTTTGCACAAAAGAAAGATATAGACTTTGATGAAATATTTTCTCCTGTTGTTAAAATGACTTCAATTAGAACTATTTTAAGTCTAGTGGCGGTAGAATATTTGCATCTTGAACAATGAGATTTAAAAACGGCCTTTCTCCATGGGGTTTTGGAAGAAGAGATTTATATGCAGCAGCCACAAGGGTATGAGGTCAAAGGGAAGGAGAATTTGGTTTGCAGGTTGAAGAAGAGCTTGTATGGCTTGAAGCAAGCTCTAAGGCAGTGGTATTTAAAATTTGATAAGTTTATGACAGAACAAGGTTATGATAGATGTCATTCTGACCACTGTGTTTATTTCAAGAGGCTAGATAACGGAAGATATATTATATTGTTATTGTATGTGGATGACATGCTTGTTGCAGGGTCTAATATGCATGATATAAATGTGATCAAAATAAAACTAGCTAAATCATTTGCGATGAAGGATTTGGGTGCTGCAAAGAAAATCCTTGGTATGAGAATAACAAGAGACAGAAAAAATCGCAAATTGACATTGTCTCAAGGTGAGTACATAGAAAAGGTGTTGTAGAGGTTTAGAATGCAGAATGCAAAACTAGTCAGCACACCTTTGGCAAGCCATTTCAAACTAAGCAAGCATATGTGTCCAGAGACACATGAAGAGATAGATTACATGTCCAAAATTCCCTATTCATCAGCAGTTGGGAGCTTGATGTATGCCATGGTGTGCACAAGACAAGATATTGCACATGAAGTGGGAGTTGTGAGCAAGTATATGAATAATCCACGTAAAGAGCATTGGAAAGCAGTACAGTGGATTCTTAGGTATTTGAGAGGTACCACTTCTCATCCATTATGTTTTGGAGGTTCAGACACTGTTCTACAGGGATATGCTGATGCAGATATGGATGGTGATAAAGATAGCAGGAGGATCACCACAGGTTATGTGTTCACTATAGGTGGAACAACAGTAAGTTGGATTTCAAAACTGCAACAGGTTGTTGCACTTTCAACAACAGAAGCAGAGTATGTTGCTGCTACAGAGGCTCGTAAGGAGATGATTTGGTTGCAGAGATTCATGGAAGAATTGGGTAAGAAACATGAGAATAGTAGGCTGTACAGTGACAACCAAAGTGCCATTCATCTTGCAAAGAACTCAGTGTTTCATTCAAGGACTAAACATATATAACTCAAGTACCACTTCATAAGATCTGTTCTTGATGAAGAACTATTAAAACTGGAAAAGATTCACACTAGCCAGAATCCTGCAGACATGTTGACAAAGGGAGTAACCAGAGAGAAATTGAGTTCGTGCTCGGTTTCTATTGGCCTTAAAGCATGAAGGTGAAAAGAATAAATTTGCCAAGTCCAAGGTCCAGCAAGTGTAGCAGCAGTAGAATTGTTATGATTAGTCACCATGAAGGCACATAAAAATGTAATGGAGCGGTTTACATGTAAATGTGCATATGGTTGTAAGACCTGGTAACGCATGCATAGCCCTGGTAACTCACCGGTAAAGTCGGGATATATACCTAGGTGATAGGGGGGTGTATGTAATATTCCTCGGTAAATACTTGAGGGGAGTTGGTGATTACTCCAAGTCAAGTTTAAAGGGGGGATTGTTAGGGTTAACCTTGACTTGAGATCGAGTCAAGGTTAACCCTAACAGTTGGGGAAGTTATTTTCTTTGGGATGGGAAAGGTATGGAGGTCAAATTCAAATTTTGGAAGTCACCCATTTTTGGAAAGTGTGTTTTTGAATTGTGGGGAAAGTAAAATCTTGGGAATGCATGCTCGAGTCATTATGCACCCATGACTTTCATTTTCTCCCATCCTCATGGATTTTTGGCTCTCTCACACATCAAGAAGGTGACTGAGCTCTCTCCCTCACGATTGGATGTTGTTTTCTTCACTTCTCCACGCCTAGAATTATTTTTTTGTGTTGTTGGGCCAATGGGAATAAAGGATCCATGATTTTTGGGTTTGGGAAGGCCATTTTTGCCACTGTGATCAAGTTGAGAGCTTCCCTCACGTTTTTCTGCATTTCATTATTTTCTCCAAGCTGGGAAACTCGTTTTTGGGGTACACGGTGAATTGGAGAAGAGCTCCATGATTTTTGGTTGGTTTTTGAGTCCGTTTTTTCCTAAGTGAAACCCATAGAAGTTTCTGAAAATTGAATTGTTGTTGGAGGGATGTTTTCCCCATTTTATTGGGTTGTTTGTGGTTGCAAATTCCGTTTTTGGTAATTCCCAGTGGATGGGAGAATAGATCCATGATTTGAGGGTTTTATGAGGCCATTTTTACCTCTGTGAAGCCCATGAATGTTTCCTAAAAACGTACTTTTTCATGCATGGTTTTTTTCCACTCAACCATTTCGTTTTGGTTGCCCATAAATGTTTTGCTCATATCCAGCAGTTGTGTATGGTTGTGTTTGATTAAGTTGATTGTGTGTTTGATTCAAAGTGTGTCTTGGCTGAATAAGTCCAAGGAACCCATGTGGTGTTGGTTAGTTTCCTTAGCATCCTGTAAAACCCAATTTCTTATTAGCCTGGCTGGACAGTCTGTGAAACCCAGCGGCCTATTGGCTTGGCTGTGGGTGTATGGTTTTGGCTATGTGTGAGCTTGTTGTTCCCTAGTGCCTTGTGGAATCATGCCCAGCTCGGGGGTGGCAGTGATGCTGAGCGATTGAGGAGCACATTGGCCTATGGTTGGGCGGAACGTTGCAGAGACGTAGCTAGTTGCAAGTCGACTTCTTTTCAAAATAAGTATTTTCCTGTGTTTAACTTTTGCAATGAATTTGTTTTATAAATTATTATGAACATGAAGAATGATTGAGTGAATGTATTGTTTCTGTTGTGTATTAATGCATATGCATCTACTCTTATGTTCAACACATGGAATGCTTGTATGGATGATTTGCTTCCACTGTATAATTTTAGTTGTTATGTATCTATGTATGTTTTTAACCCAATGCAATTTTATGTTTATGTTCATGGGGTTGGATCTTCCATTTGACAATAGAAACAACCTAGTTGCGTCCTTTCCATCATCAGTATGAGGGGTGGAGACATGACAATGTGAATTTTATATGTCAATTACTTACAAACATGCTTTAACACTAAAATCTAAATGCTTAAACATACACACATAAGAAAATAAACAGTAAGAAAACCATGAAAATTATAGATAAGAGTTGATAATGGAATTCACCCATCTTGGGCTATGTCTTTGCGCCACTTCCAATGGGAAGGAAGATCTTACTTAGTCTTCAAAGCTTTAAATAATGGGTTTATGGAACCACTTCTATTTTATGTCAGTAGCCAGAAAAAACAGATAGCACCGTTACAATCCTCTTGAAATTTCAATAAAAATGAGTATGAATTTAACTAGGTTTGTGTGAGGCCTCCTTTGGTAGACAAATTGAGAAACAATATGGATTATGTTATCAACCCAAATGGCACTTCTCCATCCGAGTGTTGACATTTCCTATGTTGGTGCACAAAAGGACATTTATGGATTGAAGGTTGCCTAAAACACTATAGATGGGCATGTTATGAAATACATTCATTATCCATCCAGCTTGTCATTTTTACCTTTGAATATGTCAATTGTTGTATGCGCCTTTGCCTATATGCAACCCACGTACATACGTGACTTTTCCTACAACATGTCATGTACTGTACGTGAGTATTTGTAATTGCAACCTGCGTACAGATCTGTACGCGGGCTTCCCTTAGAGCAACTCGAGTGTCATACGTGGGTTGCTAGTATCAATCCCTGCATATGCTTTTCTTTGACATTAAAAATAATAGATTAAGATTATTTGAGATTTGCTAAGACCTTAACTATAACCATCTCAACTGTCTCAACCTCGTCAACCCTCGAAGCTGCCTTATTTCACTTAGTATAAATAAAGGCCTTGGGGAGGTTATTAATCAATCATACTTGGAGAGCAAAGTTATGCTGGTGGTGTCTATTCAGAAGTCTTTGGAGCAGCAGAACTTAGAATCCTTTAGTTGTAGAGGAGTCCTTGTTTCAGGCGTTGGGTTGTAATCTTAACTCATTCACTATTGTTAATAAAGAGAATCATTATTCCAAATGTGTTTTGAATGTCTTTCATGTATCATGGTTTGATGAATATTGATGATTAATCACTCTATATATTGTTTATCTAACCTGCCCTATATAGATGTATAAGCTTGCACTTGGAGGATTTTCTCTTTATAGGTGAAGGAGAAGCAGAGTGGAAGCAGACAAAGCTAGGATCAACCGTCGTGAATTGGGTGAGTCTATCCTATCTTCTTGTTTCCTTTCTGTACTCTAAAGTTGATTTCCTGCAAGTTTTAAGAGTATGTTGGTAACCCTAGACCTTCGGTTATAAAGTGTTTATTCCTGTACAACCGAACTGGTGACTCAGCTAGGGAGCCTAGACTGCTGTAGGTTATTTCTGTCACCCTTGACCAGTCTTTGCCTTGAGTTTGTGTTTGGTATTTTGTCCTGGTTCATGCTTACCATAGTGTTTGAAGGCCTTGTGGATTTTCCTTATTTTTGAGAAATTTTTGTACCTGTATGTGGGTTTCTCTCATACACAGTTGCGTACAGAGGCCTACATACGTGGGTTGCTCTCTAGGACAGTCATGTATAGTACACGAGGTTCCCTGATACACAGTCGCGTACAAGCCTTGAAATAGTGATTTTTGGGCTAGGGTTTGTTTGTCCATATCCTTTTGTCATTCTTGTTTGTTTGTTGGCCCTCTTTATAAACACTGTGCTGTTAGTTTGATGACCTTGGTGGCCACACCTTGTGCTTTCTTGTAAATCCCTTGGGTTTCTTTTGTTTGGATTATCTTCTATTTGCATTTTGAAGTAGGTTTTCCTGTTTGCGTTATAGGTTGAAGTGTTTTTGTCCGAATCAGTGATCAAGGTTTTGGGCAATGTTTTTTCCAGTCTATCTTTAGATAGTGATTGGTTTGTCACTTAGCTTCGTGATTTTTCAGTGATTTCTTGTCATTGTACCCACCCAAGCTAAGGTTGTCGGTCTTCCCTTGTTGGTTGATTCTTGGTTTTATTAACCTGTTTAGTTCAGTTTGCTTATTTTATACAGTTGATTTGATCCAAGTATACTCAAGTTTTAGTGCATTTTAGGTGCATAGTAGTCTTTGAGCATTTTAAAAATTGAAAAGAAAAACATTTTCAAGCTTTTGCATAAGTAGTTTTCATTTCAGTTTTAAAATATAATCTCAAAATCTACAAAAACATAGTCTTAGTTTCTCTTTATCGTTGCATTTGTTCATCAATTTATATTTACAAAAAGAAAAAGAAGTTTTCTTTAGTAGTGGTAATTTGCTTTGAAAATAAATACACCTTTACTTTTTTATTTCTTATCGAGTAAAAAAAAACCATAGTTCATCACTCCATTTCCTTCTGAGTAAGAAATAGCCCTTTAAAATGAACGCAATAATTAAAATTTACTAGTAATTTTTATTTTTAGGGGCCATTCACCTACTAGCTTAGGCTAGACTTGTGGGATAGGAAGTATAAACTTCCCATAAGTTTTAAAATTCAGACATAGTGGACCATTCGATAGGTAAATCCTTGTCTTTATCAATTGTATTTGGGAAGCTCATCTCAAAAGGGAGTCAAGCACGAGGCTGCGTGGAGGAATTGGATTGAGGAGATAACCCTCCGATTCATTTTCAAAACATAAATCAATACTTTTATGCATCTGGGGATTCTGTCCTAGACAGAGTTTCAGGCTCAGCTACCCTGCCCATGTGTACAAGTCAGGCTTGCGATTGCCCCCCCAGAGTGTTGGTATAACTAAGGTAGCCTTTAGTCTCTTGACATTTAGGGTTCATACCTAGGTAAACTGGAAGGCTATTTCTGGTTCACCTTGGATGAGCTTGGAAGGTAACATTTGTTGTAAGTGTGGGAGGGCGGTGGGTGATTCCTCCACTTGTTCATAAGAACCACTTCAAGGAAGCCAAGTAATCGTTCTTCAATATTCTTTAGGAAAGCATATCTTTCACCCTTGTTGACTATTTGAGGCTTTAGGAATTTTTATAAGTGTGATCTGTGGTTTTGTCTGTGTTTAGTTGGCCTTAGGGTTTGATTTTCTAAATTTTCAATCGTGGAGGACCAACCTATAACAAGGTCAAGAAGGTTGCAAAACCTTCCTCCTCTCGTCACGTTGGAACCTCCACCTCCACCCCAAAGGTGGAGATTGGACATAGACGGTTCATTTGAACCGGTAGGAGTAAGTGAAGTTCCAGGTGAACCATCACTTATTGCTAACCTTCTTAATCTTGACATAGTCAAGATAGAAGACTTGTATATTGACAAGTTTGCAAGGAATTTTACCACACCCTTGACTAATTTAAATGATCCTGTGATCGTCCAGGTTAGACCTTTTGATTCACCTATTTTAGGTGTCCCTGTGGGTAGGATTATGTCTACTATAGGAGAAAGTTCTGTTTTTTTGACCTCAGCCATTCTGGCTGAAGGGGTACTACCTCCCTCGGTAAGTGCCCCTAGATCTAGTATACCTTCTATGCCTTTGACTCCAGCAAGCCAGGTGGTCCAACCGCCGGTTCACTCAAACTTAGCAGGTACTTCTAGTGATATGGTTACTGGGATTCCTAGTATACCTACTATTCCTTCCTCCTTCACATACACTACCCGGACTAGTCTAGTAGGATCCTCACCTTTCGTCCAAGGATTTCCTTGGAATGGGGGGCAAATTCCCCAATCCACTCCATATGTAGGCCCATCACCTTCTTATGTAGGACTGTAGTTTGGAAACAATACCTCTTATGGGAAAAGTTTTCAAACTCCGATTTCAGCCCCATTTATGAGCTCTCCCTTTTCGTTATTTAGCGGGTGGATACTTGCTCCTTTTCTTCAGACCCCAGTTTCAATTGGGACGGCCCAAAATTCTTATACTACACCTCCCAATCACAACCCTGTGGCTTATGGATGGAATCCATTTCAGAGTAATCCACCCACTTCACAACCTATGGCAGGGGGAAACCCCACCTTTACTTATGGGCATTCGGGGGAAGGTCCCTCTAATCCCCATATTGGCACTTTTAGTGCCCCGATTCGACCCAAGATTCTATTCCTGGCAACATTAAAATTGTCAGATTTGTCTAAGTTGATGAATGACCTATTGAGGCATGACCCCTCGTGGCCACCTGTTCCCACCAAATTGCCATCGGACATCCCTAAATTCAAGGGAAATGTTGGTGAATATCTTGGGGCTCATTCCACCACATTTCATTTATGGTGTTCTTCGAATTCATTGAATGAAGATTTAGTCAGGTTGAGGCTATTCCAGAGAACCTTAACAAGTACCGCGGAAAAATCCTACATTGAGTTACCTTCTCCTGCTTTCAGTAGTTTCAGGGACTTGGATAGTGCATTCCTTAGCCACTTTTAGCATCTAGTCTGATATGATTTCGGAATGGAATTGTTATCTACCTTTAGGAATAATATGGCTACCCACATCTCGGATCATATCCAAGAGTGAAGGAGGTGAAAGCAACTTATAAAAGCCACCATCCCTCATGAGTTCTTACTAGAGTGGTTCCTTAAATCCCTGTTGGCCTACATATCTAAGGACGTATCCACCTCAGGATTGATGAATGAATTTGAAGCTATTCTCAGGGCCTAGCAATTGGATTTGATTTACTCACAATCTGGGATCTTGCATGAGATTATCCCTAAGGCACCGAGGCATACCCACGATGCGGAGAAGCCTAATCTTGGACCTCATGCCGATGGTGTGGTTGGGTCCATAAAATCTCCCAACACAGAGTCTTTGGCTAAGAAACTTCATCAATTGTCCATCAAGCAGTCTATGGTGGAGGTAGCAAAGGCTGCCCCCTCCCCCCAGAGTGCAATTTTTTTTGCACAGACCTCTCTAAAGGGAAATCAGTATCCCAGTGGGAAGAAAAAGAGAGGAACGAAAGGAGAAGGAAACCAAAACAAGAAGAAACCCATGAATAGTGATGATGGGGGCAAGAAAGAAAAAAAGAAGGTTAAATTCCCATGTAAGTTGTGCCACAAGGATCACCTTACTCACCTTTTTCCCCTTATGGAACAAGCCCAGAAGCAGGGATAATTTTAGGGGCGAATTTTAGCCCAGTGGGCTATTTTTCCATATTTTTCTCCCAAAAAAGATTCACCATTTTGCATTTTTTGAAGCCCTATTTTGCCCAATTTTGATGGGCTAAAATTTTTTCACCGTAAAAATTGCCAAATTATTTTATAAATGATATAAAATCCTTGGAAATTAATATGTTTTTTGAAAAATATCGCCAATCATTTGATAATATTCGCCAACATTTATACACTTTTAAATAAATATGGTTGCTTAAAATCATCCATGCCCAGAAGCTGCTTAAAGCTCAACAATCGGCTATCCTGAAGGATCCTTTTCCCCAAGGGCAGAACTTTGCTTCAGCTTCTAATGTAGCAGGGGGCACTCAAAATGTCGTGACCCAAACTATGTCAACATGGTTCGATCTTTGACTTTGTTACATATTAGGAATAAAAACTATGAGAAAGAGACTTCTGAGAAGGGTAAAGCTATAGGTGAAACTTCTAACCCTCTCATGATAGAGAAGTCTGCTGAAGCTATGCTGAAGATACCGAAAGGTGTCTTCAAGAAGACCTTGCATAACCCTAACGCTAGGGCTGCTTCAAACTACTCCATGGTTGAAGATCTAGCCAAAACCCCGTGTGCAATGTCATCTTTAGAGGTGTTACAGAATTTTCCCGCCCAGCAAGATGACCATTTAACACCTTTAGGTAGCATGGACTCATCACGTCTCATGGTGAAATTTCATTTGTCTGATGTTAAAATTCACCTACCTTACCATGTAGCCTTATCAATAGATGTCATCCATGGTGGAAAGACCATTGGAAGGGCATTTGTTGATGAGGGTTCTTCTACATGTGTTATGTCCTTCTCCTGTTGGAAAGCTCTCAGATCCCCAGAGCTGGTCCTGTCAAACACTCTACTTACTACTTTTGATGGAAGTTCATTTCGTCCGCATGGTATCCTACAAGCTTTTGAAATTAAGCTGGCAGGGAAAGCAATGTCTATTGCGGTGGAAGTGATTGATGCACCTTTGGACTATATTTTGATTCTGGGAAGAAACTGGACTTATGTTATGTCCGCTATTGCGTCGGCCATGTTTCGTGTAGTGGTTTTACCACATGAGGGAAATTTGGTTACTGTTGAACAAATTGATTTTACTTGAAAAGGCCATTTAGAGTCTAATGATTTAGCTGTGCCATTGGTTGATTAGGTCAACCCTGCTGCACAGAGCTTGGGGGATGGAATGTACAAATCAATGATGGGCACATTTGATCTTCCAGCCCCTATTAACTATATTGGTTCTACTAGTGTGGGGAAGTCCATAGCGACAGTTGTTGATAGGACTGATCCTTGGGTTCTCCCTCCCCCCCATGAACTAGAGGTGCCCTTATCAACAGTGGAATTATCTTACCAAGCTATTACTCAAACCACTGTTGATCTCATTATGGATCCTCTCACAGTCTCGGAGGACCTAGAAGAAGTCTATTTGCCCGCATGGGTGAAAAACTCTTCGCACTCTATGGACTGTTTAGATATGGTTTTACCTTTTGATGAAGCCATTTTGAAAGGAAAGAGTGGACATTGTAAGATCTGTGAGGATCTTCACCATCGAACCTATTTTCTTCCAGAATTAAGCAGAATAGAAAATCAAGAGTTTCATATGAGACTGTCAGAAGATGTTAATACACCCATCAATCCCTTACCCAGGGAAGGAATGTTTGACGAGGGGAATATGGAAAATATTTCTGCCACTATACCTATTAACATCTCTGTAAATCCTGATGTCATGGAAAACATATATATATAGGTGCAAACTGCTCTCCTGAATAGATTTCTATCTATAATGCCTTGTTTAAGGAATTCCACGATGTCTTTGCCTTGTCATATGAGGAGATGCCACACATTGATCCATCGATTGTTGAACATGAAATCCGAACATATCCTAATGCCAAACCTGTTCGACAAAAGTTAAGACCTGTTAACCCACGCAAAGCAGCGGCTGTGAAGGCCGAAGTTGAAAAAATGTTGAAGGCCAGTTTTATTTATCCCATAGCTTTGACAGAATGGGTATCCAACCCTGTTCCTATTGATAAGAAGCAAGGGACTATCCGCGTCTATACGAACTTCAAAGATTTGAATAAAGCATGTCCTAAGGACAACTATCCCACGCCATTTATAAACCAGATTATAGATGCTTGTGTAGGAAGTGAAGTGTTCTCGTTTATGGCCGATTTCTCTAGATACAATCAAATTCAAATTAAACCAGAAGACCAACATAAAACTTCTTTCAATTGTCCTTGGGGTACTTTCGCGTACAAAAAAATTCCCTTTGGATTAAAAAATGTTGGGGAAACCTTTCAATGGGCTATGAACTTTTCCTTCCATGATATCAAATCCATTATCGAACCTTACCTCGATGATCTACTTGCACATTCTCGTAAGAGGATTCAACATCCAGATCACTTACGGTTGATATTTGAGAGATGCAGATATTATAAAATCCGCTTGAATCCACACAAGTGTGTATTCTATGTTGAGTCAGGAAGATTTCTTGGGTTCATTATCTCTAATAGAGGCATATATGTGGATCCATTAAAAGTAGATGCCATTGTAAATATGCCTCCTCCTCGTTCTATCAAGAAACTTCAAAGCCTGCAAGGGAAGTCTAATTTTCTTCGACGTTTTATTGTTAACTATGCCAAGATTACCAAGGGTTTCATGCACCTTCTTGAACAAGACACCCCATTTGTATGGGATGAGACTGCACAACTCACTTTGGAGGCATTAAAAAAAGCTTTGTTGTCGGCACCCTTACTACATCCGCTAGATTATTCTAGGGATTTTATATTGCATCTGGCCGCATCTGAGTCGACCATTGGGGTAGTGCTAGTCCAGGAGGAGGATAAGATCATAGAGAATGTCATTTACTATCTTAGCTGTGCTTTGTTCGGACCTGAACTTAGGTACTAGCACGTTGAGAAATTATCCTTAGCAGTTGTCTATGCTTTTCAGAGGTTACGTCACTACATTTTACTAAGGACCACAATAGTAGTGGCAGATGTGAATCCCTTTCAATATGTTTTGTCTCAAAGGATTGTTGGCAGAAAAATCAACAAATGGATAGTCATTCTCCAAGAGTTTGACTTAGATTTTCAGTCCGCTAAGTCTAAAAAGTCCTTAGTTTTTGTTGAGCTTATAGCAGAATTTCCTACTGAAGAAGATGTAGCCATTGAAGATGACTCATTCCTAGATGATCATATCTTCTTGATATCAGCCTCTGATCCTTGGTATGCGGATATTCTTATATATCTCCATACTTTGAAGTATCCTACAACTTCGTCATGGGAGGAACGACATAAATTATGCCTTCATGCTAAGAACTACCTCATCATAGGAGATACATTATATCGAAGGGGGGTAGATTCCATTTTTCATCGATGCCTTACCCATGAGGAAGCAGAGATTGTCCTGAATGATTCCCATAGTGGAGCATGTGGGGGTCATTTATCTAGGTTAGCAACGGCCCAGAAGATACTGCGTGCTGGTTATTTCTGGCCCTTGATCTTCAAAGATTATGTGGAAGCAGTGAAACACTGTCATCCTTGTTAGCTTTACACCAGGAAAATGTGGTCACATCCTGCTCCATTGTTTCCCATTGTCTCGGTAGGCCCCTTCATCAAATGGGGGATTGATTATGTGACATGTAACCTAGCCTCCACTTGGGGGCATAAATATATTATTGTCACTATTGACTATTTTACGAAATGGGTAGAGGTAATGCCTACTTTTAAAGCTGACAAGGAAATAATAGATTTCTTTGTATTCAATCAGATTATAGCATGGTTTGGTATACCCAAAGTGATTGTCACTTATCATTGCAGTCATTTTCAAAATAGCATGATGACGGAACTGACCACTATGCTTGGATTCAGACAAGAACATTCATCTTCGTACTATCTGCAAGCAAATGATCAGGTTGAGGCTGTAAACAAGACTTTAAAGACTATCCCTAAACATACAATTGATGCAACCCATTCTAACTGGAACATCATGCTATATCCTTCTCTTTGGGCCTACCAAACTAATGTAAAAACTGCTACAGGTTTCTCCCCCTTCCAACTCGTCCATGGAGTGGAAGCAGTTACCCCGATTGAGTGTGAAATCCCGTCTCTAAAATTAGGTATTCATCTGTTACCTGATACGACAGAGTTTGAGGAATGTCTGGTACATTTAGAACACCTTGACGAACAGTGTAGAGATGTGCTGACTGCTAATCAAGCTCATAAGAACAGGGTCAAAAATCAATATGATAAGTCGGTCAAAACTCGGGTTTTCTCTGAGGGGGAACTTGTTTTGCTTTGGTACCAAGAAAAAGAACCCCTGGGGGCAGGAAAATTCAAGGCCATGTGGTTAAGGCCTTATGTCTTGTCGAAGATATTAAATAAGGGCACATATGAGTTAATTGATTTTGATGGGAACAAGCTGCCTGAGCCTAGAAATAGGCTCTACCTGAAAAATTACTATGCTTAGGCTTAGCACTTTTTCTTGTATTTTTATTGAATGTATTTTTATGTACATTAGTTTGTTGGTTTTGTTTTTTATACCATCTACTGGTTGTTGCAGATGTCTTCTGAGAGGTATATAGGTTTCATCGATGGCGCTAGTTGCCACACTTGTAATCTATCTTCAGTAGCGTGGGTCATTTACTCTCCCTCAGGACAGCTAGTTGCCGCAGGAGGCGCTTACTTAGGTCCTGATTCTAATAATGTTGTTGAATATAGGGCTGTAATTGAGCTTCTATGGGATGCTTTGTCACATGGTATCACCTAGCTCGAAGTCCGTCTGGACTCTCAACTGGTGGTTTCCCAGCTCAATCGAGCTTATCAGGTGTGAAACCCTATTCTATTACGTTAGTTCATGCAAATTAGGTTATTGGAAAGAAATTTTGAATTTATTATATTCAATCACATTCCAAGAAATCAGAATTCATTGACTAATGCATATGCTAATTACATTTTAGATTGGCATCTAACACACATTTCATAAAAATATACAGCATGCACATAAAAAACACTTGTAAATAAACTGACAACAATATATATATATATATATAAGTATCTGTCCATAGATAGGTCGAGTCTGATCCTCAGATCCAGTCATAACTGTATAATATACAAAAATATACAAAATGTCCTAGATCTAAACAGGACCACCCTGGTCATTTGGACCACCTTGGTCCCCATGGTCTTTCTATACTCTGGCTTCCTCAGCCTCTTCGGCTTTGGCAGCCACCACATCATCTATGTACACAAGAAATGCTCTAGCCACCCACCTTAAAAGGCGTAACCAGACAGGTGGAACTCTAACCACAAACTCCTGCATGACGGTCGGGATATGCTCTATCTGCAAAGTGGGAACTCTTTGGGTAATCCTGGCCAGCTTCCCCTCCAAAATGCTAATAAGCCCCGAGTCTTCGCCTACGACAAGACGAACAAACATACGTGAATGCCCCTCAGGGCAGACCATTTTGACATGATTATAGGATTAAGACTTGTATACATATGTATATATATATCATTTTAAAATTCATAAATTTTTTAAAAATGTTAGAAATTAAATTTTTTTACCTAGCTCTCCCCATGCTCCTCCTGGAGGGAGGACAAGGTATGGATCACGTCAAAAATCCATGCCGGCATATGGAAACTACTCTAGTGCCGGTATCTGTCACTCCCACCAGATATAGAAGTCATCATCGTACACACTCTGCACTAAGTCTCCTCCTCCTTGACGGAGGAAGATGTCTCCCCATCTACTCAGCCTTGGCTAACGTGGAGATCTGAATGGTAGGGGTATGGCGGGGCTTAACCCTAGTACTCTCAAAGAAGAAGAACTCAACCAAAATGCTAGAATACCCAAAGTTATTCCACCTTCCTCTCTTGTAATCAGAGAGTTGTTTCCTCATAATTGGAACAACTCCTGAACACCAATCATATAGGGCACCCTGCGTACAATCCACTGCCAATCTCATTTGGTTCCGTGTAGCTAAATGTAATGAACAGGATCCTGCAATCCTCACGATTGTGCTCGTCAGTACCTGTAGTGTGAAATCATGGATATGTGCAATAGGGACACAACTCCCTCTCTTCTGGGTACCTGGTGTGCAATACACATCAATGTAGTTCAGGACACTTAAAGGATCACCGCCCCTGTTGGTGCCCTCTAAGTTGACCGGTGCTCCTCACCGTGACAAGACGAAAATAAAATATATGTCCTCAGAAGTGATTTCCAAAGTCTCACCCTATAGGTCAAACATCCCTAAATCATGATCCCAGTAGTTTATCATGAACTCTAATAAACGGACATAAGCCCACATGGGTGATGTGCAAAATAACTTCAATAACCCACTCGTTCGTAAAGAATGTACGGTGGGCGCACTTTGGAGTGCTTCTTGGTCCATATTCTCATGTTCTCGTTCCTTCCATTCCAACACCATCTTCACACCTAGAAAAACAAGTATTATGAATCATCAATTTCATATCAAATTTCAAAATTTTTGCCTTAATATAGCTTTTTATCCTTCACACAGTACATGCGACTATCTAGTTAGACATGTCACGTACTATACGCGACTGTCTCTAAAGGAAACCCATGTATAGAACACGTGTACGTGAGTGTTCACACTATGAACCCGCGTACACACCGTGACATGCTTTAGGATGCTTCAAACAATGAAATTGGGACTCAAAATTGAAAATTGCTAGTATCAAATTGAAGAGCTCGGGGTATAGGCTTACCTGCAACTTGCAGAATTGGATTTCATCCACTAGATTTTCCACACTGATCAAATGAAGGTAGAGGTAAAAACTTGCTTCTTATGGATAAAATTCAAAATGGTGAGGTTTGTTTTAATTTTTGAACTATTTATAAAAAAATTATTTCTAAAAGTGGGTTTTTCCTATAGTTTGAAATGTATTCAATTAATACCATATCTCTTTTTTCCTTGTAACATGTTTTTCATCATTATAAAGTGTTTTTGCTCCCATAGGGTCATTTTGACATTTCCAATGCATTTTTTGCATCTATACTTAATCCACATTAACCTTAGCAATCAACATTTTTCCATGGACTATCGTATTTTAAACCATTAGTTCCCTATTTTTACCATTGTTCTTATGTGGATAGGACCTTCTTTTCATGAGTATCCTCCTTTAAAACTGATGTTGTCTTTTGATACTCATGTAGCAGTTTTTTCAGGTACTGGGGTATCCTTTTAGCTATTTTTCACGCCAAATAGAGCTTCTTTTTTAATCTCTTTTTACAAGCTATCCCTTTATAGGTCTCCCTACCCTTATGGAATTTATTTAGGCCTAGGTCTGACTCCTTCAAAACAGACTTGACTGCCAAGTTAACTTGTCCGTTCAAGCTCGTTAAGAATATGTGAATGGGCATCCGCATCGGTGGTAGGTTATCTCTTTCTCGGACCATGTGGAATAATACGAGAAAGGATCCCTCTCTTTTCTATTTGAATTGAGAAGATTATTCTCAGGCATAGGTTTATCACTTTTCCGGACTTGAGAGACTAAATTTACGAAAAAGGAACTCCCGGTATGAGCTTAGTTTTCTCTTTTTCGTGCTCTGGACCTAAACATGAAAAAGATTCTGAGTCTACTTTGTGTCTTTGTCATGCTCGTTAAAAAGTTAAGAACAAAGCAACGAGTTTATTATTGTAATCCCCATTTCTTGTAATTAAATGGATCTTTCTGAGTGATCTTGCTTTCCTTCACACTCGTAAAACTCAAGCTATTCATGCTGTTCTTGAAGGAGCATTGGGTAGGTGGTAATTTAATCTTTTTCGGACCTCCCTGACTAAGCAGGAAAAAGGTTCACCTTTTCTTCTACGAAAGTTAAGAGAGTTATTCTGTGGTATGTTTTATACTTTTACAGCCTCAGGAGACTAAATTGGATGAAAAAGGACCCCCCTTGGAGTCTTCTTTGGAGTTTTCACACTCTCGAAATGTGAAACACCAACTGAGCATGTACTAGTTCGGGCTCATTAAATCCACGAATCAGTGACACTATCAAGCATTATTTTCTCTTCTCTTCAAGCTTGTTAAAAAATGAAGAGAGATCCGAGTTGACTTTCCTGGACTCGTTAAAATTTAACAGGGAAGGTAAGGAATAACTTTTTCTCTTGTTTTCAGTTAGTGGCAGCATGTCATCCTTGAACATAGCACTCTCTATTTTTTTTGATACCCATGAATTAGTGCTCACTTTCAGTTCAGCTATTACTTTGAGTTTACTACTCCTCCTCTTGTCCATTATACTTGGGGAATCTTATCATGTCTCCTACATGACAGATAAGTCTAGTTGTTCTATTTATAAGTTAAAAGCTGCCTTGGGTCATCTCTATGTCGTGCTCACTGTTCAAGCACTCAACCCAATGTTTGATATTTATCCCAATCCCATCATTGTTATATCTGTTATCTATTATGTCTCCCTTATTTTGCTCAGTTCCTAGTCACTCTTGTGATCCGTTGGAGGATCTATTGCTTTCTTTATCACAGCATGGTTCCATTTTAGTACTTCCTGATGACGAAGACCTAGAGTTTTGATGATAGTACCTCAGGATTTACTTTTATCATTGGTGAATTCAATTTTTTTCAGTTGTCAATTATCACCTATTGATTGAAAAACTATTGAATCTTTTCCATGTTTGAATTCAGTCTACATTTATTCACATGGCTTGGATTGTACTGTTTCTTTGGGATTTTTTATGAAGACCTTAGTTCCTCACCTATGGACTAAGTTGCGCAAGATTATGTTCTATTTATGTACACAGCTTCAATATTTTTGAAGACTCATCATTATTGTATATTGTGGCTTCGATGCACCTTTGTAATATACATGGTCTTGTACCCATATCATATGATGTACTCAAGTATTGTTAAGGAGCTAGTGTTCTAGTATATTGAACATAGCATTCTCAGATATGACTTTGTATATGACATTATTATGTATTTGTTTCAGGTACTAACTCTGCTCCATTGGATTTCTAAGTTCTCCAAAGATAAATATTATAATGTATTTTGGCCATCGCTTCCCTCTGACCTCACACATTAGGGGGCATCTATTATCAACCTAAATGGAACTTCTCCCTCTGAGTGCCGACATTTCCTATGTTGGCACACAAAAGGACATTTATGGATTGAAGGTTTCCTAAAACACTATAGATGGGTAGGTTATGAAAAACATTAATTATCCATCTAGCTTGTCATTTTTACCATTGAATATGTCAATTGTTGTATGTGCCTTTTCCTATATGCAACCCGCGTACATACGCGACTTTTCCTACAACATGTCGCATACTGTACATGAGTATTTGTAATTACAACCCACATACAGATCTGTACGCGGGACTCCGTTAGAGAAACTCACGTGTCATACAAAGGTTTCCAGTATCAATACCTGCGTATGCTTTCCTTTGACATTAAAAGTAATAAATAGTGATTATTTGAGATTTGTTAAGCCCTTAACTATAACCATCTTAACTGTCTCAACCTCCTCAACCCTCGAATTTTCCTTATTTCACTAAGTATAAATAAAGGCCTTGGGGAGGGTATTAATCAATCATACTTGGAGAGAAAAGTTATGCTGGTAGTGTCTATTTAGAAGTCTTTGGAGCAGCAGAACTCATAATCTTTTGGTTGCAGGGGAGTCCTTGTTTCAGGCATTGGGTTGTAATCTTAACTCATTCACTATTTTTAATAAAGAGAATCCTTATTCCAAATGTGTTTTGAATGTCTTTCATGTATCATGGTTTGATGAATATTTATTATTAAGCACTCTATATATTGTTTAGCTAACCTTCCCTATATACATGTATAAGCTTGCACTTAGAGGATTTTCTCTTTATAGGTGAAGGAGAAACATCCCTGAAAGCTTTGGAAGAGAAGTAGAGCGGAAGAGAACAAAGCTAGGATCAACTGTCATGAATCGGGTGAGTCTATCCTATCTTCTTGTTTCCCTTCTGTACTCTAAAGTTGATTTCCTGCAAGTTTTAAGAATACGTTGGTAATCCCAGACCTTCAGTTATAAGGTGTTTATTCCTGTACAACAGATTACACCTCGAGATACATGCCAATTAATGAATGTATTGACCTATGGAACTATTCCAAAACTTCATCGAGATTTCTGTAGAAACCATCTTAGGGAAAACACAAAATATCCTTAGAAAACATGCAAAAACACCTCAAGAATCGTGCCCTATACTTGCCTCAAACTCTATGCAAATGGACTCTCCTTTTTTTCTAGGAATCCATGACCAACCATGGGTTTTATAGTGGTTTTGGAGGTTTCTTTGGACATTTATGGGGCGCAGGATGGAAGGCCATGCACCCATTTGGGCCCCCATATTCCCATCGACAAACATCTCGGAAAATCTTGTCGATCCCTATCATGTCCCAAAGCAGTGGCATGTTGGTGAAAATTTTGGAAATGAGGGGAGGAGGTCGCAGTTCCAAACCCGCAGACCTCTCTCCATAACAAGGTTTTGTTGCCATTTGTATGGTGAACATATAATATAGTTCCATGTTATGGTTTGAATATATTATAATATATGGTTTGTGGCATGTCAACATGTTAGATACAACATGGATTTGTATTGTGTTAGCAGATATGGTTGGCATATGGACTATAAATAAGGCCTTGGTGTTGGCCATATGGGTTGTGGGATAATCCCTCAATCCCCCCCAAACTGCCTTTTCAAAAATAAAACTTGCTCAAGCTTATATAAAAGTTCTCACCTATACATGTTAGGAACCATTGTGTGGAGTGTTGGCCAGTTGGGCTTGGTGAAGGCTTTGACGGGTTTGGAGGTCATGGAGTTGAATCCCATGGACACCCCATTTTTGTAATATCTCGAATTCAAGACCTAACACTTATAGGAATGAACCTATTGATTATGATGATTATCTTGATGTTTTATTTTATATTGGGTCAAAGACCCCACTACATATGAACATGATGATTTGTTTTATATATTGGGCATAAGCCAATTATTGATGATATATGTATATGCTTGTTTGTGTTAGGCATCGACCCTGAAGCACATGATTGATGAGATTTTTTGTGTTGAGCGAGGAGCTCTGGAACACTTGAGTGATTGATGAATTGTGTTGAGCAAGAAGATATGGAGCACATGAGTACTTACCTTTGTGTTGAGCGAGAAGATTTGGAACAATGAAAACATAATTTGATGTGCTGGGTATATGTCCTAGAGGCTTCCATGTTGATTTTGAGCATAAGCTATGGAGCATCAGATCCTTGGCCATTATATCCCTAGGTGTATCGTACAAGTACATCCTATCATTTTAGTGTTGAGAGAAAGCTATGGAATTGCACTATGTTTGTAACTCCCAGCTATAGGCATTGAGTATGGGATCTGGAAAGCGCTAGGGGTTATTGAAAATAATTTAATAAATTCTGAGTGAAAACGACTCGAGAAAAATATTGATCTCGTGATACTTATTTATAAGTGATTAAATGAAATTTCAAATCTCTATATTCTCATCAAAGTACTGAAGAGCTACCACATTGTACTAGGGAAATCCAACATGCAAGGACGTTTAGAGTTGCATAGCCTAGTAGACCTAAGCCACCTATCTACTTGACCTTAATGAAGAAGTGTCATTAAGTGCAGGTATCTTGGTACATGATGCCCAAAGACAAATGTTAACAAGTGTTATAATACTATGTATTTTATACATAGTATGTATAAATAATTAATTATCATTAAATATATAATTAAATAAAATAAAGAAGAGAAGTTGCATCAATTATTATTTATTATTAAAGGATTAATAAATAGTATAATACCAATGAAATTTTAGCTAGGAACTAGTTAAAAGTTCCTAAGTTAAGTATTGAAAGTACCCCAGTAATTAAAAAGGGTTAAATCAAGAAATCAAGGATTTCTTGATTTAACTGTCCCTTTGGCTAAAAATTCTATCTATAAAGACTCAAGCCAAGAAAAGGATTGGGGGTTTTGATTTTTATCTTGGGATAATTATTATTCTTCCTGTTTTGCTCTCAAGTGTTTTCCTGGAGAACTTTCTCCTGCAAGGAAAAGAGGATTGATTCAGAACTGGATACTAGTTAGGAAACCCTACCTTAGGAGCTCTAAGCTACTTGCATGTTGGAGTCCAACTTGGGGGGAGCTGGATTAGAACCAGGAATGGTTGCATGCCATGGTTGGGAGGAACATGGTAGTTCCCAAGTGATTTTTTCATCAAATTTAGAGGTCAGATCTCTCTTAAATTGTTAATGATGGTTATTTAAAAAGTGCGCAGGTTCACCCATTAAAGGAATTTCAGGAAGAAAAATTGCAGGTCTCATTTTTTAGTATGTCAAGTTCATTTCTAGGGTAAATGCTCGTTGCTACATATAAATTCTCTTTATATATTTATAACCCTAGAAATGATGGTTCAGTCCATATCTCCTAGGGTTACATTTCTTAAACTTAAAACCTATCCTCCCTATGGTATCTTCTAAATTAATTGATGGATATGTTAGTTGAATGTTTTCAATGTATATACTAACCCTATGTATTTGATTATCTGGCTAGACTATGCTAGGGTTTGTATTTCCTTTAATACTCCCTTGGCTTGTAAAGGTTATCATAGGTTGTATATAGCTAGGATTGCATCTCTAAGTTTTTTTTCTGTATTCATTCAATATTCAAAAATTATTGCCGTAAACTAGGTGAATCGAGACCTACTATTTATTGCTCACCTATTCTTTATAACTCTACTAACATATTTTATTTGTCAGTAGAGACATGTTTAGATTAGTAGATTTAATCATAGGAGCAATATTGAATAAATAAATATATTAATTAGATACCTTATGGTATTATTTACAAACAGAACTACTTTATAGATAAATGTATATACAAATAAGGTCATTAGGTATAAACATTTCTTAAAGTTGTCTATACATAACCATAAAGAAAATACATAAATCATCAAACATTACCATAACCAAATTAAAACAATACATCTTATATAGTAATCATATCATATTAAAATAACATCAAAATCATACTATAACCCATGTATTTCAAACAGGAACAGGAATCAAATCTTGTGGGCATGCAAGCCTAGTTTCTTTTATTTAAATAAAGTACAACTCATTACATTAATATCCAAAATAGATTCAAACCCTATGGGTTATCGTTTTCATACACGCCAAGGCCACACTATACATAAAATGTATGTGGGAAACAATGTTTATAAACCACTACCATGTTGCTATGGAAAACTGTGTTTTCGCTACGGCCTCGGCATCAGCCATCATTTCAATACACATAGTCCATTTACAGGCTAAATACAACAATGAATGCCATCAAGGGTATTTAAACCCTGGCCTCTATGAAACTAACGAATTCATAGTAATTAAAATAACCCATGGATGCTACGCACAACACCCACATAAGTTACGGCCATGCCGAAATAGAACTACACAGTATGGTTTATTTACAAAATTACCCTATTAACAAATCAACCATTAAACTATCTAATATAGGATAAGCAAGAAATTAATTAATAGTAAGACTATAGTAGCCATGATGAGAAGGATCAAGCCATTCATGTCTTTCCCTCTCAACCACCCATGCTGTTCACATATTAGAGCCATTGAAATTTACATAACACACATACCACAAATGAAGGCCAATGCCTGTGTCCAAACAAAACTAATAAACCATAATGTAGCAGATATATCAAAACATAGTAAGCAAAACAACATGAGTCCTTTGTTAGATACGCAGAGTATAAATATCATACACAGTATGGTAAGGTAGTGTCTCCAGATAGTTTCTTCCAAAGCCAAAAATGAAGTTTATGTGCATGCCAATGG
Source organism: Pseudotsuga menziesii (assembly GCA_001517045.1). Taxonomy (NCBI): domain Eukaryota; kingdom Viridiplantae; phylum Streptophyta; class Pinopsida; order Pinales; family Pinaceae; genus Pseudotsuga; species Pseudotsuga menziesii. The sequence continues at coordinate 203,067 of LPNX010490351.1, read as the reverse complement.
ACTATGGCACCATTGAAAGAAATGGTGCATCCCATGGCTCAAAGGACCAACCATTGTGTAATTTTTACAAACACTAAATCTACACACAGAACCAAAGGGAGTGTGATTTCACTCCACGGCCGAAGTCTTTAAACATTGTTCAAAATGCAAGTCTGTAATCTTATGCCCGAAGGTGAATTTTAAAACCCCATATCGAAACCCACAACATAAAACCCCAACCAAGAAAAAAATATATGCGCAATCTGCCCAAGAGGGCCGAGAGGTAGCAAGTAGAGACTTGCTCACAGGATTACCATGGCCACGATTGCAAACATTTGGAGCCACCGAGCTAAATCCATGCTACTCCTAATTCCCTTTTGGCACCTACAAAATGCAATAAAAAATGGGGATGAGAAGTATGGCCATGCTTAGAAACATTAAACCAAACAATGTGCATATGTATAAACCCAATGAAGCATACCTCACGGTATGGAGGTCGCCTCCATGGTCTTCCCCTTGTGTAGATCCAAAGTGAAAAAACCCCAAATGGCAAACAAAATGCACAACCATCATGAGCCAATCCTAAGGGAAGGTTTTCATTCTTCTCCGTGAGCTTTAAATGCACCAATTGTTGGCCACTAATGCCATACAAAACCCACTCTCCATAGTTTAAACGTCATTCATTTGTGACGTCCCGCACATAGCATAAACCTTGTTGACATATGGTATAACCATATGTTATTTATCGCCACCCTATATTTCATATCACCAAGAACAAGACAATGTATACTTATAACAAGGTACAATATACTGCAAATATAAAGCTTAAGCATATAGTCCATGTATGGTTTGCGTTGGACTTAAGTCAACTAGAAGACTTATATATTAATATAATGTATATACCATAGGTTTAAAACCTTTTAACATATGAACCGTAGGCTTAAGAAATAATTTCACACCATACAATTAACTCCTAAGATTTTGGTCAGCGAACATGGCATATGGAGTATGCCATGTTAATTACTTTAACCCTTATAAATCAATGGCTGGACTTTGAAGGCCATGTATCTAACCTGCAAAATGGAAAATACAAGAGGAGTTAATAATTATTAATAGACTAAAACATAAATCGTAATTAATGCCAAGTTATGAAATAAAGAATTTAAAAGACTCGACGGAAGTATAATTATTGAAGAAGAGCTTTAGCAGTAATAGTTAAATTGACAAGAATAGTAATTATACCTATATAATTTGGAGTCAATAAAAGAACCAAGATCAACCAAAAATATGATCTTTAAGGTCATAGTTTTCCACATTCTTTAAACAAGTTTCCGTCACAAGCATGAATTGCATGTAAATAGAAGAGGTGCCTTAGTTCAATTGAACTAAGTAAGGATGTGTAACATAGTAATAATTTACCTCTCAAACCATCATGGGAGAACAAGTCCCGCCACTTCGCCCACTTTGTTTCCACCAACAAAGTTAATTTAGGACTCCATAATTAACAAGTGCGACAATGCATAAAGGACGAAGCATAGAAATCTAGTGATGACACATAAGTGACAAAAATGTAAACGTAATACTAAGTAGTAAACAGTAGTACAACATCATAAGTAAAATATATGAAAAACAATGACTGAAATATAAATGACAGAACATAAAAATAGCTTACCACTAAATAGAGGTACATAAAGTTAATGATAAGAATTTCGTAAGTGAATAATGTTTCGTCTAGGTAGTTTTTACTAGCCTATAAATTTATTTTTTCAATTTTGGGGGACATTACAAGTGGTATCAGAGCCTATTTTCAATACTTAGAGACCTATGGGTGCACAAATCATTCACGCAGAGAAAATAAATTATGTTAATTAAATATGTTACTAACATAATTTTTTTGTCATTTAAAATTTTTTGTGTTGAAAGGAAATTTTTACAATATTGATCAGTTTATGAATACTGAGGAAGAAAAAAGTTATCAAGGAAAGATAAGCACTGTAATGTCCCAAATTTTGCATTGGATCACAATGGATAAATCACATTTTCCATATTCATGAAAGTTGTCAAATGGATGCTAAAAGTCAAATAATTTCCAAGGAGGAAAATCACTAGTTTCCTAGGTTGGGGGTGGAAGCTTTGAGATTTGGAATAAGGGGGATAATAAATGATGTTTATACATTAGAAGAGGATAAATATTTAAAAATTTATCTTATTAAATAAATACAATATAAAATTTAAAGGGATATGGAGAATGGAGACACATGGAGACTTCGGGGCCCACTCAAGCTAGAATTCCTATGTTCAATGGGATCCTCCTCTTGTAATTTCAAATCTATGGGAAGCATAATGTTTTTGGATGGATTATGAGGTTAATATACTTTTCCATATACTTAATAGGTATAACTTGGGATGAATTATAACTTACATGGAAGAGGAAGAACCAAGTGGGAGTTTCATGGACACTTGGCTAGATTCCCCTTACATTTATGACATCTATGACACCAATGATGGAGATACTATGACAGTTATGACAAAGGTCATATTTGAATGCTGAAATACTGACATAATGACATTTCAGGAATGAATAGAGCATCTTATAGGTCTAATTTTTGAGTTGGAGAAGGTCAAGAGGCTCCTACTCAAATTTGGGAGAAGAGGGAAGGTGAAGAGAGAGGCCACATGGCATAACATGAGCAGCCACACCAATTCGACTTGGATTTTGTTTATGGATGGATTTATAACCTTATAATACCTATAATGTTTATAAAATATAGGTATAATCCATAATAAATTTTTTTTTGATTATTTGATGAATTTGGGTTTGTGAAGAGAGAGCTAGTGGATGACTAGTTCCTTGCCTTAACCCATTTCGAGGGTGAAAGATTCCCATCCTGATTGGTGATTTGGAAAGGCCACTCAGGTATTTCAAGGAGATTCAATGGAGTGATAATTTACAGCTTCAATCTACATTAAGTTAATGTACATCTCAATATCATCTTGTTCTTCCATTCATCTCAAGTTTTCTCACCATATTTCATCTCTATGGAGTGAGGCGCACTTGGTGAGCTATTCATCTCTTTGATGGAGATTCTATTGATAAATTATTTATTATTATTATGTAAATTATATATATTTAAATTTAATAAAACTATCATTTCTAAATTCCAATATATCTCACGTATTATTGTCCAATATTCAAGAAACAGTGCCATTTCCCTAATACTTTGTTGTAAACTCTTGCAATCTTGATTGAATATAATATGTGTGAAAAATTAATTATTTATCAATGAATGAAATTTAAATAATGTCTCATCTGGGTTTCATGTTCAGTAACTGATAATTTGTGTCCATTGGGTCAAATTTCATACCATTGGGACCAAACTACATCTCGTTTCCCCAAGGGTCCAAAACTAGTTTTTTATATCTGCTTGAAGGAAGTGATAACAGCCATGGGAGTTCAATTGGTTATACATATGAGTCTCTTATAATTTATTATACACATCCCTTTATTCAATATTATAATTTTAGTGAGTTTCTTTACATTTGGGAATCCATTCCGGCAATTACTCGGGAGGGATTTGATCCCCAAAAATTGCTAGTTAAAGCATATAGCTTATTTAGAATTTGATATAGAATTTCATAAGTAATTGGAATTCCATGATACACCCATGAAAATTATAAAAAATTTATTATATAAATCATACACATTTTGGTACAATTAGATATCATTTGGAGCTATTTGGAGTCATCTACCATTGGGGGTTAGAACCTCAAAAATACTAGAAAATTCATGGAGTTCTCCTAAACACCTATTCGACCCAAAAACAACATGTTATTATTAAAATATACTTTAATTAATGTCTGATAACATATCCAATTATCATACCCACCATTATTGAAGGTTGTACAGTACCTGGAAGAGATTTGTTACAGGACCCAGGGGGGATTTACACCTCCCAAATTTACAAGTCTTGTCCCGAAACTTATTCCCTTGAAAATTGAATACCATGGCTCTGTATATTGGTTTATTATAAGTATGATATATTTTATAATGTTTCCCATAACCCCTCAGGACCTTCCTCACCAATTTTGAAATCAATTGGGGGAATTTTGGAATCAAATGAATCCATATAACTAGAGTTGTAAGAAGATGAATTTGAGTACATTGTGAAATAATTCAGGAATTGGTCATTTTGATAAAATTTACAAAAATGGGACATTATAGTGGTATTAGAGCATGGCCTTGGCACCTATTGAAGTTATTGATGGTATAGATGAATTGAGTGAAGTCATTAAGTCATGTGGTGATGAAATGGCCAGGCAGGTTAAGCAAGCATTCGAATTGATGGCTAGCCAATTTATGGGTAGTATAAGTTTAAATAATGAAGACACACATAATACCATTTATTTTGAATACCTTAATGGTTGGTTAAAGGAATTTATGAAAAATAATTCAAATAAGAACTCATTAAGGAATAATCATCAATGCACAAGTAGCGAGGAGACCAAGGAGATACAAATTTATCTGGGTGGTGAAGAAGAAAAGGAATTACATGAAGAGGATCGAAATTCACTCCTAAATTACTTTGAAAAAGATGAGGAAAAATCACATGAGAAGGAAGAATAGTACCTTGAAACTATTGAATATCATTCTGAAACCAATTCTACTATGGACATTGACCAAAGAGCATCTATTGATGGACGCTTGAACTATGAAGGAGTACCTACTAATGGGTGATAAAAAAATATATGTTGGTGACATAGAGATCAGATTTCAAAATGTTTCTACAAGACAAATTTCTAGTAAACATGAAAATGAAGATCTTGTAGAAGTTGAAGAAGAAACAATATCAACTTTCCCATCACCACTTGAGCTTCATGAAGATGGTCCAAGCAAGAAGGAAGAATATGAGAAGGTTCATTTGCAAGAGCCTCATTTTATTGAAGGGTCCTTAAATATGAATGAAAATAATATCCAGGGGGGCCTTAGCACACTCCATGACACTCAAGCATTGGTATCAAATTCGTGTTGCAGAGCTACTTCCTTGGAGGAGCCATCCTTCTTTGAAGATATGGATAATATCCAAAGAGAAATGTGCAACATCAAAGCTAATTTAATGTATTTTATTTTTGATAGAAAAAAATTCTTTGATATTAGTGAATGGTTACATGAATCCTACTTGAATAATAATGAAATTATTCATAAGGTCACAATTGAAAATGAGCAACTTCTTGAAAAGTTGGAAGACACTTGTTTTTCCTCCTATGTTTCAGATTGTCAAATGGTGGATTGTTTGGAGGATTATAATGACATGGTATATCATGAGAAATTTGGAAACTTGAATGTAATTTATGTGTTTGAATATGAACTTGAATAGATTCAAACACTTGATGTTGTAGAAGAGGAAATTGAATTGTCTCTTGATGAAGGTTATGCAATTTTTAAAGAAGAGCATGATTCCTCTACATTGGGACCAATCTATGACAAATGTTTCACACTTTTGAAGGAGATGCATGATAATACCCATATGGATCCTTCACATGATGAAAATTTTGCACTTTTTGATCATTTGGGTGAGTTATTTTATTCTCCTACATCCTACAATTCCATGTTTTGCAGCATTAGTCTCAATGATGTATGGGTGAAAGGGTTATTTTTTATGGTGCCACATGAGGAGTATGGAACTCATAGGTCTACTTTCTATGATGACATGGTTCGAGAAAATTATTATTAACATTTGCATCAGCTTCCTTTGTTACTTTATGATTATGCACATCTGCATCGATGTACCTATGATGTGCATTGGAGTTACTTGAAGACTCATGGTTTCTCTTCCTCAACACTTGGTTCATTTGATGTTGGAGGAACTTTATCCAACACTTGGGTGAATAGATTTATGATTGGAGAACATTTTTGTTTCCATCCACATACTTTGTTATACCTTTATTATTCTCTCATTCATGGATGTATTGATGAGACCTCTTTGAGCCACTTCAAGTCTTCATGTTTTACTTGCTCCTTATTTGGTTCATAATTTGGCGGAGGTTCTTCATTTACTTCTTGGATGAAAGAAAAAATGGATGATTATTATTTTGATGCATATTAAATTATTTGGGGGAAAAATTATAGGACATGGTATCCTCACCTATGTCATTGGAGCATATTTGATTGGTCACTTGAAGAATGTATGCACTTGGAAAATGGTAGTCTACTCACTTGGAGGTATAATCCCTTTCATAATTTTTTGATGAGCCACCTCCTTGATGTATCTTTTTATGATTTTTTTATGTACTTTGATGATATATATTATGTGCTCATTGTGTTTTGGATAATTCACACAAGAAAAAGGGATTCAGGAATTCTCTTTCCTAATGGTATGAGTTGGGGAGCACTCTTCATTGTTGGAGTGCAATGCAAGCAATGGGACCCCAAAATAGTTTTTAGTCCCATTGATTCCAAATTCATAGGAAAACATTAAGTATGGGATATGGGTTCCCCACTTAATAAGGTGATTTTAATTAGAGTAGTGCAGCAGCACGCATGGTGGTTCCTCTCTAAAATATTCATGGAATCTCAAAGACTCAAAGTGGGTAGCTCAGTGGCAACCTCAAAGAATCATACAGAAACCAAGTTCTTCAACAACGATGTTTGAAATTGCTTGAGGGAAAGAAATATTGAGAAGGGAGGATTTATAATGTCCCAAATTTTTCATTGGCTCACAATGGACAAATCACATTTTTCATATTCATGAAATTTGTCAAATGGATGCTAAAAGTCAAATAATTGCTAGGGAGGAAAATCACTAGTTCCTTAGGTTGGGGGTGGAAGCTTCGAGATATGGAATAAGGGGGATAATTAATGATGTTTATAAATTAGAAGAGTATAAATATTTAATAATGTATCTTATTAAATAAATACAAGATAAAATTGAAATGGCTATGGAGAATGGAGACACATGGAGACTATGGGGCCCACTCAAGCTAGAATTCCTATGTTAAACTTGGCATCCTCCTCTTGTAATTTTGAATCTATGGGAATCATAATGTTTTGGGATGGATTATTTGGTTAATATAATTTTGAATATACTTAATAGGTCTAATTTGGGATGAATTTTAACTTAAATGGGAGAGGAAGAGCCAAATGGGAGTTTCATGGACACTTGGCTAGATTCTCCGTACATTTATGACATCTATGACACCAAGGATGGAGATTCTATGATAATTATGACACAGTTCAGATATGAATGCTAACATACTGACATAATGAAATTTAAGGCATGAATAGAGCATATTATAGGTCGAATTTTGGATTTGGATAAGGCCAAGAGGCTCCTACTCAAATTTGGGAGAAGAGGGAAGGTGAAGAGAGAGGCCACATGGCATAGCATGAGCAGCCACACCAATTCGATTTGGATTTGTTTTATGGATGGATTTGGACCCTTAGAATACCATTAATTTTTATAAAATACATGGATCATCCATGAGAAGAATCGTTTTTATTATTTGATGAATTTGGGTTTGTGAAGACAAAGCTAGTGGATGACTAGTTCCTTGCCTTAACCAATTTCGAGGTTGAAAGATTCCCATCCTAATTGGTGATTTGGAGAGGACATTCAGGTATTTCAAGGAGATTAAATGGAGTCATCAATTACATTTCCAAGCTATATTAATTTCATGGACATATAAATATCATCTTGTTCTTCCATTCATCTCAATTTTTCTCACCATATTTCATCTCTATGGTGTGAGGCGCACTTCGTCAGCTATACATCTTTTTGAGGGAGATTCTCTTTCTCTAGTATTTTTTATTCTGATGTAAATGCTTTGTATTTAAATTTCATAAATATCTCAGGTAGAAATGCCAATATATCTCGTGTATTATTGTCCAATATTGAAGAAACAATGCCATTTCCCCAATACCTTGTTGTAAACTCTTGCAATCTTGATGGAATATAATATATGTGTGAAATGTTGATGAATTATGAATGAATTAACTGTAATTAATGTCTCCTATGGGTTTCATGTTTATTAACGGAGAATTTTTGGCCATTGGGGTGAATTTTATATCATTTGGACCAAGCTACATCTCGTTTCCCCAAGGGTCCAAAACTAGTTTTTTATATCTGATTGAAGGAAATGATAACAGCCATGGGAGTTATATTTGTTGTACATATGAGTCTCTGATAATTTATTATACACATACCCTAATTCAATTTTATAATTTGAGTGATTTTCTGTACATTTGGGAAGCCATTCCGGCAATTACTTGGGAGGGATTTTATCCCCAAAATTGCTAGTTAAAGCATTTATCTTATTCAGAATTTGATATAGAATTTCATAAGTAATTGGAATGAAATAATAGACCCCTAAAAATTATAATTAATTTATTATATCACTCATACACCTTTTGGTACAATTATATAGCATTTGGAGCTATTTGGAGTCATCTACCATTGAGGGTTGGAACCTCAAAATTACTAGTAAATTCATGGAGTACTCTTGAATACCTATTCGACCCAAAAACCAAATTTATGCTTAAAATGTACTTTAATTAATGTCTGATAACAGATCCAAGTATCATACCCACCATTAGTGAAGGTTCTACAGTGCTTGGAAGAGATTTGTTCCAAGAGCTGGGGGGATTTCCGCCTCCCAAATTGACTAGTCTTGTCCCGAAACTTCTTCCATTGCAAATTTAAGACCATGGTTGGGTATATCAGTTGATTATATGTCTGATATATGTGCCAATAATATTTCACATCACCCCTCGGGACCTTCATCACCAATTTTGAAAGAAATTGGGGGAATTTTGGAATCAATTGAATCCATATAACTAGAGTTGTAAGAAGATGAGTTTGAGTACATTGTGAAAGAATTGAAGAATTGGTCATTTTGATGAAATTTCCAAAAAGGGGACATTACAGTGGTATCAGAGCATGATCTTTGCACCTGAGTTGGTCTGATATTTATGAGGACAAGAATTAAGGGACCACCATTATATATTGAAACCCAAAAGTACTTTTATTGAAAAAAAAAGAAAGAAAGGTAGGACAAGAAAGAATTTTTTTAAGGAAACTGTGACTAGGGATAAAAAATGGGAGATGACATTGGTATCTAAGCCTGGTATTGGAACCTATTGAAGTTATGGATCGTATAGATCAATTGAGTAAATTCATTAAGTCATATGGTGATGATATGACCAAGCAGGTTAAGCAACGTTATCAGCCAAAATGGTACTTCTTCGTCCGAGTGCCAACATTCCTCATGTTGGTATAGAAAATGACAATTTGGATTGAAGTGGCCAAAACACTATATATGGGCATGACCTTTGATGCATTTTCCTCAAACCATCCTTGTATATGTTTATTATGAGTTTTGGGTTGCATATGCGACTATTTGCATTGCAACCCGCGTATACTTGCATATGTGAGTTCCCTTTGAGAAAATCGTGTGTCATACGTAATTTTCCTATATTAATACCTGTGTATACCATAATTCGATATTAGAAAATATAAATCAAGATTAGATGATATTAGTTGGGGCCTAATCCATAACCATCTCAACCATCTCAACCTTCGAAACCACTCTATTTCCTAAAGTATAAATAGAGGCCTTGGGATGGGGGCTAATCAATCAATTTTGGAGATCAAAGTTATGTTGGTAGTATATATTTAGAGTCTTGGAGCAGCAGAACTCAGATTCCTTTGGTTGTAGGTGGAGAAGTGCATCCCTATAAGCTTTGGAGAGAAGTGGAGCGAGAGAAGGTCAATATTTTATTCCTATTCTCTTTCCATTCCCTATAAAAACATGATTGTCTAAAAGTTAGTAGTAAGTTGGTAACCCCAGACCCTACGTTAAAAGGGTGCTTTATCCTGAACAACAAGCAAGCATTCGAATTGATGGCTAGCCAATTTATAGGTAGTAGAATTTTCCATCATGAAGAGACACATAATACCATTTATTTTGAAGACCTTAATGATTGGTTGAAGTATGTTATAAAAAATAATTCAAATAATAACTCATTAAGGAATAATCATCAATGCACAAGTAGCAAGGAGACCGACGAGATACAAATTTCTGTGGGTGGTGAAGAAGAAACAACATTACATGAAGAGGATCGAAACTCAATCACAAATGACTTTGAAAAAGATAAGGAAACGTCACATGACAAGGAAGAAGAGTACCTTGAAACTATTGAATATCATTCTGAAACCAGTTCTACTATGGACATGGACCAAACAACATCTACTAATCAATGCTTAAACTATGAAACACTACCTACTGATGGGTGCTCACAAATATATGTTGGTGACATAGATATAAGATTTCAAAATGTTTCTACAAGACAAATTTCTAGTAAACATGAAAATGAAGACCTTGTAGTAGTTGAAGAAGAAACAAGATCAACTTTCCCATCACCACTTGAGCTTCATGAAGTTGGTCCAAGCAAGAAGGAAGAAGATGAGGAGGTTCATTTCCAAGAACCTCATTTTATTGAAGGGTCCTTAAAGATGAATCAAAAGAATATCTAGGAGGCCTTTAGCATACTCCATGACACTCAAGCATTGGTATCAAATTCTTGTTGGAGAGCTACTTCCTTTGAGGAGCTGTCCTTCCTTGAAGACATGGAGAATATCCAAAGAGCAATGTGCAACATCAAATGTAATTTAATTTCTTTGATTTTTGATAGAAAAAATGTCATTGAGCTTAGTGAATGGTTACATTAATCCTACTTGAATAATATTGAGGTTACTCATAAGCTCACAATTCAAAATGAGCAACTTCTTGAAAAGTTGCAAGACACTTGTTTTTCCTCCTATGTTTCATATTGTCAAATGGTAGATTGTTTAGAGGATTCTCATGACATGGTGGATCATGAAAAATTTGGAAAATTGATGTGTTTATAGATGAACTTGAAGAGATCCAAAAACTTGATGTGGTAGAAGAGGAACTTGAATTGTCTCTTAATAAAGGTTATGCAATTTTTAAATAAGAGCATGATTCCTCTACATTGAGACCAATCTATGACAAATTTTTCCCAATTTTGAAGCAGCTGCATGATACTCCCCATTTGGATCCTTCCCATGATGAAACTTCTGTACTTTTTGAGCATTTAGGTGAGTTATTACACAAGTCAGATATAAAGCCTGAAATAATGACATAGTAACATGTCAGGCCTAAATAGAGCATCTTAGAGGTCTAATTTGGGAGTTGGAGAAGGCCAAGAGGCTCCTACCCAAATTTGGGAGAAGAGGGAAGCTGAAGAGAGAGGCCACATGGCATAGCATGAGCAGCCACACCAATTCGACTTGGATTTGATTTATGGATGGATTTGGAACCTTAGAAGACCAATAATTTTTATAAAATAAAAATATAATCCATGAGAAGAATCTTTTTTATCCTTTGATGAACTTGGGTTTGTGAAGAGAGAGCTAGTGGATGACTAGTTCCCTGCCTTAACCAATTTCAAGGGTGAAAGATTGTCATCCTAATTGGTGATTTGGAGAGGCCACTCAGGTATTTCAAGGAGCTTAAATGGAGTCATAATTTACAGGATAGAGCTACAGGAAGTTCATGGACATATCAATATCAGCTTGTTCTTCCATTCATCTCAATTTTTCTCACCATATTTCATCTCTATGGAGTGAGGTGCACTTGTTGAGATATTCATCTCTTTGAGGGAGATTGTATTTCTCCAGTAATTTGTATTCTGATGTAAATTATCTTTATTTAAAGTTCATAAAGATATTAGGTCGAAATTCCAATATATCTCATGTATTATTGTCCAATATTGAAGAGACAGTGCCATTTCCCCAATACATTGTTGTAAACTCTTGTAATATTGATGGAATATAATATATGTGTGCAACATTGATGATTTATGAATGAATGAACTGTAACTAGTGTCTCCTATGGGTTTCATGTTCAGTAACTGAAAATTTGTGGCCATTGGGTCGAATTTCATATCATTTGGACCAAACTACATCTTGTCTCCCCAATGGTCCAAAACTAGTTTTTTATATCTGATTGGAGGAAGTGATGAAAGACATGGGTGTTCGATTGGTTATAAATATGAGTCTCTGATAATGTCTTATACACATACCCTGATTCAATTTGATAATTTGAGTGAGTCTCTGTACATTTGGGAATCTATTTCGTCAATTATTCGGGAGGGATTTGGTCCCCAAAATCGCTAGTTAAAGCATCTATCTTATTCAGAATTTGATATTCATAAGTAATTGGAATTCCATAATACACCCATGAAAATTATAATTAATTTATTATATCACTCATATACATTTTTTTACAAATTGAGATCATTTGGAGCTATTTGCAGTCATCTACCATTGGGGGTTGGAACCTCAAAATTACTAGTAAGTTCATGGATTTCTATTGAATGGCTATTCGATCCCAAAGCCACATGTTATGCTAAAAATATACTTTAGTTAATTTCTGATGATAGAGCCAAGTATAATACCCACCATTAGTGAAGGTTGTACAGTACTTGGAAGATATTTGTTCCAGGACCCATGGGGGATTTCCACCTCACAAATTGACTAGTCTTGTTTCGAAAATTCTTCCCTTGCAAATTGAATACTATGGTTGGTTATATCAGTTGATTATATGTCTAATATATGTACTAATATTTTGCATCACCCCTCAAGACCTTCCTCACCAATTTTGAAAGTAATTGGGGGAATTTTGGAATCAATTGAATCCATATAACTAGAGTTGTAAGAAGATGAAATTGAGTACATTGTGAAGGAATTGAAGAATTGGTCATTTTGATAAAAATTTTGAAAAAGGGACATTAAAGTGGTATCAGAGCATGATATTGGCACTTGATTTGGTCTAATATTTATGAGGACAAGAATTAAGGGATCACCATTATATATTTAAACCCAAAAGTGCTTTTATGGGAAAAAAAGGAAAGTTAGGAGAAGAAGGAATTTTTTTTTAGGAAAGGATGACTAGGGATAAAAAAGGGGCCATTACAGTGGTATCAGGGCATGGTCATGGAACCTATTGAAGTTATGGATGGTATAGATGAATTGAGTAAAGTGATTAAGTCATGTGGTGATGATATGACCTGGAAGGTTAAGCAAACATTCTAATTGATGGATAGCAAATTTATAGGTGGTAGAAGTTTCCATCATGAAGAGACACATAATACCATCTATTTTGAGGACCTTAATTATTTGTTGAAGGAATTTATGAAAAATAATTCAAATAATAACTCATTAAGGAATATACATCAATGCACAAGTAGCGAGGAGACCAAGGAGACACAAATTTATATGGGTTGTGACCAAGAGGAATGAGCACTAGGGTGACAGACCAAGAGAGAAATCTGCCAGAGTCGGGTCATGACCGACATGAAGAAGGAATGGAAGAAGAAGCATCCCCTATGGAAGAATATTTGTGGATAGAGCAACGAGAAGCTCTCTAATTAGAAGTCCCCCAGGAGGTAAGACCTCTATCTCAGACGAATCCGAGTACTAGGATACAAACCATTGTTGAAGAGAACCTCAGACTAGGAGCTGGTGACTTTGGTATTTGGATCCAACTAGACGATGAGAGAAACGATGATAATCATCTAATTATCCATCGACCAGAAGAAGGAAATTGGGTCACGCTTCAAGAGTTACACTCCAACTGAAGTATCCACTTACTTTACCCAACACATGAAGGAGCACCCCCACTGCGAAATACAGCTTTGGAAGATATAGAAAATTTGGAGATGCAGACAAATAATTGCAGTTGGAAATCGACAAGAGAAGTCAACCTCGACCAACTGCTTGTTAGAGAAATGACAACTAAGAGGACAGACGAAAACGAGAGTTCTGTCGACAATAGTTCTACATAGAAGAATGAACAAAATACCCCACTATCCCCACCACCACCCCCACCACTGCCACCTCCTAAGGAAGACAGTGACAGTGACTCTAACATGGGTCATGGGTCAACGTACATCCCTCTATATGATGGCAATGAGGACCCCAAAGAGGAATGAGCACTAGGGTGATAGACCAAGAGAGAAATATGCCAGAGTCGGGTCATTACCAACATGAAGAAGGTGTGGAAGAAGAAGCGTCCCCTATGGAAGAATATTTGTGGATAGAGTAGTGAAAAGATCTCCAATTAAAAGTCCCCAAGGAGGTAAGACCTCTATCTCTGATGAATCTGAGTACCAGGATACAAACCATTATCGAATAGGACCTCAGACTAGGAGCTCGTGACTTTGGTATTTCGATCCGACTAGACGATGAGAGAAACGATGATAATCATTTAATTATCCATCGACCAGAAGAAGGAAATTGGGTCACGCTTCAAGAGTTACACTCCAACCGAAGTATCCACTTACTTTACCCGACACACGAAGGAGCACCCCCTTTCCAAATACAGCTTTGGAAAATACAGAAAATTTGGAGCTGCAGAGAAATAATTGGAGTTGGACATCGAAAGGAGAAGTCAAACCCGACCGACTTCTTGTTAGAGAAATGACAACTAAGAGCACCGACGAAAACGAGAGTTTTGTCGACAATAGTTCTACACAGAAGAATAAAAAAAATACCCCACTATCCCCACCACCACCACCTCCTAAGGAATACAGTGACAGTGACTCCAACATGGGTCACGGGTTAGCGCACATCCCTCTATATGAGGGCGACGAGGACCCCAGATGCATTAGAGGAAATTTCAACTCAAAATGGGCCTTTTAAATTTTATTCAAATTCCATGTCATCATGTGTTAGCCAATGAAATTGCTTTAAATTTGAAATACCGTATAGGTCTTAAACACTTTTTTAATATAAATTTGGGGATAGCTATCATAAAAAAAACTACTTTTTTTGTTTGTATTTTTGACATATCTCCTTGTGTTTTTACTCAAATTTCGATCGGGAGAGCTCGTTGGATGCAGAATTAAATTCCACATCCAACGAGTACCCACTCAGCATACTTTTGACGGAGTCTGCTACACCAAAAATAAGAAATACCTGAAAAATGGAATGATGACATCATCATTTCATTTTTTTAGGTATTTCTTGTTTTTGGGGTAGCAAGGTCCATAAAAAGTATGCTGAGTGGGTACTCGTTGGATGCAGAATTTAATTCCGCATCCAACAAGCTCTCCCGATCGAAATTTGAGTAAAAACACAGGGAGATATGTCAAAAATACAAACAAAAAAGTAGTTTTTTTCTTTTCTTCCTCCAAAATTAATAAATATTATTTTATTATTTTAACTATTATTTTATTAGTTCATTTTAGGAGGCCCATTTTGAGTTGAAATTTCCTCTAATGACATTGGTTCATTTGTGAGTCAACTTGGGAGGAAAACCAAGTTATTGATGAATACAGACAGATGGCGCAGTTCGCTAGTGCCCTAAGGAAAAGGCCATTAACATGGTATATGACCTTTTCTAAGAGAACTCCCTGAGCAACCAAAGTTGAAGTCAAAACAAAATTTCTATTGTTCTTTAAACCTCGAGATGCCAAACATCTGGCAGCAAATAAATTAAATACAACATCACAAAAGCTAGGAGAATCTGTCCATGACTACGACAAACGCTGGAAAGGCCTTCTCAGCCAGTTGGATTATGTCATTGATGAGAAACTATTAATCCAATGATTTCTTGCAAGTCTTTCACAAAAAATTCATTGACACATCAGTCTGGAGACATTCAAAACTTATGAAGATGCGCTCATGAAATCTCTACAAGTAGAAATGGATGAATACATTCCATCATATTCCACGGATCACAAACTAGAGGAACAACTTGAGATAATGCAGAAATCTCTAAAAGAGATAAACCTTAAGAGTTAGAATATTTGGTGCATGAAGTTCTCGACGACCGGACATTCAAAGGACAACTATCAACATGATATTAGCCGACAAGATTTTTGATTTGTGCAAATAAAATGTTTTTGCGACATCTCCCAGTAGCATGGAGAGCATACCACAAAAGATTGCCCATTCAACATGAAGAATGGCAAAGCATCATGTTGCACAATCTGTGAAACTAAAAATCATAACACCTCCAACTGCCACCTGAATCTAAAGAATCAACAAAATTATCAGGCAGTATATTAGACTAACACAGTTGCATAGAACAATGAGCAACAAAACAATGCACAAAATGACCAAAATAATCAAAGGTACGAAGGTCATCGGTACGAACGCCGATTTGACAACCGATGTGGAGGCTATGGAAGTCAAGGTAAATTCTCTGAGAATCAAGACAACCGACCATGACGGCCCATCCGATGTTTCACATGTTACAAGGAGGGACACCGATATGCAGACTGTCCATACAAGGACAGGACTGACCTAAAATTCTGTACTAGTTATGGAGCAGGGGATCACTCATTAGAGGATTGCCCTACTATGCTTGAAAAGATAAATAAAAATAAAAATATTAGTGTCTCGTCATGTGTGCAAAAACATGATATTATCAATACAAATAATTTACATATCGTAACCCAACAAGGGACAAAAACTGGGAATGATAACCCCCGAATAAATAAGATAAAAGAAAAAAATGTTTATCCTGACTCAGTTAAAGAAAAACAAATATATAAAGATGCAACAAATATATTTAAATAATTTGCTCGACAAGAAGAAGAAGATGATAATTAACAGGACATAGTAAAAGAGCTAATACATTTGGTACAAAAAGATAAAACAATATTACGATTCATCGACTTACTATATAAAATAAAACACAACAAAAACACCGAAAAACAAACAAATAATATCTGCAGCTTAAACCAAAAAGATAAAAGTGATGCCGACCCACTGGTCAACCTAGAAATTGAAGGATACCATGTCCGACAAGTTGTACTCGATTTTGGATCACAGGTAAATATTATGACTCAATATACATGGGAACAGTTAGGCGGACCTCAATTATATGAATCAGGCATATACTTGAAACTAGTCGACGAAGGCCTAATTGAACCTATTGGAGTCTAGAAAAATATCGACACAATGATAAAAAGAATATCGACCAAAGTCGACTTTGAAATTATTGACCCTAAGGAAGGATCCAACTCCTTCCCAGCATTAGTAGGTCGACCTTAAGGAAAAAAAAATGAAATCCTCGATATCCTTGGACAAAGAAAGAATAAAATTAAAGGGGAATGGACAAAAATTCATAGTATCTATTCATCCATCCCAAGGAGAACCTTGGACAGAACGAATTGATGAAGAAGTTGACATCCGACAACTATATCAGATACAGAATAATGAAGATTACACAGAACCTAATACATATGGTGAACTTTACTTAGGAAACCAAGACTCAGTAGGATACAATTCAGATGCAGAACTATATGATTGGGAGGTTGAAAACTATAAAACAAAATCAAGAGGATGTTGGACCATTCAAAAAGTATAGAAGAAACCAATCAAACAATGCTTTGTGGTGTCCAACATCCCAAAAATATTTGAGAACAAAATTAGGGAATATCCTACCTTGCAACCAACAAATATAAATACCACAAAAATCCTAAGGTATAAAGAAAGAGAATCACCAGTCATGCATGTAGAGAAAGTATCTAGGAACATCGGTGAACATGGCCAACTACAGAGTTTAGTAGAAAATTTTACAGGACAAGCTGCTAGATGTTGGGATACCCATCATCCAAGACTGCATACATGGACAACAACTTCAACTTATTTTGTATAAATATTTGGAGGAAATAAGTTAACCAACAAAGCTAAGATACCTATATTTACCCAAGGACAGGATCCAGAAAACCATATAAAGATATCTGAAAAAGAATGGAGAAGACTGGGATATAAAGATGAACGTACATGGCCACACTTATTTCCATGAACACTCATCGACTTACCAAACAAATGGTACAAGATGGAAGAATCTTGGGGTGAAACATTCCTATGGCATGAACTCCAAGAAAATTTTATCAAAGACTTCAACTTTGAACCCAAAATGAGACTTTGGTCAAAACTGCAAAACAGATCAAAGCATTTGTACAACCAATAGAAAACAAAACCCTAAGGGACAACCGACCGGCAATAAACTGTAACACTATACAAACCGGGACAATACCAAAGTCAACAAGACTACAGTTGGAAAATGAAAATTTGAAAGGGAAAAGCTTCAGATGGAAATCAAACCATGTCGAAACGACCAAACCTATTTGCATAATACTCAAAGTTGAAACAACCGATAAGGAGGATACCGAATGAATGAATGCAGTAGACTTCCCTGCCACATTCTCACAGTTTAAGGAAGGAATTCAACCAATCAATGAATCTAAAGCACCCGAATGGCTAGATGCTAAAGTCAAAACTAGAGAGTTCAAAATATCAAATGATGATCGACCAAAAATAGAAAAAATTGGAGACTACTGGTATGAAGCACAAACAACAGAGATCACAAACCTACTAACAGAATTCCAGGATGTATTTGCTAGAGACTATAAGGATATTCAAGGTCTAGTACATGAAATGGGCAAAAAGAAGATCGACATAAAACCTGATGTTCGACCTGTCAAGAAATGACCATATAAACTAGCTAATAAATGCAAAGAGATAGTTAGGAAATAGATTGATAACATGCTTGCATCAGGAATCATCTACCCTATTAAATAATCAGAATGGGAAATCCCAATGGTGGTTCAACCAAAGAAACATGATCCAACCAAGCTAAGGATCTGTGTTGACTTCAGAGAACTAAATAAAGTTACATTAACAGACCATTTCCAACTCCTTATGCATATGAAATCTTAAATGAGGTAGCAGGACATGAATTCTAATTATTTACAGATGGATTCTCAAGTTATAATCAACTACCAATAGCCAAAGAAGATCTCAAAAAGACAACATTCGTATGTGAATTTGGCTCATTTGCTTAAATGGTTATGCCTTTTGGACTTAAAAATGCACCTGCAGTCTTTTCAAGGATTGTGGTTAAAATATTTCAAGAGTACATTTACAAAACAATGGCAGTATATTTCGACAATTGGACAATATACTCTACACTAAAGGACCATTGTAAATGGCTAAGACTTATGCTGGAACGATGTCGACAGATCCAACTATCACTAAACATTAAGAAGTGCATATTTATAACTCCTATAGGAATACTATTAGGAAACATTCTCTATAAAGAAGGTATTAAAGTTGACTTTGTAAAAATAAAAATCATCCTCGACTTAAAACCTCCAATAAATCCAAAACAAGTCAAAGTACTACTTGGTCATATAGGATACTATAGAAAATTCATAAGACATTATTCAGACATAACATACCCATTGGAAGAATTGCTAAGAGATGATCAGGAATTTAACTAGACAGAGGAGTGCAACATATCATTCAAAAAACTAAAAAGAAAGCTAGTCGAAGCTCCCATCCTAAGGTTTCCAAACTGGTCAATCAAATTCCATGTTCACATCAATGCATCAGGCCTAGAAATAGGAGCAATCCTAACTCATCCAGGAGATGATGGAATGGACTATCGTATAGTTTACAGTAGCAGGAAACTAAACAAAGCTTAAAGAAATTATTCGACAACCGAAAGAGAAGCATTAGGAATGGTCTTTTCACTACAAAAACATCAACACTATCTATTAGTTAATCCATTTATCTTTTACATTGACCATCAAGCACTAAAATACCTCATAAATAAGCCTCTGCACCACGGAAGAATTTTTCGATGGCTACTTCTATTCCAATAATTTGAATTCAAAGTCGTTGTTAGACCAGGTAAGCTAAATGTCGGTCCCGACCACTTATCCTGAACCAACACGGGGGAGGAACTGACAGGATTCGAAGATGACTTATCGGATGCACATTTATTTCGAATAGAAGCAGTTCCGACAGAGTTAGAGGAAATAGCTTAGTTTTTAGAAGATGGACAAGCACCAAAAGGCACAAGTACAAATAAGAAACAAATCTTCACCATGAAAGCCGCACCATATAGTCTCATAAATGGATTCCTATATAAAATGTGTTTAGACGACATCCTCAGAAGGTGCGTACTGGAACATGAAAGAAACAATATTATATATGAAGCACATCATGGACCTGAAGGAGGACATTTCCAAGAAGATACAACTACAAACAAAATCCAACAATCAGGGTTCTGGTGGTCGACACTTCACAAAGATTGCAAAAATTTTGTAAGCCAATGTGACAGAAGTCAACGACTAGGTTGACCCCTTCCTAGTACAGAAATGCTCCTGATATCAGTAAACCCAAGTTTGACATTTGAAATTTTGGCCATCGACTTCATAGGCCCATTTTCTATATGAGCAAAAAGAGCAGGTGCAAGGTACATAATAACTGCAGTTGAATACATAACCAAATGGGCAGAGGCATAATCAGTCGACACATGTTCCGGCGAGATAACTGTTAAGTTTATCTATGAGAATATCATTACCAGATTTGGATGTCCATTAACCCTAATCAGTGACCAGGGAACACACTTCATGAATAAAACTATTAAAACACTAACATACCAATTCCAAATTGACCATTGACGGAGTACAACTTACCACCCTCAGTCGAATGGAGCAATTGAAGAATTTAACAAAACATTAACAAAAGGATTAACAAAAATATGTAACATCAACAAAGGTGAATGGGATGAAAATATACCTGCAGTACCATGGGCATAGCGAATGACATATAAGCGCTCAACCGACCAAACACCATTTCGACTAGTTTATGGATAGGAAGCAGTAGTTCCTCTACACTTTCGACAACAGACACCTATTATCACATAAATTTTGCATGTCAATATTGAACAAGGGAGAAAGGAAGGACTATTGCAACTAATTAAACTTGAAGAACACTGACTAATTGCATTACAACATCAGGAAGTCTAGAAACAACAACAGAAGGCATGGCACGACCGAAACATCAAAAACAAAAACCTGTCGGTAGGAGACCTTGCCTTACTATACAATAGTCGGGTAAAAGGAAAACCCAAAAATCTACATACAGTATGCATGAGACCGTATGTTGTCGAAGAGGTACATGCCAATGGATCAGTCCAACTAAGGACATTACAAGGCATAGTATTTTAGAAACATGTTAATGGTGCCCAACTAAAGCAGTATAGAAACTAAACCAGTTCGAAAAAAGAAAAAAAAACAACCATAATGGTTAAACAAAAGCTATAAAAATATGGAAATCCAAAAACTAAAACAAGATCGAAAAACATAAGACAATATGATGGGAAATCACCGCCATGACAACTGACATCACGCCCATCGACATAACACCATTGACTGCTCACATAATCTACATCAACCAACGAACTTGAAAGTCCCATCCCGCCTTCATGACTACGGATGATAAAATCAAATCACCATTAACGCAAACTCAAGTGTTCATGCTGCACCATCACATCCGCCATTAATACACCAATCGACAAAAATTTCAAATGCATCAACTATAAATACTGAACTGCCAAAGGATCATTTACATGATTCCGAACAAAGAGAGAAACTTAGCAACCAGACAACCAAAAACCAAGAATATCGAAGAAAAATTGACTAGCAGACTGACAAGATGGCACCTAAACAAACCAGAGTCACAGCCAAGGCTAAATAGCTACAGACCGTGGAGACACCATTGATGAGGAGACTCAAACTCATCAAGAATTCCAAGGTTCAGGAGAGCTCATGGGAAAAACTATAGGCTGATATTAAAGAGTGGGCTTATGTTGACAAAATGCCTACACAAGCTGCAGAGAAAATCAACCACGATACCATCGTAAACTACATTAATGCACCGATCATGGCCAATTTTGGAGGCACGAAGGAAACAACAGTGAAGTTTATCATAAGCCTCTATCATAACGGTATATTTTACTTCGACTGACTGGTTGAAATCTCCATGCAAGTAATTTCCAAATTGACCGGGTTATCAAACCAAGCCGAACTAGTATAAGTCGGAATCAAGGAAGGTTTGGTAGAAGAGCTAATAGGATCAACATCAGGAAAAAACTCCAAAGGGATAATGATTAGCCAAATACAAACTCAGACACCACAAATAGTGGCCAAAATCATAGCCACTGCACTTACACCAACAGGTCGAGGAAGTGACCTCAAACTACATATGTTGGAGGCAATGGATACCATTACCCACACAGGAAATATATACAAATGGGATGAGTATGTCGTCGACATGTTCAAAGGCATCTGTGAAAAATGTCAAGAGTTGAAAGGAATTATCAAGTTTCCATCCCTAATGTTATGGATAGTAATGCACACCTTGTGCCCTGTCAGGGATAAGAAATTTAAAGAACCAACAAAATTTCATATGTGGAGATTCAAACCGTTCTCCCATAATGAAACACTAAAAGAACTTGCAAACGAAAAAGTGTTGTTTGAAAATTGGTTCCAACAGCTCAAAGTCCACACGACCAAATGGAGGGTGCCCCAGAACATTTGATGAAGTCTGCCCAAAAATGCTCACATCCAATTAGAACTCGACCATACTGCGGTATGGTACATGCAAGGCGCCAAGGAAAAGGCGAGATCTCTCAACTATTACCCTACAGTCAAAGAGATTTTTCGAGAGCTAGCTCGACAGATAGGTTCAAAACTGTCGATACTAGCAAGGGAAAAGGAAATAAATTTCTCGATAGAAGAACTGCTGACAGACTAGGAGAAGGAGGAATATTACGATCTTAACCTATACATCAGAACATTTGTGTTGGAGGAGATGCCAGTCGAACGCACCAGCCGACTACAAATCATAATCAAACCTCTGACAGCACAAAGGGAAGAGACACAAACACAACATCTGGTAACCAATCCAGCGGAAGAAAGCCTTGTCTTTACTAAAGACCGGGGAGGAGAAATAGACACTGAAGATCTAAAGTATGTTGTCACCAAAGAAAACATAACCAAATTGTTGAAGGAGATAGAAACCTCAAGAAAAAGGAAGAAAACACAGGAACATGAGCAAGGGAAAGGTAAGTGCAAGATTATCATTCCAGAGTCCTCAGAAGACGAGGAAGAACTAGCAGCCATGACATGCGACATTATAGAAGATGTTACAGCAAACAAAGTGCCGGTGGAAACATAGCTCCAAATATTTTTCGAAGTAGGGGCACATCAAGGTCGGTCAAAGAGGGAGAAAATCACAATCAATTCGACAGCTGAAAATGTTGTGGATCTCATCTCTACACCTCAACCCCCATCTCTAACCAAAATCACAGAAGAGTTAATCCCAAAAAAACTTTCCATAAGTCCACTCGACATATGCAAGAATTCTATGTCGGAGGCCATGAAGGAAAATTTCAACCGTGACAGAGACCTCCAGGCATACATTGGAAAATTGCCTGAGTTACTCATGTCGGTTCAAAATATCACCACCAAAGCCCCTTTATTTGAATATGGTGGTTCTAGACTGACCATTCCCCAACTTGGTCAAATAATCGAGAGGATGAGGACTTTTGCAATTACGAGTTCAACATTTGAAAGGAATCCTGATAAAGAAGCTGAAGTTGTCATAAGTCAGACCACATCTATCATTCCGACCGAACCCGATCCCAACCTACCATCCAATGAGCTGACCGGAGATGAGGAAGGAGAGGACATGGATGAAATAAGTTGAGAAATCAAGGAACTATTCTTTGAAATCCAGGAAAAATCACCCCCACAAACCCATGACCCCTCACCCGACCATATCTCCACTAATCCAATCACACCAGACCATTCACCAACACCATCACCACCGCTTCACCACCCAGAGTCTCTAATCCAGACAACTGCACCTGAACCACCTCCACCACAACCATTAGCATCAACAAAACCCACATCTAGACCCTATGAATCCAACCAACCAGATGCACAACTAGATGTAGCAGTTATCCAGCTAGCCCAACTAAAAATACCATCGACCACTACTAGCTAGCAACCAATTTTGACTATTACAGGTACACAGGTGCCAAAGCAAGCAGAGCAGCAGAAGCACAAAAGAAAGAAAGACAAAAAAAATAAGGACCATCAAAGCCAGACAACAATGGTCCACATTAGTCAACTTGGGTCGACCACTGCAGTTGATCCAACTAAATTGAAGGATGGATAATTAGGGAAACTCTTGGAATCATTAGCAATCGAAGCAAAAACAAGGAGCTAGAACAGATGAAGGGAGCTCGACGAGAACCAAAAAGAACAAGTTGAGTTCCTTAACAAATGCAAAAACTTGGTACAATCTGTGATACCAGGTTCGACAGAGGTCGACATCGACAAGCCATTAGAAAAGGCTTATCAGCTACTTGAGAGCATAGCGTCAGTGCTACAGGCACAAAGGCATGATACAAAGGAAGAGCAGAAAGAAGAAACAGTTTGACTGCTCACACAGTAGCACACAACTTTTGTAGAAGCATACAAGGTACTACGAGATAACATGGAGGAGTCGGTCATTACAAAAGAAGTACTGAGATATTGGCCTGCATATTATGGGAAAGTCTATCAGCAAGTTCGACAAAACTGACAAGAAATCCAAGCGCTCAAAAAGAGAAAAATCATAGAGGTAGAACTTAGGAGCACAACTGAAAATCAAATAGTGCTCGAAACCTCCAAATTGCAGAAGCACGAGTGACAGGCACACCAGTGGGTGCAACAAGAAATTCCAAATCTAAAAAAATTAGACATCATCTTCCCTCAGATGAGACGACTTTTTGAGATAGCAGAGGAAAAGGACCAGTTTATGGGTCCCAACATGGAGAAGATAGCACAATTTTCCATTCCAGAAAATATTTTGATATTATCAAGTCTGACTACATTAACAATAGACATCCAAAAAATACTACAAAGTTGAACACCATTTCAACATCAGCTGGCAGTGATAGCTGAAGCAATTGTCGAAGTCTGTGAACAAAAAGACCAACAATCAGACTTCACAGCCCATGAAGACCAAGAACAGAAATAAACACCTAAGGACAGGCAAAGAAAAGTTTTTGTACCTCCCTATTTATTCGGAACGAAGAAACATTTTGTTTGTGGGGGAGATGTTGGAGGAACAAGTCAGTAAGCCTACTTGAACGATAGCCAACTTAGTCAATTACCCGACTAATTAGAGGTTAGCTCGGCCACATAAGGTCGTGTCCATTCCCCGAACCGATAGGTAGTTATTTGTAATTGTTTGTAATTCACATATATTAGGCTTTTGAGCCAGATGAGAACTCGGTTCAGTTCTTTGTATTTTATGGACCCTTTCACTATAGTATAATCTGTTATTCTACTTAGTTGTTCTTGTCTCTTGTATCTGTTATGTATATATGTTATTAATGTGTATTATTGGTAACCCTATGTGATCTGTGAGATTACAACAATTACCTACTTATGGGTATTGCAAAACCTATGTTGGTGACATAGAGATTAGATTTCACAAAATTTCTACAAGACAATTTTTTAGTAAACAAGAAAACGAATACCTTGTAGCAGTTGAAGAAGAAACAAGATCAACTTTCCCATCACCACTTGAGATTCACGAAGTTGGTCCAAGCAAGAAGGAAGAATATGAGGAGGTTCATTTGAAAGAGCCTTATTTTATTGAAGGGTCCTTAAATATGAATGAAAACAAGATCCAAGAGGCCCTTAGAATACTCCATGACACTCAAGCATTGGTATCAAATTCTTGTTGGAGAGCTACTTCCTTGGATGAGCCATCCTTCTTTGAAGACATGGAGAAGATGCAAAGAGCAATGTGCATGGGGTCTTCACATAGTGAAATTGTGTCATAGTGCCTTCATTCATGTGATATTAAAGAATACCCCTAATTTCACTAGATATTGAAAATTACTTACAAAAATCATTATGTTGAGCCCCCCTCCAAATACATATTTCAAATTAAAAAACCCCTACTTTTACAATATATTCCATGTTTTTACTAAAAATCCCTTTTTATACCCTGCAATACATATAAACCCCCCATACCCTATTCTCTTCCCCGCAATACCTACAATATATTGACCTTATTTTTCACAATTAAAAACCTCCCAATATGAATGAACGTGATAAGATATTGCTCAACAAGGTGAATCCCCCGTGGCAATCTGGAACATCAAAGGTAATTTAATGTATTTTCTTTCTTATAGAGAAAATGTCATTTATCTTAGTGAATGGTTACATGAATCCTACTTGAATAATAATGAAGTTATTCATAAGCTCAAAATTCAAAATGAGCAACTTCTTGAAAATTTGCAAGACACTAGTCTTTCCTCCTATGTTTCAGATTGTCAAATGGTAGATTGTCTGGAGGATTCTCATGACATGGTGGATCATAAGAAATTTGGAAACTTGAATGTAATTCATGTGTTTGAATATGAACTTTAAGAGATCCAATCACTTGATGTAGTAGAAGAGGAATTTGAATTGTCTCTTGATGAAGGTTATGCAATATTTAAAGAAGAGCATGATTCCTCTACATTGGGACCAATCTATGACAAAGGTTTCACAATTTTGAAGGAGCTGCATGATACTACCCATATGGATCCTTCCTATGATGAAACATCTGCACTTATTGATCATTTGGGTGAGTTAGTTCATTCTCCTACATCCTACAATTTGATGTTTTGCAGCATTAGTCTCATTGAAGTATGGGTGAACAAGTTCTTTTTGATGGTGCCACATGAGGAGTATGGAAGTCCTAGATATACCTTTTATGATGACATGGTTGGAGCACATTGATATTCACATTTGCATTAGATTCCTTTGTTACTTTATGATGATGCACACTTACATGGATGCACTTATGATGTGCATTTGAGTCACTTGAATACTCATGGTTTATCTTGCTCAACACTTGGTTCATTTGATGTGGTAGGAACTTCATCCAACACTTGGGTGAATAGATTTATGGTTGGAGAACATTTTTGAACATGCCAGCCACATACATTGTGATATATTTATCGTTCTCTCTTTCATGGATGTATTTATGAGACTTCTTTGAGCCACTTGAAGTCTTCATGTTTTACTTCTCCTTATTTGGTTCATATTTTGGTGGAGGTTATTCATTCACTTCTTGGATGAAAGAACAGCTGGATGATTATTATTTTGATGCATATTAAATTCTTTGGAAGCAGAATTATAGGACATGGGATCCTCACCTATGTCATTGGAGAATATTTGATTGGTCACTTGAAGCATGTATGCACTTGGAAAATGGTAGTCTACTCACTTGGAGGTATAAACACTTTCATGTTTTTTTGATGAGGCACCTCCTCGATGTATCTTTTTATTATTCTGTTATGTAATTTGATGATATATATTATGTACTCATCGTTTTTGGGACAATGCACACAAGAAAATGGGATCCAGGAATTCTCTTTCCTAATGATATGAGTTGGAGAGCACTCTTAATTGTTGGAGTGCAATGCAAGCAATGGGACCCCAAGATAGTTTTTAGTCCCATTGATTCCAAATTCTTCGGGAAACAAGAAATATGGGAGATGGGTTCCCCACATAATAAGGTGATATTAATTATATTAGTGCAGCAACAAGCATGGTGGTTCTTCTCTAAAATATTCATCGAATCTCAAAGACTCAAAGTGGGAAGCTCAGTGGCAACTTCAAAGAATCATACAGAAAGCAAGTTCTTCAACAACCATGTTTCAAATTGATTGTGGACAAGAAATATTGGGAAGGGAGGATTTATATTTCCCAAATTTTTCATTGGCTCATAATGGAAAAATCACATATACCATATTCATGAAAGTTATCAAATGGATGCTAAAAGTCAAATAATTGCCAAGGAGGAAAATCACTAGTTTCCTAGGTTGGGGGTGGAAGCTTTGAGTTTTGGAATAAGGGGGATAATAAATGATGTTTTTACATTAGAATAGGATAAATATTTAATAATTTATTTTATTAAATAAATACAAGATAAAATTGAAATGGCTATAGAGAATGGAGACACATGGAGACTATGGGGCCCACTCAAGCTAGAATTCCTATGTTAAATGGCATCTTCATCTTGTAATTTAGAATCGATGGGAAGCCTAATGTTTTGGGATGGATTATGAGGTTATTAATACTTTTCCATATACTTCATAGGTCTAATTTGGGATCAATTTTAACTTACATGGGAGAGGAAGACCCAAATGGGAGTTTCATGGACACTTGTCTAGA
This sequence comes from Pseudotsuga menziesii, assembly GCA_001517045.1. Lineage (NCBI taxonomy): Eukaryota > Viridiplantae > Streptophyta > Pinopsida > Pinales > Pinaceae > Pseudotsuga > Pseudotsuga menziesii. The sequence continues at coordinate 174,971 of LPNX010490351.1, read as the reverse complement.
TTCCCCTTCCATTTATGACATCTATGACACCAATGATGGAGATTCTATGATAGTTATGACACAAGTCATATATGAAGGCTGAAATACTGACATATGGACATGTCAGTTCTAAATAGAGCATCTTAGAGGTTGAATTTGGGATTTAGAGAAGTCCAAGAGGAACCTACTCAAATTTGGGAGAAGAGGGAAGGTGAAGAGAGAGGCCACATGACATAGCATGAGCAGCCCCACCAATTCAAATTGGATTTGGTTTATGGATATATTTGGAACCTTAGAATACAAATAATTTTTATAAAATACAGGGATCATCCATGAGAAGAATTATTTTGATCATTTGATGAATTTGGGTTTGTGAAGAGAGAGCTAGCCTGATCACTAGTTCCTTGCCTTAACCAATTTCGAGGGTGAAAGTTTCCCATCCTAATTGGTGATTTGGAGAGGTAAATTAGGTATTTTAAGGAGAATAAATGGATTCATAATTTATATTTTCAAGCTAAAGGAAGTTCATGTCCATCCCAATATCATCTCATTCTTTGATTCATCTCAAGTTTTCTCACCATATTTCATCTGTATGGCGTGAGGCACACTTGTTGAGCTATTCATCTCTTTAAGGGAGATTCTATTGATACAGTATTTTTTATTATGATTTAAGTTATATTTATTTAAAGTTTATAAATCTCTCAGGTTTAAAGGCCAAGATATCTCATGTATTATTGTCCAATATTGAAGAAACAGTGCCATTTCCCCAATACCTTGTTGTAGACTCTTGCAATCTTGATGGAATATAACATATGTATGAAAAATTGATGATTTATGAATGAATGAAATGTAATTAATGTCTCCTATGGGTTTCATTTTCATTAACTGATCATTTGTGGCCATTGGGTCGAATTTCATATCATTTGGACCAAACTACATCTCTTTTACCCAAGGGTCCAAAACTAGTTTTTTATATGTGATTGAATGAAGTTATAAAAGACATGGGAGTTCGAATGGTTATACCTATGAGTCTATGATAATGTATTATACACATACCATGATTCAATTTGATAATTTGAGTGATTTTATGTACATTTGGGAAGCCATTTCGGCAATTACTTGGCAGGGATCTGATCCCCAAAATTACTAGTTAAAGCATCTATCTTATTCAGAATTTGATATAAACATTCATAAGTAATTGGAATTCCATAATAAACCCCTTAAAATTATAATTAAGTCATTATATCACTCATACACATTTTCGTACAATTAGAGAGAATTTGGAGCTATTTGGAGTCATCTACCATTGCGGGTTGGAACCTCAAACTTACTAGTAAATTCATGGAGTTCTCTTGAATACCTATTCGACCCAAAAAACACATGTTATGATGAAAATATACTTTAATTAATGTCTGATAACATATCCAAGTATCATACCCACCATTAGTGAAGGTTTTATAGTGCTTGGAAGAGATTTGCTCCAGGACCCAGGGGGGATTTCCACCTCCCAAATTGACTAGTCTTGTTTCGAAACTTCTTTCCTTGAAAATTGAAGACCATAGTTGGGTATATAAGTTGGATATATGTCTGAAATATGTTATAATATTTCCCATCACCTATCAGGACCTTCCTCACCAATTTTGAAAACAATTGGGGGAATTTTTGAATCAATTGAATCCATATAACTAGAGTTGTGAGAAGATGAATTTGAGTACATTGTGAAAGAATTGAAGAATTGGTAATTTTGATAAAATTTAAAAAATGGGGACATTAAAGTGGTATTATATCATGATATTGGCACCTTAGTTGGTCCGATATTTATGAGGACAAGAATTGAGGGACCACCATTATATATTTAAAACCAAAAGTGCTTTTATTGAAAAAAGGGAAATGTAGGAGAAGAAGGAAAAAACTTTTAGGAAAAGTTTTTAGCTATTGAAGTTATGGATGGTATTGATGAATTGAGTAAAGTGATTAAGTCATGTGGTGATGATATGACCAAGCAGGTTATGCGAGCATTCGAATTGATAGCTAGCCAATTTATAGGTAGTAGAAGTTTCCATCATGAAGAGACACATAATACCATTTATTTTGAGGACCTTAATGATTGGTTGAAGGAATTTATGAAAAATAATTCAAATAAGAACTCATTAAGGAATAACCATCAATGCACAAGTAGCGAGGAGACCAAGGAGATACAAATTTCTATGGCTGGTGAAGAAGAAAAGGAATTACACTAAGATGATCAAAATTCACTCCCAAATGACTTTGAAAAAGATTGAGGAAACATCACATGAAAAGGAAGAAGACTACCTTGAATTTATTGAATATCATTCTAAAACCAATTCTACTATGGACATGGACCAAAGAGCATCTAGTGATGGACGCTTGAACTATGAAGGAGTACCTACTGATGGGTGCTCCCAAATCTATGTTGGTGACATGGAGATCAGATTTCAAAATGTTTTTGCAAGCCAAATTTCTAGTAAACATGAAAATCAAGACCTTGTAGCAGTTGAAGAAGAAACAAGATCAACTTTCCCATTACCACTTGAGCTTCATGAAGTTGGTCGAAACAAGAAGGAAGAAGATGAGGAGGTTCATTTGAAAGAGCCTCATTTTATTGAAGGGTCCTTAAAGATGAATGAAAATAAGATCCAGGAGGCCGTTAGCATACTCCATGACACTCAAGAATTGGTATCAACTTCTTTTTGGTGAGCTACTTCCTTGGAGGAGCCATCCTTCCTTGAAGACAAGGAGAAGATCCAAAGAGCAATGTGCAACATCAAAGGTAATTTAATGTATTTTGTTTTTTATAGAAAAAATGTCATTGATATTAGTGAATTTTTACATGAATCCTACTTGAAGAATAATGAAGTTATTCATAAGCTCACAATTCAAAATGACCAACTTCTTGAAAAGTTGCAAGACACTTGTTTTTCCTCCTATGTTTCAAATTGTCAAATGGTAGATTGTTTGGAGGATTCTCATGACATAGTGGATCATGAGAAATTTGGAAACTTGAATGTAATTGATGTGTTTGAATATGAACTTGAAGAGATCCAGACACTTGATGTGGTATAAGAGGAACTTGAATTGTCTCTTGATGAAGGTTATGAAATTTTTAAAGAAGAGTATGATTCCTCTACATTGGGACCAATCTATGACAAAGGTTTCACACTTTTGAAGGAGATGCATGATACTACCCATATGGATCCTTCCCATGATGAAAATTCTGCACTTTTTGATCATTTGGGTGAGTTAGCTCATTCTTATACATCCTACAATTCCATGTTTTGTAGCATTAGTCTCAATGAAGTATGGATGAAAGGGTTCTTTTTGATGGTGCCACATGAAGAGTATGGAACTCCTAGATATATTTTTTATGATGACATAATTGGAGCACATTATTATTCACATTTGTAGTATACTACATTGTTACCTTATGTTGATGCACATCTACATAGTTGCACCTATGATGTGCATTTGAGTCACTTGAAAACTCATGGTTTCTCCTGCTCAACTCTTGGATCATTTGATGTTGGAGGAACTTCATCCAACACTTGGGTGAGTAGATTTATGATTGAAAACATTTTTGTTTCTAGACACATAATTTGTTATATCTTTATGATTCTCTCATTCATGTATGTATTGATGAGACTTCTTTGAGCCACTTGAAGTCTTCATGTTTTACTTGCTCCTTATTTGGTTCATATTTTGGTGGGGGTTCTTCATTCACTTCTTGGATGAAAGGAAAAATGGATGATTATTATTTTGATGTATATTACATTCTTTGGGAGAATAATTATAGGACATGGGATCTGCACCTATGTCATTGGAGTAGATTTGATTGGTCACTTGAAGCATGTATGCACTTCGAAAATGGTAGTCTACTCACTTGGAGGTATAAGCACTTTCATGATTTTTTGATGAGGCATCTCCTTGATGTGTCTTTTTATTATGTTGTGATGTACTTTGATGATATATATTATGTAGTCATGATGTTTAGGAGAATGCACACAAGAAAATGGAATGGAGGAATTCTCTTTCCTAATGGTATGAGTTGGAGAGCATTCTTAATTGTTGGAGTGCAATGCAAGCAATGGGATGTCGAGATAGTTTTTAGTCCCATTGATTCCAAAATCTTCGGGAAACAAGAAGCATGGGATATGTGTTCCCCACTTAATAAGTTGATGTTAAATAGAGTAGTGCAGCAGCAAGCATGGTGGTTCCTCTTGAAAATCTTCATGGAATCTCAAAGACTCAAAGTGGGTACCTCAGTGGCAACTTCAAAGAATTATACATAAAGCAAGTTCTTCAATAGCCATGTTTGAAGTTTCTTGAGGACAAGCAATATTGGGAAGGGAGGATTGTTAATGTACCAAATTTTGCATTGGGTCACAATGGAAAAATCACATTTTCCATATTCATGAAAGTTTTCAAATGGATGCTAAAAGTCAAATACTTGGCAAGGAGGAAAAACACTAGTTTCCTAGGTTGGGGGTGGAAGCTTTGAGATTTAGAATAAGGGGGAATAATAAATGATGTTTATAAATTTTTAACAATGTAGCTTATTAAATAAATACAAGAGAAAATTTAAATGGCTGTGGAGAATGGAGACACATGGAGACTATGGGGCCCACTCAAGCTATAATTCCTATGTTAAATGGCATCGTCCTCTTGTAATTTTCAATCTATGGGAAGCCTAATTATTTGGGATGGATTATGAGGTTAATATAGTTTTACATATACTTCATAGGTTGAAATTGGGATGAATTGTAATTTACATGGGAGACGAAGAGCCAAACGGGAGTTTCATGGTCACTTGGCTAGATTCCCCTTACATTTATGACATATATGACACCAATGATGGAGATTCTATGGCAGATATGACACAAGTCAGATATGAAGGCTGAAATAATAGCATAGCAGCATGTCAGGCATGAATAGAGTATCTTAGAGGTTGAATTTTGGAGTTGGAGAAGGCCAAGAGGATCCTACTCAAATTTGGGAGAAGAGGGGAGGTGAAGAGAGAGGCCACATGCCATAGAAGGTATCATCCATTAGAAGAATATTTTTGATCATTTGATGAATTTGGGTTTGTGAAGAGAGAGCTAGTGGATGACTAGTTCCTTGCCTTAACCAATTTCGAGGGTGAAATATTCCTATCCTAATTGGTGATTTGGAGAGGCCACTCAAGTATTTCAAGGAGATTCAATAGACTCATAAGTTACATTTTCAAGCTACAGCAATTTCGTGGACATCTCAATATTAGCTTGTTCTTCCATTCATCTCAATTTTTCTCACCATATTTCATCTCTATGGAGTGAGGCGAACTTGGTGAGCTATTCATCTCTTTTTGGGAGCTTCTCTTGCTCCAGTATTTTGTATTATGATTTAAATTATCTGTATTTAAAGTTCATAAATCTCTCAGGTTGAATTACCAATATATCGCATGTATTATTGTCCAATATTAAAGAAACAAAGCCATTTCCCCAATAGCTTGTTGTAAACTCTTGCAATCTTGATGGAATTTAATATATGTGTACACCATTGATTATTTGTGATTGAATGAAATGTAATTAATGTCTCCTATGGGTTTCATGTTCAGTAACTAATAATTTGTGGCCAATGGGTCTAATTTCATATCATTTGGACCAAACTACATCTCGTTTCCCCAAGGGTCCAAAACTAGTTTTTTATATCTAATTGAAGGAAGTGATAATAGAATGGGAGTTCGATTGGTTCTACATATGAGTCTTTGGTAATTTATTATACACATAACCTAATTCATTTTGATAATTTCAGTGAGCTTCTGTACATTTGGGATTCCATTCCAGCAATTACTCGGGAGGGATTTGATCCCCAAAATTGCTAGTTAAAGCATCTATCTTATTCAGAATTTGATATAGAATTTCATAAGTAATTGGAATTCCATAATACACCCCTGATAATTACAATTAAGTTTTTATATCACTCATACACATTTTGGTACAATTAGAGAGCATTTGGAGCTATATGGAGTCATCTACCATTGGGGGTTGGAACCCTAAAATTACTAGTAAATTCATGGAGTTCTCTTGAATAAATTTTTGACCCCAAAACCACATGTTATCCTGCAAATATAATTTAATTAATATCTGATAATAGATCCAAGTATCATACCCACCATTAGTGAAGGCTATACAGTGCTTGGAAGATTTTTGTTCCAAGACATAGGGGGGCTTTCCACCTCCCAAATTGACTAGTCTTGTCCCGAAAATTCCTTCCTTAAAAATTGAAGACCATGGTTGGGTATATCAGATGATTATATGTCTAATATATGTGATAATATTTCCCATCACCCCTTAGGACCCTCCTCACAAATTTTTAAGGAAATTGGGGGAATTTTGGAATCAATTCAATCCATATAACTAGAGTTGTAGGAAGATGAATTTGAGTACATTGTGAAAGAATTGAAGAATTGGTCATTTTGATAAAATTTCCAAAAAATGGACATTAGATTGGTATTAGAGCATGATATTGGCACCTGAATTGGTCTGATATTTATGAGAACAATAATTAGGGGACCACCATTATATATTGAAACTCAAAAGTGCTTGTATTGAAGAAAAACAAAGGAAAGGTAGGAGAAGAAGGAAATGTTTTTGAGGAAACTATGACTAGGGATAAAAAAGGGGACATTACAGTGGTATCAGAGCATGGTCTTGGCACCGATTGAAGTTATGGATGGTATAGAAGAATTGAGTAAAGCCATTAAGTCATGCGGTGATGATATGACCAGGCAGGTTAAGCAAGAATTCAAATTGATGGCTAGCCAATTTATAGGCAGTGTAGAAATTATAAAGCCTTGATGGCATAAGGAATTTCATAAAGAGGCTAAGGATCTAGGCACACAATTAACCTCATAGAGAATTTTAGATAATTAGCATAAGGAGATATGAAGAAGAATTAATGAACACACATTAATGAATGATCAATAAATGATAATTGATATTATTATGTAGGTAATACATCCTTATAAAGAAAAAAGGAGTTGCATGAAGACAACTCAAGCTAGCTCATAAAGCAGGGTTACTAATTATGATAAACCCCATAGTTGACTAAATCACTTTCCCAATATATTAAGCACCTCACAAATTAGAAACAACATGTGTGAGTGATGATGAGTGAACGAAAGAATTTATTATCCTAGAGTATGGAGAGAAAATAATGGATTATGGGTTGGCAACAAAAGCAGCCAGTTTCCTAGTTGACTAGATTTACCTTATCCATAGAAAAGCAAGATAAAGCAAAAAAAGTAGAATAAAGCAGATTCTGCTGTAAAGCACAGTTACCAATTTTGGATGGCCATAAAGTGGTCAAGATCAACCCAGAATAAGAAATAAATCATTCCTAGGATATAGATGGCAAGTGTTGACTCTAAGGTGCAACTGGATGCCAACTATCTAAGCTAGTGGGTAGGAAATTAATCAAATAATGATTAATTATTTTATGAGTGGGTTTATTGTATTTGAAAACCCCCCTTTAATCCTGACTTTATGATGAAATCTATGAACTAATCAGAAATATATATGCCTATGGGGCCCAGTAATAAAGCTATAGTCACCCTTTTACAATTTATCTTGTCCAAAGAAATGAGGAAAGAGGAAAAACCTCAAGGGGAAAATCCTCCCTCAATAAGGACATGAAAGGAAATACCAAAAAATGTTGAACTGCTGGTTTTGCTGCTGCTCCAAACTAAATGCTGATGTCTAGAGGAATCTTCTTCTTGGGAAGAAGATAAATCTGCTCACCTGGATCAAGGACAACTACATGATGGAAACTAGGACCATGTAGAACAACTGAAATCCAATGATGTGAAGGAAATACTGAAGGATATTGAGACTTATAATCAGCTCCAAGATGATGAGATGACTTGAACTTCGAACCAGTAGAGATGAAATGAGCTCCAGATAGGTGAAATAACTGTCCAAGAGAATGTATAATGTCTCCATCTTCATTTACACAGGGAGGATGTGTGGAAGTGATCTTGTAGGAACATAGAGAAGGAATAGGATCAAAGAGTGTGAATGAATGGGCTCCATGGGTTGATCTAGCTTCCAAAGAATCCAAGAGATCAAAAATAAGCACAGTAGTAGACTCATGGGAATATACTAGTAAAGAATCCTCTATGGTAGAATAATGTAAGGAGGAAAGGTAGTGATGTTCAAAATATTCAAGGAGGCTCTGAGAATGAGTGCCAAGAACAAAGGAGGAGCTCCAAAAGCACATGGGATCAAGTATGGTAAGTGGAAAAACACTATAATGACTTGATTTGGCTAAGCAAACATCCTGGAAGTCACTAGGTTGCGCACCATCAAGAAGAGAGGCATGCACAAAGTGTGAGAGGTTTGGCATATGGATATCAGAATCCATGATAGAAGACATAGAGAACACTGAATGTGTGATTGAATCATCAATAGCAATAGCAGCTCCATTAGTCACTTCTTTTTCATCAACAGCATCATAAGAATATGAATCAAAATCTTCTACCTCAAGAGACACAGAAAAAGATGGCTCTTCATTATTTTCTTCTTGATTGAAAGAAGAAGCATTCAAGTCAAAGAGAGTAGTAGCAACAGGAACTATATGAGAAAATTCTTCTTCATGATCAACTTCATCAAAGACTGTAGAGGCTGAGACATCTTGAGAGAGAGAAATCATTGAGGAGCTAGAGGCACTCTCCACATAGATAGAAGGATCCTCATTGTCCTTTCCCAAAACTCTATCCAATGTTGTCCATAGATCCTTTGGGTAATCAATGGAATCAATAAGGTAGCGCATGCATGGAGAGATACCTAGACAAATAGCTCCAATTTCTCTATCATAGTCATTCAACGAGTCACTTGGCTTTTCATTAGACTCTTCACCAACTCCAATAGATATCTCATAGAGACCTTGTATCTTTAGATATGAAATCATTTTCAGTTTCCACTCTGAAAAGCTTGTAAATGGAGAAAGAAGAGGAACTGATACTCTTGAATCCATTCGAAGCTGAACTTGCAAAACAAACCTGCAAATTTGAAAAAAAGGAGGATTAATTAATGAACTCTCAAAGATCTAATATCATGTAGAGCTTTGATATCCTTAGCTCTGATAGCATGTAGAACTTGAACTTTGAGAACCTTATCTCTGATACCATGTATAAATTCTAAAGCCTTGATGGCATAAGGATTTTCATAAATAGGCTAAGGATCTAGGCACAAAAATTAACTTCACAGAGAATTGTAGAGAATTGGCATAAAGAGAGAAGAAGAAGGATTGATTAACACACATTAATGAATGATCAATAAATGATAATTGATATTATTACATAGGTAATACATCCTTATAAAGGAAAAAGGAGTTTCATGAAGACAACTCAAGCTAGCTCATAAAGTAGGCTTACTAATTATGATAAACCCCATAGTTGACTAAAGCACTTTCTCAATCTAGCAAGCACCTCACGAATTAGCAATAGCATGTGTGAGTGATGATGACTGAAGGAAATACTTGCTAATCATAGAGTATGGGAAGAGAATAATGGAGGATGGGATGGCAACAAAACCAACCAATTTCCTAGTTGACTAGCTTTACCTTATCCATAGAAAAGCAGGATAAAACAGAAAAAGTAGAATAAGGAAGATTTTGTTGTAAAGTGCAATTACCAATTCTGGATGGTCATAAAGTGGTCAAGATCAACCCAAAATTAGAAATAAATCTTTCCTATGATATAGATGGCAAGTGTTGACTCTAAGGTGAAAATAGATGCCAACTATCTAAGCTAGTGGGTAGGAAATTAGTCAAATAATGATTAATTATTTTATGAGTGGGTTTATTATATTCCAACAGGTAGCAGAAGCTTCCATCATGAAGAGACACATAATATCATTTATTTTGAAGACCTCAATGATTGGTTGAATGAAGTTATGAAAAATAATTCAAATAAGAACTCATTAAGGAATAATCATCAATGCACAAGTAATGAGGAGACCAAGGAGACACAAATTTTTGTGGGTGGTGAAGTAGAAAAGGCATTACATGAAGAGGATCGAAATTCATTCCCAAATGACTTTGAAAAAGATGAGGAGGCATCACATGAGAAGGAAGAAGAGTACCTTGAAACTATTGAATATCATTCTGAAACCAATTCTACTATGGACATGGACCAAAGATCATCTACTGATGGATGCTTGAACTATGAAGGACTACCTATTGATGGGTTCTCACAAATCTATGTTGGTGACATAGAGAACAGATTTCAAGATGTTTATGCAAGCCAAATTTATAGTAAACATGAAAATGAATACCTTGTAGTAGTTGAAGAAGAAACAACATCAACTTTCCCATCATGACTTGAGATTCATGAAGTTGGTCCAAGCAAGAAGGAAGAAGATGAGTAGGTTCATTTTCAAGAGCCTCATTTTATTGAAGGGTCCTTAAATATGAGTGAAACATTAGAGGAATTTTGGGGTCTAAAATGGGCCTCCTAAGGAAAATAATAAAATAATGGTTAAAATAATAAAATAATATTAATTAATTTTGGAGGAAGAAAGAAAAAAACTACTTTTTTTGTTCGTATTTTCGACATATCTCCCTGTGTTTTTACTCAAATTTCGATCGGGAGAGCTCGTTGGATGCGGAATTTGATTCCACATCCAACAAGTACCCACACTGCATACTTTTGACGGACCTCGCTACCCCAAAAACAAGAAATACCTGAAAAACATGATGATGATGTCACCATCACGTTTTTTCAGGTATTTCTTGTTTTTGGGGTAGCGGGGTCCATCAAAAGTATGCAGTGTGGGTAGTCGTTGGATGCGGAATCAAATTCCACATCCAATGAGCTCTCCCGATCAAAATTTGAGTAAAAACACAGGGAGATATGTCGAAAATACGAACAAAAAAAGTAGTTTTTTTTAATGACAAATATGCCAACTCAACCATTATGGTTGACTTATTTTATTGAAATTCTATTGGTTCTTGAATTCCAACTCACAAAAACTTATTTTGGCACGTTTTCTTATAAGGCCCATTTTAGACCCCAAATTTCCTCTAATGAGAAGATCCAGGAGGCCCTTAGAATACTCCATGACACTCAAGCATTGATATCAAATTCTTGTTGGAGAGCTACTTCCTTGGTGGAGCCATCCTTTCTTGAAGACATGGAGAAGATCCAAAGAGCAATGTGCAACATCAAAGGTAATTTAATGTCTTTTCTTTTTTATAGAAAAAATGCCATTGAGATTAGTGAATGGTTACATGAATCCTACTTGAAGAATAGTGAAGTTATTCATAAACTCAGAATTCAAAATGAACAACTTCTTGAAAAGTTGCAAGACAATTGTTTTTTCTCCTATGTTTGATATTGTCAAATGGTAGATTGTTTGGAGGATTCTCATCATAGGGTGGATCATGAGAAATTTAGAAACTTGAATGTAATTGATGTGTTTGAAGATGAAATTGAAGAGATCCAAACACTTGATATGGTAGGAGAGGAGCTTGAATTCTCTCTTGATGAAGGTTATGCAATTTTTAAAGAAGAGCATGATTCCTCTACATTGGGACCAATCTATGACAAGGGTTTCACACTTTTGAAGGAGCACACCTCATTATGCCTGAGATTGTAAGAAAAAGACCGGTGGGGTCTTGCACAACTTACAAGAAGAACCAATTGTCGAGGACATAGCTGGAACACCCCAGATCGATGCAGCATTGGATGGCCGATATGAATATCATCAAGATACAATGGTCGAGATAGAAGGTAAGATCTTGAACACTTCTATTTCAATACTTGTTGATCTTAGTGCTTACTGGAGCTATGTTGCACCTAATATTGTTGATATATGCAAACTAGGCAAGGTAAAACATGATAAACCTTGGCTGGTTCAATTAGCCATAGGTACGAAAAGAAAGGTTTCAGAAATTGTTAAAGAATGTGAGGTAGACCTGAATGGTTTTCTTACAAAAGTAAACCTGAACATCCTACCTTTAGGGTCATATGATGTACTTATCGGCATGGAATCACTGGAACAACATCATGTCATTCTCGATTGTTTGCACAAGTCTATCTTCTTTACTAATAGCCTAGGGAGCTAAGTGAAGGTTCAGGGCATTCCAAAGAAGAGTTCTATAAGAGAAATATATGCCTTACAAGCAAATAAATGCGTCATGAAAGGATGCAAGTTGTTTGCAGTAATCATTCAAGACATAGAGTCTGATAGCGAACAATGCATAGAAGGCTTCCCCATTCTTAAAGAATTCAAGGATGTGTTTCATGAGAAAAATTCTTGGATTACCTCCAAAATGATACCTAGACTTCTCCATCGAACTGACCCAAGGATCAGTTCCTGCCTCCAAATCCCCTTATCACATGAGTGCACCTAAGTTAGTGGAACTCAAAATGTAGTTGTAGGAGTTTATAGAGAAAGGGTATATCCGACCCAGTGTGTCCCCTTGGGTAGCCCCATTTTTGTTTGTAAAGAAGAAAGACGGTACAATGCGGATGTGCATTGATTACCATCAGTTGAACAAAATGACTATAAATCACCGTTACCCACTACCCTAGATCGATGACTTGTTCGATCAAGTGGGAGGAGCTAGAATCTTTTCAAATATTGACATGTGATCCGAATACCATTATGTATGGACTTGCAATGAAGATATTCACAAAACCGCCTTTCGTACAAGGTATGGGCACTACAAATTTGTAGTAATGCCATTCGAACTGACCAATACACCCACAAAATTTATGTGTATGATCAACAACATATTCAGTAGGTATTTGGATAAGTTTGTCCTAGTCTTTATTGATGACATCCTCGTTTATTCCAAGAATAAAGATGAACATGAAGAACACCTTTGTGTAGTACTACAAGTGTTAAGAGAACATCAAATTTACGCTAAGTTTAGTAAATGCGATTTTTACAAACCACAGATATGGTATCGAGGTTACTTTATATCCGAGACAGGGATAGCTATGGACCTGAAAAATATTAAATCCATAAAGGATTGGCCTACTCCTACTAGTGTCACTGACATCAAGTCATTCTTGGGATTAGCTGGATATTATCAAATTTTCATTGAGAACTTCTCGAGAATCGCTTTCCCCATGACGACTATGAAGAAGAAAGAAAATAAGTTCTTATGGACTGACAAGTGTGGAGAAAGTTTTCAAATGCTTAAGCAACATTTGATGACCGCACTAGTGTTGCGGATCGCGGATCCTGATGGGGATTTTGTTGTTTTTCATGGATGCAAGAAAGGAAGGACTTGGAGGAATCCTCTTGCATAATTATTACACAATCTGTTATGAATCACAGAAGTTGAAAGAACATGAGAAAAATTACCCTACGCACGATCTTGAGTTAGCAACCATCATCCATGCTTTGATGATGTAGAGGCACTACCTCATGGAAAGGAAGTTCCTTCTCAAGACAAACAATATGATTCTGAAGTATTTATTTGATCAAGCATATCTAATTGCATGGCAAGCCATATGGTTGGATTTCCTCAGTGAGTACCTTTTTGAGCTTAAGCATAGTAAGGGAAAGGAGAACAACATTGTAGATGCTTTGAGTGGAAAAAATCACATGATTTATGAGGTAACTCTGAGTCAAACCGATGTCAATTTGCATGAGAAGATTAGAACAACCAACAGAGTTGACCCCTTCTATATAGAGATCCTCAAGAAAATCCAAGAGGACAGGTTGTTTCAACAACAAAAATAATACAAGGTCAATGAATCCAGACTGCTATGGTCCAAGGATCGCTTGTATGTTCTAGTCAGAGGGGACCTTTGGTCCAGCATCCTCACAAAATTTCATCGAGCACCCTACTCGGGGCACCCAAGATATCAAAAGATGATATCTATTGTCAAGAGATAGTTTTTATGGCCTAAGTTAAAAGCCGAAATTGCAATGTTTATTGCGAAATGTCAGGAGTGCCAGCTAGTCAAGGCTGAGCATCAACACCTTATGGGATTTCTACAACCATTACCCATTCTGAAATGGATGTGGGAGGTTATTAGTATGGAATTTATCACCGGTTTACTGAAAATTAAGAAGCAAAATGATTCTATTTTTGTGGTCATCAACAAGTTTTCGAAGGAAACACACTTCATTTTGGTAAAGTCAAGCTACAAAGCCATGTACATTGCTGATATATTTTTGAAAGAGATATTTATATTACATGGAATACCCAAGGTAATTATCTCATATCAAGATGTTAAGTTCACAGGAAACTTTTGGAGAACTTTATTCTCCGGATTGGAGGCGCGGTTGAACTTTAGTACTGCATATAACCCACAAATAGACAGGCATACAAAAAGAGTAAACCAAATTTTCAAGGACATGCTCTGAATGTATGTCATGAATAGTCCCACAAAGTGGGAGGATTACTTGCATCTGATAGAGTTTGTGTATAACAATGGTTATCAAGCTTCCGCCAAGATGAGTCCCTTTGAGGTACTCTATGAACGGAACTGTAGGACACCGGCTACTTGGGATATCCTGGTAGATCGACTCATGTTAGGGCTATTATAATAATGAACCCATAGTTATCTACCTTAGACATTAATTAATCCATTTTTGTCTTATTTGCCAAGTTTCCATAGTCCACTCTATCCAAGTTGTCCTCCACATGTCCTAGATGGCCAAACTTGGTAAAACTGAGTCATGGAGCGCTTGGGAAACCTCTTGGAATCAATTTTGATTTATTCTTGAACCTCCCTAGTGCACATCTGCTTTTTTTTCTTTATTGCCACTTTTACTGAGTTTTAAGGGAATTGGGAAAGTATGACTAGGTGAAGTTGACTTGTTTTTTTCCCTCATCATCCTCCTCTCTTTTCTCCTAATAAAAGAAAGTATGAGTTGTCCTTCCATCACCTATTAGCTTTCCTAATTTATTTTGTCAATTCGTGAGCTCCTAGGAAGATTTGGAAATTGCTTTATGCACCTATGGGGGATTTGACTAGATTTAGTAAGCCTACTTTTGACTAATTCGAATGGCATCCCAATGCATTTGAATATCTCATGTAATTATTTATTATGGCAGCCTATGAATTCACAAGTTTGCATATTGTACACTTATTCAATTCATATTAGTGTTCTGCTCCATATTCAGTCTCCTTTGTGTGTAATTTGCATGTGTAATTGGCAATTTTTGTGAATGTAATTGTTCTAACACCTAGGTTCAATTTTCACAAGGGCCTGATTGTTGATGGAATTGGAACATTTGGTTACCAAGTTCCAGGTGAACCTTAAGGAAGCACAAGACCACCAGAAAATTTACGCGGATCAAAAAAGAAAGGATAAGGATTTTCAAATAGGCGATCATGTTTACTTGAAAGTAAAAGGAAAACGAAGCTCGTTGAGTTTGGGTAGGTGTGGTAAGTTAGCACCTATATTTTTTGGACCTTTTGAAATACTGGCTAAGAAAGGGCCAGTGGATTTGGAACTAGCATTGCCCATGCATGTAAGAGTCCACAATGTTTTCCATGCATCTTTGTTAAAGAAATGTGTTTATGATAATAAACATGTTGTTGATTGGTCCCTATTACAGGTGGAACCTAGTGGAAGTTTTCCCATGAGCCTAGTCATATATTGGACAAAAGAAAAGTGCAACTTTGGAAGCGCACCGTGGTCCAATTGAAACTGTAGTAGAAGCACTTTGAGGCTGATGAGGCTACTTGGGAGAACAAGGTCACCATGAGAAAGGCTTACCATGCCTTGTTTCATGATATCATTTTGAGTCCCTAGAACACCAGGGACAGTGTTGTTCTAAGCATGCAGGGATGTAATATCCTGAATTTTGGACCTAACACTTATAGGCATGTGCCTATTGATTATGATAATTATCTTGATGTTTTATTTTATATTGGGTTAAAGACCCCACTGCATATGAACATGATGATTATATTGGGCATAATCCAATTATTGATGATATATGTATATGCTTGCTTGTGTTGGGCATGGAACCTAAAGCACATGATTGATGAGATGTTTTGTGTTGAGCGACGAGCTCTGGAACACTTGAGTTATTGATGAATTGTCTCAAGCAAGAAGCTTTGGAGCACATGAGTACTTACCTTTGTCTTGAGCGAGAAGCTCTGGATCACATGAAAAAATAATTACAAGTGCTAGCCATAAGCCCTAGAGCCTTCCATGTTGATGTTGAGAATAAGCTATGGAGCATTGAATCCTTGGCCATTGTATCCCTAGATGTATCATACAAGTACATCCTAGCATTTTAGTGATGAGCGAAACCTCTGAAATTGCACTATGTTTGTAAATCCCTACTATAGGCATTGAGTATGGGCTCTGGAAAGCGCTAGGGGTTACTGAAAATAATTTAATAACTTTCGAGTGAAAATGACTCGAGAAAAATATTGATCTCGTTATACTTAATTATAAGTGATTAAATGAAATTTCGAATTTCTGTATTTTCATCAAAGTACTGAGGAGCTACCACATTATACAGGGAAATCCAACATGCAAGGATGTTTAGAGTTGCCTAGCCTAGTAGACCTAAGCCACCAATCTACTTGAACTTAATGAAGAAGTGTCATTAAGTCTAGGGATCATGGTCCATGATGCCCAAAGACAAATCTTAACAAGTTTTATAATACTATGTATTTTATACATAGTATGTATAAAGAATTAATTATGATTAAATATATAATTAAATAAAAGAAACAAGTCAATTATTATTTATTATTAAAGGATTAATAAATAGTATAATACCTATGAAAGTTTAACTAGGAAGTAGTTAAAAGTTCTTAAGTTAAGTATTGAAAATTACCCGAGTAATTAAAAAGGGTTAAATCAAGAAATCAAGGATTTCTTGATTTAACTCTCCCTTTGACTGAAAATTCTATCTATAAAGACTCAAGCCAAGAAAAGGCTTGGGGGTTCTGATTTTTATCTTGGGAGAATTATTATTCTTCCTGTTTTTCTCTCAAGTGCTTTCCTAGAGAACTTTCTCCTGCAAGGAAAATGGGATTGATTTAGAACTGAATACCAATTAGGAAACCCTACCTTAGGAGCTCTAAGCTACTTGCATGTTGGATTCCAACTCAGGGGGATCTGGATTAGAACCAAGAATAGTTCCAGGTCATGTTTTGGAGAAATGTGGTAGTTCTCAAGTGATTTGTTAATCAAAATAAGAGGTCAAATCTGTATTAAATTGTTAATGTTGGTTATTTAAAAAGTGTGTAGGTTCAACCATTAAAGGACTTTCAGGAAGAAAAATTACAGGTATGATTTCTGTATGTCAAGTTCATTTCTAGGGCAATTTTGGATACTACATATAAATGCTCTTTATATATTTCTAACCCTGGAAATGATGGTTCTTTCCGTATCTCCTAGAGTTACATTTCTTAAACTTCAAACCTAGTCTGTCTATGGTATCTTCTAGATGAATTGATGGATATGTTAGTTGAATGTTTTCAATGTATCTACTAACTCTATGTATTTGATTATATGTCTAGACTCTGTTAGGGTTTGTATTTTTTTCAATACTACCTTGGGTTGTAAAGGTTATCATAGGCTGTATATAGCTAGGATTGCATCTCTATGTTTGTTTCTGTATTCATTCAATATTCATAAATTATTACAATAAACTAGGTGAATCCAGACCTACTATTTATTGCTCACCTATTCTTTATAACTATACTGACATATTTTATTTTTTAGTAGAGACATGTTTAGATTATTGTTCGGGTACACATGGTACTCCCAAAATACCGAACACCTTGAGCAACCGCTTCACACAAATAGATCACAGATCAACACACCGATGTTTGTCACGTGGTTAAAACCATTGAGAGGGAAATAGTCCACAACCCCAGCCAAATAGCTACTTGGAGCAATTTATTATGCAAAAGAAAGAATACATGAGCTTCTCATAATCGATCAACTAGCCAAGGACCCTCTATGCTCTTTAAATAGAGATCATAGACCAATCGGGTGTTAAGCCACAAATCAATGGTAGGTATGATCTAAGAGAAGTTGAACCGTCGGATCACTCTATGTCTAGAACATATCGTGACCATCTGATTAGAATATTTACTAATGCATACTAAAGAACACACTTTTACCTAACGAATATATTACACAAGTTGATCTTAACTAACTCCTAAGTGTCTAAATATCCTAACATCCCCCCTTAAGAACAACTTGGGATAGGATTGAAGGATTTACAAAAGTGACACTATTAGGAGAAGGAAGGAGGCATTAGAGCCTATCCCCCCTTAAGGACACATTCCTGAACTCGTAACATAGATCGAAGTTTAGAAAACTTCACTTATGTAAGAGACTTGGTGAAGATGTCTGCAACCTGATCATCTATAGGGCAATAGAGAACTTCAATAACACTATCATGAACAATATTTCAGATGAAGTGCATGTGTATCTCAATGTGTTTGTTGCATTGATGTAGAACTGGATCTTTGGCAAGCTTGATGGCACTTTTATTGTCGCACCAAATTCGAGTAGGCTGCTGCTACTTGAATCCAAACTATGAAAGGATCTATCGAAGCCATAAAGCTTCCTGACTGGCATTAACTACGGCTTGATATTCTACCTTTGCTAAAGAAAGATCAAGAGCTTATTGTTTATTACAAGCCCAAGTGATAGGTCCAAATCCCAGACTGAAAAATAACCTGCAGTAGACTTTCGATCATCAGTATCGCCATCCCAATCTGAATAAGTAAAACCAACCAACAAAGGTTTCCCCCTTGTACTTTAATGAATCCCAAACTGAATTGTACCTCAAATATATCAAAGTATTCTTTTTGCTGCTTTCGAGTGACTTTCATGAGGAGTTTGCATATAACGGGAAACACGACCAATGATAAAGGAAAGGTTAGGAGGGGAATGAGTCAAGTATAAAATACTACCAACAAGTTGATGATACAAGGTGGCATCTACTTCAGGGGAAGTACAAGTGGCAGAAAGTTTGACGCCAGACTGGAAGGGAGAAGGGGCTGGTTTACAATATTCCATGAGGAAGCGACAAAGCAGGTCAGAAGCATACTTAGACTAGGAAAGAAAGATTCCTTCTTTGGTTTGCAAGTCCTGGAGACCAAGAAAATAATGCAAATGTCCTAAGTCTGACATTTCAAAATTTTGCTTAAGATTGGATTTCACATGGGTTATAAGTTTAGGGTCACTACCAATAAGTATAAGATCATTGAAATAAAGAACAAGTGTGATGAGATGGTTTCCTAATTTCTTGGTATAGACATTGGGGTCAGAATGGCATCTAGAAAAACTAGTGTCAAGGAGAAAGCTATCCATTTTGGCATACCAAGCTCTAGGAGCTTCCTTAAGGCCATATAAGGATTTCTTAAAGAGACAAACAAGGCTAGAGTTATTCTGAACATATCCAGGAGGTTGTTCCATGTAAATTTGCTCATGTAAATCACCATGTAAGAAGGCAGACTTGACATTCATTTGATGGAATTCCTAGTTATGTAAGGCTGCAAGGGAAAGAACAAGGTGGATGGATTTCATTTCTGCTACAGGGGCAAAGGTTTCATTGTAGTCAATCCCTTCAACTTGGGAAAAACCTTTGGAAACTAACCTTGCCTTAAGTCTTTCAACACTTCCATCTGATGCATACTTAGTTCTATAGACCCATTTACATCTGACAAGTTTTCTTCCTTTTGGAAGAAGAACAAGATCACAAGTATCATTCGCCATTAAGAAACGATATTCTTCATCCATAGCTGCATCCCAATCTGGATTTCCTGAAGCTTCTACAAAAGTTTCTGGATGATGACTCTCGAAAAATTAAGCCAAAAGAGAAGAGGCTCGCTAAAACTGAGAACGTGTTCGACATTGATCTCTAGGATCATCGGCAATATCACTAGTTGCGTCACATGTTGAACGGAACCATCGAGAAAGTATTGGTGCTGGTGCAATTTGAGGAACATGAGCAGGCAGAGGTGGATTTTCATCCTCACTGTCATCATCAAAAATAAGAGTTGGGCATCATCAAAAATAAGAGTTGGGAAGTTGTCAAGGAAGTTGGAAGAAGAAGAAGAAGGCACAATCGCCGAATTAGACTCGCAGGAAAAAGATGGCACACCCGCCAAGGTAGGCTCACAGGACAAGAGATTTTCATCAAATTTAACATCTCTTCTAATGATTATATCACATGAATGGGGTTGAAGAATTCTATAACCTTTTACATCTTTAGAATATCCATCAAATATGCACTTTTCACTTTTAGGCTGCAATGCTTTCCGTTTTTCATCCGGAATGTGAGCCCATGCTTCACAACCAAACACACAAAAGTGACTTACATCTAGTTTAATTTTACTCCATGCTGCTTTCGGTGTTATACCTTGTAAAACTTTAGTGGGTGTGCGATTAAATATGTAATTTGCACAATTTATGGCCTCAGCCCAATATTGAAGACTTTGTCCCTTAGATTGGATCATACAATTAGCCATTTCTTTTAAAGTGCGGTTCTTCCATTTAGCTACACCATTTTGTTGTGTTGTATATGGAACAGTGTGCTGTTGTTGGATTCCTTGTTTAGTGTAGAAATTAGTGAACTTGTTGTTAGCATATTCTCCTCCAATGCCATATCTTAACTTAATAATTTGATGACCAGATTGTTTTTCAACAAGGGCCTTGTAGACCAAGAACATGTTAAATACTTTGCTCTTAAGTTTTTGGAAGTAAACCCAAGTGCTTCTGGAGTAGTCATCAATGAAATTTAAGAAATGTTTGAAACCAGAAAATGATGCAGATGGAAGAGGACAACACAAGTCACTATGCACAAGCTCCAAAGGAACTGAGGCATGCCAAGAGGCATGTTTGTCAAAACTATCCCGCTGATGTTTTCCGAGTATACAACTGGAACAAACACCATCCTTGCAAGATACCATCGGAAGACCAGTCACCATATTTTCTTTACATAGTTGTTGCAATGAGCGATAATTTAAGTGACCAAATCACTCATGCCAAAGTTTGCTCAAGTTATCACTATGATCAACAAAAACTAAAGGAAAAGGTGATGACCCAAATTTGTTAAATTTGTACAACCTTGTAATATCATCAACAGTTCCAGTAGCTAGTACATTTTGAGGATTTTTAAAATCCTTGATTACAACTTAGTGAGGTGTAAACGTCACAGTTTTACCTTCACCTGAATGAGTAATTTGATAGACTGATAACAAATTGCAGGAAATTTTTGGAACGCATAGTACATCACTGAAATGACCATTTTCTACTGGAGTTGTTCCAGATCTTACAACACTTAGAGATCTATTATCACCAACAAATATTTTTTTGGTGTTACATTCATGCATAGTAGAAAATATGGCTTGATCCTTAGCCATATGATAAGATGTTCCAAAATCAATAAACCATTCATTTGAAGTAGAAGAAGAAGATGCAGTATAAGAGTAACCGGAAGCACAAAATGCATGTCCATGAGAGTTAGATTCTGAAGAAGAATCTATGCTGATGTGGTGCTTCTTCATTGCTGCTTCCAAGGCTACCATCTTCTTGAAACACTTAGATTCATCATGATTATCTTTCCCACAAAAATTGCAATGACGCTCACTCTTCTTTCCTTTTTTCTTGGATCCTTTGTCATTTTTTAAAGAAGGAGCTGGCTGAGAGGGTTTGGGACCCTTGTTGTTTGGCTTATTATTGCAATTTTTTTTTTCTTGGGAGGCTTGTACTTTTCTTTCTGTTGGGAGAATAAGGCTTTCCTAGATGTATTTGCATTGTTAATTATGCCAATATGAATGAGCTTATCTTGCTATCTAATTAACGAATCACAAAAGGATTCAAGACTAGCCTCTTGAAAGCTAGTTGTAGTCAAAGATTCTTTCATGGAGTAGAATGTAGATACAAAAACATAATATCCAGGTCCAAGTTTGGAAAGAATATGATAAATACATCGTTTGTCTTCTTTCTTAATATTGCATTCTGCACATAAGAGTCTAAGAGTTTTATACTTAGATAAATAGTCTTGAATGCATGAAAATCATTTGGATTCAAGGAAAGAAATTCATTCTCAAGTTGATGACCCTGAAAATTATTGTGCTTACCAAACACAGATTCCAACTTTTCCCAAGCTTTATCAGGTTTATCAATTCCAGATATGTGGAATCGCAAATCAGTAGAGATTGACATCCCAATCAATCCACGAGCTTCATCACATCTATTTTCCCATTTAATTTTCTTATCATCATTAGTGGGTTCTGTTTCTTTCCCTGAGGTTATCCTGAAAAGTCCCTTACTCTGTAGAACATCCTCCATATGAGATTTCCATGAGAAATTGTTAGAACTTGTAAGTATAATATCACAAGGGGCCGCCATAGTGAAAAATAATGGCTGAAAAAACAGAAACTAACTTTCTAGTTGCAAAGAGCTCGAAACAATATGTTGTTTTAAAAAAAACAACACTGAAAACTGATTCTAGATGATGAAGTTATGCTTGATCAAAGAAAATATTGAAGATGTCCCCAATAGTGACGTGATAGATATTAACTTGACCAACTAAAAAGAGAACCCCCCTCTTTCCAAGATCAACATTTGACAATCACTTTACCATAAAGTTGCTTTGAAGTGAATCACTTTTGTAGAATAAACGAGGTTCACTTTTACAATAAAGTAACTTGAAAATAGAAATTGCATGCACTAAAAGGTAGCCTAATAAGACTTGAACTCAAGGCCTATTAAGGAATAAAGCAACTTTGGATCAAGGGAGGTAAGTTTAAAAGGTACGTCAAAGAATAGAAATAGTAACGGGGCTTTATTTTTTAGTCTTCTTTCTCGTTCTCCGTGCTTGCCTTTTTTTTCTGCAAATCACAAAAAAATGAAAAACAAAAACAATTTTTTTTTTCCACACAAAGGGGTTAGATCTTGGTTAGCTTACCCATACATTTTACGTTTTCAAGTTTTCTCATTGTTTTTTATTTTCCGTGATCGCACAAGGTGCATGGCAAAGAGCATACGTAGCCGAGAAGACAAGAAAAAAACTTTCCCTTACTGTTTCTGATTCGCCGCGATCGCGCAAGGTGCATGGCAAAGAGAATACATAGTCAGGGAAGGCAACCATTCCAGACTAAAAAAAAAAGATCTAATAATAAAACTGATAAGATATGAGATATTTAAAAAAAAACAAAATGTCACTCTAACATTATACCTTCAGATTTGCCGAAATGGGTGTTTCTGGAACAAACGGATACGATTTTTGGTGAAATGAAAACTATTTCCCAATGAAAACAGTTCTCTGGACGCAATGAAACATCTCCCACAAGCCAAAAATGTACATAAAATCTAGAACCAGAAACCCTTTCAAAGTTTCGGCAACACCGGTTCCAGATCTAGATCAAAACCAAAAGCGGTTCTTCATAAAAGCTATGATACCATGTTCGAGTACAAACGGTACTCCAAAAATACTGAACACCTTGGGAAACTGCTTCACACAAATAGATCATAGATCAACACACCGATGTTTTTCACGTGGTTAAAACCCTCGAGAGGGAAACGATCCATGGCCCTAGCCAAATAGCTACTTGGAGCAATTTATTATGCAAAAGAAATAAAGTTACATGAGCTTCTCATAATCGATCAACTATCCAAGGACCGTCTATGCTCTTTAAATAGAGATCATAGACCAATCGAGTGTTAAGCCATGGATCAATGGTAGGTATGATCTAAGAGAAGCTGAACCGTTGGATCACTCTATGTCTAGAACATATTGTGACCGTCGGATTAGAATATTTACAAATGCATACTAATGCATACTAAAGAAACACACTTTTACCTAACGAATATATTACACAAGTTGATCTTAACTAACTCCTAAGTGTCTAAATATCCTAACAATTATAGTATATTTAATCATAGGAGAAAGATTGAAGAAATAAATATATTAATTAGATACCTTAGGGTATTATTTGCAAACATAACTACTTTATAGATAAATATATTTACAAATAAAGTCATCACATATAAACATTTCTGAAAGCTATCTATACATAACCATAAACAAAATACATAACTCATCAAACATTACCATAACCAAATTAAAAAAATACATTTTATACAGTAATCATATCATATTAAAATAACATCAAAATCATACTATAACCCGTGTATTTCAAACAGGAATAGGAATCAAATACTGTGGGCATGCAAGCCTAGTTTCTTTTATTTAAATAAAATACAACTAATTACATTAATATCCAAAACAGAATCAAAATCTATGGGGGATCATTCGCATACATGCCAAGGTCACGCTATACATAAAATGTATGTGAGAAACAATCTTTATAAACCACTACCATGTTGCTATGGAAAATTATGTTTTCATTACGGCCTCGACATCAGCCAACGTTTCAATACATATAGTCCATTTACAGGATAAATACAACAATGAATGCCATCGAGGGTATTTAAACCCTGGCCTCTATAAAACCAATGAATTCATAGTAATTAAAATAACCCACAGATGCTACACACAATACCCACATAAGTTATGGCCATGCCAAAATATAACTACACGGTATGGTTTATTTACAAAACTACCTTGTTAACAAATCAACCATTAAACTATCTAATACATGATAAGCAAGAAATGAATTAACAGTAAGACTATTGTAGCCACAATGGAAAGGCGAAGCCATTCACGACTTGGCCTCTCAACCACCCACGTTGTTCATATATTACATCCATTGAAATTTACATAACACACAGACCTCAAACGAAGGTGAATGCCTATGTCCAAACCATAATGTAGCACAAATATCACAACACAGTAAGAAAAATGACATGATTCCTTTATTAAATACACAAAGCATAAACATCATACATAGTATGGTAAAGGAGTGTCTCCACACAGTCACTTCCAAAGCCAAAAACGAAGTCTATGGGCATGCCAACAAGTAATGGTGCAACCCATGGCTCAAAGGCCTGACCATTGTGTAATTTTTATAAACCCAAAATCTACACATAGAATGAGAGGGAGTGTGATTTCAATTCACCGTCGAAGCCTTTAAACATTGTTCAAAATCCAAGTTTGTAATCTTATGCTCGAAGGAGAATTTTAGAACCCCACATCGAAACCCATAGCATAAAATACCAACCAAGCAACAAATCTATGCACAGTCTTCCCAAGAGGGCTAAGAGCTAGCAAGTAGAGACTTGCTGATAGGCTTACCGTGGCCATGATTGCAAATGGTTGGAACCATAGAGATAAAGCCACACTACTCCTCATTCCCTTTTGACACCTGCAAAACACAATCTAAACTGGGGATGAGAAGTATGTACACGCTCAAAAACATTAAACCAAACAATGTGTAAGCGTATAAACCCGATGAACCATACCTCACAGTCTAGAGGTTGCCTCCATGGTCTTCCCCCTACGTAGATCCAAAGTGCAAAAACCCCAAATGACAAACACAATGCACAACCATTGTGAGCCAAGCCTAAGGGAAGGATGTCACGCTTCTCCATGAGCATTAAATGCACCAGCTATTGGCCATTAACACCATACAAAACCCAATCTCCATATTTTAAAAATCGTGCATTCGTGACCTCCAACATATAGCATAAACCCTATTGACATATGGTATAACCATATGTTATTTATCGCTACCCTATATTTCATATCACCAAAAAAGGTTAATGCATGCTTATAACAAGGTATAATGTATTGCAAATATAAAACTTAAGCATATAGTCCATGTATGGCCTGCGTTGGCCTTAAGTCAACTATAATATATATATATATATATATTAATATAATGTATATACCATAGGTTTAAAACCTATTAACATATGAACCTTAGGCTTAAGAAATAACTTCACACCATACAATTAAGTCCTAATATTTTTCTTAGCGAACATGGCATATGGAGTATGCCATGTTAATTACTTTAACCCTTATAAATCAATGGTCGGGTTTTGAAGGCCACGTATCTAACTTGCAAAATGGAAAAGATAAGAGGCGTTAATAATTATTAATAGACTAAAACATAAATCGTAATTAATGCCAAGTTATGAAATAAAGAATTTAAAAGACCCAACGAAAGTATAATTACTGAACAAGAGCTTTAGTGGTAATAGTTAAATTGACAAGAATAATAACTATAACTGTATAATTCAGAGTCAATAAAAGAACCAAGGTCAACCAACAATATGATCTTTAAGGTCACATTTTTCCGCGTTCTTTAAACAAGTTTTCATCGCAAGCATTGAAATGCATGTAAATACAAGAGGTGCCTTAGTTCGATTGAATTAAATAAGCCTGCACAACAAAGTAATACTTTACCTTTCAACCCATCATGGGAGAACAAGTCCCGCCACTTCGCCCACTTTTTTTTCCACCAACAAAGTTAAGTTAGGACTCCGTAATTAACAAGTGTGATAATGTATAAAGGACGAAGCATAGAAATCCAGTGATGACACATAAGCGACAAAAATGTAAACGTAATACTAAGTAGTAAACAAAAGTACAACATCATAAGTAAAATACATGAAAAATAATGACTGAAATGTAAACAATAGAACATAAGAACAACTTACGAGTAAAGAGAGGTACATAAAGTTTACGATAAGAATTCCGTAAGTGAATAATGTTCCATCTAGGTGGTTTTTACTAGCCAATAGATTTTTTTAATTTATTTTCGATTTTTGGGGACATTACAATTTTTTTTTTATAAAAATTACATTGCTAATTTTCCCCAAAACCTCATATTTTTTCCCATTTTAACCAAAAATTGCTTAAACTTCAAACATTACTAACTTCTGCATTTGGAGGCCTTTTTATGTGAAACAAGCATTGCTGGAAAGATATTGATGAGATCTTTCACTGTGTAAGATTTATTTTACATTTGAAGACTTTAATTTATACCTACTATAAGATGATCCTCCTGGATTACAATAAAATTGAATAGGACTATTGTTGTGTCCTCCTTTGGAAAAACTTCTTCCTCTACCCCTAGAATTATATGTCCCCTTGATCTTCCATAAGTTATATATCATTGTGCTTCAAATGCACATTCCAATGATATTTGATATATTTTTTATGTGTTCGTGATTGATGAGAGAGGCTTGCAACTCATCAAGAGTAAAGTGGGATAGATCTTTTTTTGCTTCCAAAGTCACAACTAGAGGTTCAAATTTTGGGGCAAGCCTCCTAAGCACCTTCTCAACTACCTTACTATCATATATGGCTTCTCCATGGGACTTAATTGGATCTATTAATCCAATGACTCGAGTATAAAAAATTTATATTGAATCTATATCTTTCAATGGAAAGGTTTCAAAATCTCTTCTAAGAATCCACAATTTAGCAGTCATTACCTTGTCCAATGCTCTATAGGTTGATTGCATTGTATCCCATGCCACCTTGGATATATTTGTTGTTGATGCTAATACTGGGAGTATGATTTCATGCATTTCTTGATGTATGCAAAACATAGTTGTTCCATCCTTCTTCCTCTATTCCTTGAAAATACCCCTCTTTGCTTGAGTGAGAGCATTGAGCGTTTCCTGATTTGTTGGTTCCACATAGCCATATTCAACTCTATTTGATACATATTGACCTATGAAAAAAAGCTTCATGGTGAGGGACAAAAATTCATAATTCTTTCCTCAAAAAATGGGAATCTTTAGACTTGACATTTATGCACCAGATCTGGAAGCCATTTTTTAATTTTTCAAATTCACCTTCTGGAAGCCATTTTTTAATTTTTCAAATTCACCTTCTTGTAAAACAGAGTTGTTACTTATTTTGAACCAAACACTCATAACATAGCTCTCATACCAGATCAAGGGTAAAGTGCGTAGGTAATACTTCAATGTAAACTATGCAGTTAATTTTTGTTGACTTGAGTTACGAACTAGAGCCTTGGACAAACCACCCTTCGAAGATATTTTACTTTGACAAACATCACAATATTAAAAAGATTATTTATTCGAACATAAAAAATTTAATCACCTTGCGATAAGAAGAGAGGCGCTTCAACGCAAGTAAGAAATATTATATCCTTAAGTTTTAGGTTGAAAAAATATTAAGAGAAACTTTTATAAAGAAAGATATTAGATAGGATTTTGTGTTGAAGTTAATCCATGGTAATAATACTTTTATGAAGTGAAATGTTGAAGCTTCTTGATCTTTTCATAAAAATAAATGTTAAAAACATTTACATACGTGAAAGTGGAGAAAATATGCACCTTGAACGAAACTTTCAAATAACACATGAAAAAATTGTGTATTGCCACAGTAAAAACGTGAAGCTACAAATACATACACTACTATCAAAGATTGTGCATATTCTCCGCACTTATAGAACTTGGTCTCTCAAGAATTTTTTTTACTTAAAACTTCATTTACATATACACAAACTCAATATTGGATTCTCTTAGAATCTATCGAGTAACATTAAAGCTACAATTAATTTCTTTTGAAATCTACCTAATAACTTGAATTTGGAAAATATTAGATGGATAAATAAATACTCAAAGATGTGAACCATACTTCTGACCACTTAACAAACTAAACTTGTATGTACTCTGATTTAGATGATAGACATTTGATAGACATCATCTCATAATTAATATTTCTATAAAAAAAACTAAACTTGTATGTACTCTGATTTAGATGACAGACATTTGATAGACATCATCTCATAATTAATATTTCTAACAAAAAAGAGTATGTCTTTCCATCCCCATCCAACAAAGTGTTTAAGCATTTCTAATGTGGACGATTTTACTAAGGGGTGGCCACCAGAATGACACCCTCTAGACCTTGAAGATAATTGAATATTTTTTTCCGCATTTTATTTAGAATTCCTTTGGATACTTGGGGTATTTCCAACTTGTAGAATTATATGCTTTCTAGGACTGATTTATTCAAAACCAGATTCTCCCCATGAGAGAAGAAGATTGTTTTCCTAGACCAAAATCATGGATTCAATTTTGTTATATAACTATAGCTAAAATTCAAAACAATATAAATTAAGTTTTAAAAAGAAACCCATATATTTAAAGCCACCATCCAATGCATTTTGGGGGAAAGGAAAAAATGAAGATTCTAAATGATCTAAGTTTATTGAAAGAATATTCGTGATAATATATGATTTATCGATATGGATAACCATACCTATAACATTGCCAAGAACTTGAAGAATTGAATTAAAATTTTCGAGATCCTAATATGATCATGGTGCACATAAAACTATATCATCTACAAATAACAAGTGTGTGAGGAAATGTCAAATAGATATTTTGTTACCAAGGATGATTTTAAGGAAACATACTTATTTGAAAGTGTAAAAGTGTTGGTGAATCTTACCAATTCTTAAAATGACAACTATAAAATGTTTGGTGATATTTTTCAAAAATTATTTTAATTTCCAAGGATTTTATATCATTTATATAATAACTTAGCGATTTTTAGGGTGAAAATTTTTTACCCCATTAAAATTGAGTGAAACGGAGCTTTAGAAAATGCAAAATGGCGATTTTTTTTTGGAGAAAAACATGGAAAAATAGCCCATGGGATCAAATTCGCCCCTAAAATAATCTCTGTTTGTTACTTAGTTTCATGGATTAAAATTCTAAGTCCATGAGATATTAATAGAAAAAAGAAATGCTGAAAGAGGTAATCCCTACATGATCCCATGGGAGGCACTAAAGATTCTCAATGGAGATCCATTGACAAGGAATGCATAGGAGATCAATTGGATACACCCCATTATCGAATTGATGATTGATAGGTCCATGCCCATTTGAAGGAAAACTATGCCAATATAGGTTCAATTTACCCTTTTGAAAACTTTGGAAAGATCAATGTTCATAATAGCTAAGTTGATATTCATGAGCTTCATAGAATGAAGAGCTTCCTGGGATAAGTAAACCACATCATGGATTTGGGGACTGGATCATCATGGATTTGGGGATTGTGGAGGAATCCAAATTGATATTCATAGATAATGACACTTAGAATGGGTCTTAACCTTTGTCATGTAATTTCCTCGACTAATTGCTAGATAACATCACAATAGGATATAGACCAAAACTCATTGAAGGAATTTGATTCTTATTTCTCTGGATTTAGCACTATAAACATGGATTTTAGAGCCCCAATCATTTTTCTAGAGTTTTTTTACTCTCGAACAACCTGAAGTAGATCACTCTTTAAGATATCATGGAAAACTAGGTATAATTCTATTGTGATCCCATCTAAGCCTAGGGTCTTTCCTTTTTTCATTGAGTTCATGGTGCACAAAAATTACCCTTACAAAATGTCTTTCTCCAATTCTTCATTCATGTCCCCAGCTATAGATCTTCCTACCTTTAACATAACACGTAATATTTCATCAATAGAACAACCTTTTAATTCTTTGAGCATCACAATAAAGTATGCCACTCCTTCCTCTATCATTTCTATATGAGAGTTTACCAAATCACCTCCTTTAGTATATATCTCCCATAAAATATTTATGTTATTTAAAGCACTTGCATACTGATGAAAGAACTGAGTATTTTTATCTCCTTCCTTGATCCAAAATGCACGACCTTTTAAACACCAAGTTATTTCCTCCTTGTATAGTAAGTCTTTTCGCTCTGATTATAGACATTGCAGATCTTCTAGCTCAGTGTCAAGGTGTTTTTATTGTTTTCGTACAACGCCTTGATCGAGGCTTCTACCTGTTTTAACCATAATTGTTACTTTTCATTCTATCCTTTTAACCAACATCTAATGGATTTCTTTAGTTAATAAATATTATCAGAAAATTGAAGAATACACGACTAAGAAACAATCTTACCAAGTGGAATCCAAAGAACTTCTACCATTTCTTGAAAACCGATCTCCGATAGCCATGTTGGATTAAACTTCAAAGGAGAAAGGTTCTGAATCTTATTTTTTGATCGTCAATATTATGGATAGATGATCCAAGATACCTATCGTATCTTCCCATGTTTTAAATATTAAAGGGGCGTGGATAGATTTAGAAACAAGAAAATGATTGAGCCTTTTAGAGACCGCATTGCCTTCTTTGCGAAAATTCCTCCAAGTCGGGACGAGTTTTGTCAACTCGATATCCACCAACTTTTTTTTTGCTTCAAATAACGAAGCAAAATAGTCTCCAAGAGGATCTTTCTTTCGGTTTCAACTCCAAACTTAGACTCTAATCATCAAAGTCATGTTTAGGTCGCCTCTTATGATCACCTTGTCGCCATTCAAAATCCTAGAAGCTTCTAATGAATCCTGGTATTCGTTTTCGTTGTTTATGTATGAACCATAAACACTTACCACCATAAACATGGCTCCCCAGTCTTTGTCCTTTGCACCAATATCGATATATGAATAGTGAAACATGTTGTTTGTAACTTTTAGTTGTTGATTTCAAGATGTAACTAAACCTCCATAAAAACAAGCTGCATCTAGAGTGGAAAATGGCCATCCTCTTAGCCATGGTTTCATAATTTCTTGGTTTCTGACCTCTAATCATGGTTTTTTTTTATTACATTGATTTCATGATTTAGGACTTGAATGAGTCTTTTACGAGCACCTTGTTTTTGGTTCCCCATACCCTCTAGAATTAAAAGATAGGAGGATCATCAGATCCCGTTATTATGTGATTTAGATACTCTGACGGACCCATAAATAATAAATTGTTTGGTGATTTTGATGTCATTCAATGCATTTTGTTGATCCTTAGAAAGAAAGGGTTTTCTACCCAACCCATATTGTTTGGAAATATTTGGAGATAGCCCTCCCTTTAGTCTAGGGATGATATTATATTTTTATTTTAAAGAAGAAAGTAGGAAGTAATGAGTAGAATTTTCCTTAAATGAGGAGGAGAGAGAGGAGGGACTTCAAATATTTCTCTTAGGGTTAGGCTTGACATTTTCAGGCTTCCCATTTTTTTCATGTTGTGCAGGATTAAGGGAGGTAGATGGCTTCAAAGGAGAGGGATTCCTTGAGCGTTTTAGAGCCTTGGGATGAGAAAAAGGAGATTTCAACTCACCTCTAATATATTTCGAAGATACATATTCTTTAGGAGAAGAAAGAGGAAGAGAGGAAAATAGGGATCCTCGCAAACAACAATATTATCAATGAAAACCATCTCCTAAGAGGGATTTGGCTCCTTTGCTAGTTGACTAATAAGAGAGTTTGGTTTCACCTCCACTAGTTATTTGGATATTTCAAAATTGATAGGTCCCATGTATTTCTTTACACAAATAATTTTGAGTGCCACCATTATTTGAATTATTGTTCCATTGATCTTCAGGAGATTAGTGCAATTAGATTGTATTATTATGCAATGTAAAGGAAGGAATAATACACACTGAACAAGACAAATTTAATAGGAAACATATAAGTATTGCCCAGTATAATTACAGTATAAACTTCATTAATCCCAATAGTATAGAACAATGTTACATAAAGGATAATTCGAATCATGTGGATACGATTCGATTCCACCAAATCAATCTGACTGCATGGCTAACTAGAAGTGTCTAAATCGCTTTCGAAACTAACAAGCTAACTATAGTTTGTCTAATTCAGTCTCTCAATCAGTTATAATCATATAAACTAGTTTAATTGATGTGGTAGGTGAGAAGTAGGTGAGATTTGGTGCCTTCCCACATCCAACCATGCAATACTCATGCTAGCTGACCTAGAGGACATCTAATTGAATGTAACTGAAGCATAACTAAGTTTGACTAGTCACCAACTTCCAACAACTGAAGGAGGCTGGTGACGACACTCCGAGTGGCTCCTAAATTGTAGGGATTGGTCTAGAAGGTGCATAAACTAATGCATAATGGTGCAGTTAGTTGCAATTAGCTTCTATCTATATTCACCACACCCTAGTGACTGGTACATGTGGCCCCATAGGCCCAAGTGGACTCAATGGTACTAGTGGACCCAATAATAAGTAAATGACCCCTAGGTTAGGAAAATATAATGTAATAGACTAGATTGGACAAGGGAGGATTTTAAATCCTAACAACCATTGGCCTCTTCAACTGGTAATAAATATGAGTTTGACCCACCTCATGAAAAATATAGCGTATGAATGGAAACCATAAGTAATCAGGATTTTTTATCTACAAAAGTCCTTCATAAACAAATTTAATTTCCTCTATTAAAACATTACACATGTCCATTCTTTCTCCTGCCTACCTTTCTTTCCCAATTGCCTTCTAAGCTTACAAAGGTGGCCAGCTTATTTATGATATCTCTTAGCATATCTTCATGACAAAAAAACCATAGGTAGTCTAGGTAAGATGGCCCAAATATTCTATTGGTTATACGGTTCCCTTTCTAGGTCAAAATCTATATTATAACGTTTCAAAATCATACAAGGAGGGCCCAATTCTAGTTTTGAGATAATAACATATTATCCTCTTCGTGAGAGTGAGGATAAAATCAAATCCATTCTCGTGCAATAATGTGGAAAGTCAACATTCTTCCGAGAACTGAGATCCAATGAGTTTCTGTCCAGTATGTTACTGCCTCAAAACAAACAAACAGACCACATAATCATATTACTAAGGTTTTACTTAGTAATGAGGTTGCACTCCCAATTTCCACATGTTTTTTAGAATCATAAATGCATTTTGGATTTGATTTATTGAGGTAGAGTGAGTCTGGTTCCTTCGAGGGGAATATCAATATGTTTTGAATATCTTGCAATAGTTGACAGAATGTCAGGTTTTAGGTAGCAGGCTTTTTACTTTCCTATAGAGACATCCTTATCTTTGCATGAACCGAAGCATCGTTAGCAGACATCTCACCCATCCTATCTGTCAGGAAAAGAGAGGAGATCAACGACATTACATTTCTACGGTTAATGAAAATGTGTCCTAGATTAGGACTATTTCCAATGTATTATATGCGGTCTTCATTTGAAGCATATTTAACGGTTTTAATTTCAGATCATCTTCCTTCATGTTAACCTGTCGAAAATCATGGTCTGTATTTATTTCTAAATTTCTCAGAAAGCCTAGCCCGAAAAACAAAAAAGATGCCATAAACATGTCCCTCCAAAAGATTCCGCTTACACTAATGCAAAGGATATCTCATAGACAATATGATATCGAGACTAAACTTATTCTAGTATACAACCTCTAAAAAATATTAGAGAGAGATAAATCCTTAATCGAAAGAGAGTATTTTTATGGTGTATGATTTCTCACACGTGAATGCAAAAAGAAAACTATCAATGGGTTGTCCAATCCTTGGTAGCAAATAAGAAATTTGAGTAAACAAATTTAAAATAAACAAAACACAAAAAAAACCTTAACATGCATCAATTCAAGTATCAAGAAACTATCCATTGAAAGAAAATGATACATGTAAAAGAATGTGATTTCTCATTAGAAAAAAATTCAATGATTGAACGAAACTTTGTAACAATATGTTGAGGCTTATGGACCTTCACGGTTTCTCCGAGGGCAGGTTTGTTCACACCCTTTTAGTCTTGATCTCTAGCCATGTGAATGTTGAGCACTCCCTTTCTATTGAAAATATAAATGGGTGTTCCCATGAATATGGGTGACAACTTTTGGTAAGAGAAGGGAACAAGGCTAGAAAAAAGCAAGCTCAGATGAGATTTTATTAATCCCTTGATCGATCTACAAAACCTTGATTAAGAGCTTAATAAAGTGCTCGATCAAGATTTATACATAGGCTCAATCGAGAGTTTATTAAACCTTCCATCGAGGTACATAGGTTGATCAAGGGTTAAGCAAACCTTCCAACAAGGAGTTGTGTAAAATTTCAAATATTTATAAAAATATGCCAAAATTTCCCCACCTATTCCTAGTGATGAAGAGCAGAAGCTCAATCGATCTATAAAGCTCTATTGGGCTATAAAACTTAATCGAGGTGCTTCATAGTAAATTCAAAATCCACATAATCAAGCTCAATGACTGAATCGAACTTAAAAGCTTAGTCAAGATTTTAAATCCATAGAAAAAACAAGTAGCAAGCCATGTGTGCCCAATTTCATCTTGGCATATTACTAAAACCCATGACAGAGAAAATGTTCGATGATGCACCCCAAGTCACTCAGTATCAATGACCCAATAACTGCTACCATGTCCTCCTAGCTACGACATGGGAATTAAAACCTTCTCAATCAAATTTTTTTCATAATTTTTTTTATTTTATCAAACTTTTTTTTGAAAGAAATAGGGAAAGTTTTTCTCGTAACTATTTTAGATTCATTTAAAAAAAATTCCAATTTTAACGTTTCGATTCACATTTTTGTCAATTTCATTTATGAAAACTTTGAAAAAAATATTTTTAATTAGTTTATTCAAATGTCAGAAACCAAGCTAGAAATCAAAACTTATGAGAATAAAATATCAATGTGTATTGGCAAGCATAAATGTTGCCAAAAACTTTCTTGTCCTCCGAGTATTCATAGAGGATTACAAAAAAACTATAACTCCTAGGCCAATAAAGAGAGTGGCCTTAAATGTACATAATTTTATTATTATTATTAAATTTAGTTAATATAATATTATAATATTTATATTATGTTAATTAAGTTATTATATTATTGTTTTATAATTTATTAAATATTTATTGTATTAATTAATTTCAATATATGTTGAGTGACTCAAGGGAGGGAGATCGATGAAGGAGGGACAAAGGGAGAGGGAGAGGGTGTGATACATTTTCACACACACCAAGGTGATAAGAGGTGGGAAAACTTAGGTAGGGAGAGAGATTGACAAGAAGGTATTGACGGGGGAGAGAGATAGGGTGAGCAATAATGAGAGCCATAGGAGAGAGAGAGAGAGAGCATGGTTGGTAGGAAGGAAATGGGGAGGAGGGAGATAATAAAGGAGGAGGAATGGAAGAGAGAGAGGGAGTGAAAGAAAAGAAATATTGAGGGGGAGAGGTAAGATAAAGAGCAAAGACAAGGAGGGATGATATGATGACATGTATGATTTATCTTGGTTGTTCCATGCAGATTGTTCTCTTGAGAGAGGTTATTCCATTCACCAACAATGATTGTCAATTATTTGTATTACATTGGAACCCTTCCGTCCATGTCATTCATTGGTTACGTATAGAGAAACACCATGGCCAGTTTTTCACCTAAAGGCCAACAAACACTAGGCACCTATGAGCACGTCGAGGATGTTTGACATGACACACGTACTTTAATTTCAAATTTATTTCTTTTACAAATATTAAAGTCTTTATTTTGTATTCATATAAGTATATTTAGATTGTTACACATGTATTTTGATATTGTTTTGATTCGTCTCTTAGGTACTTCTTGACCTCCTTAGGAGGACAAGATCACAAGGATGACCATTCAAGAAATATGAACACAACAAGATTGGATCTGTATATCGTTAACGACCATGCACCATAATCATTCATTCACATCATCAATCAATGTAAACCCTAGGAAATTTTGGGTACCATGGTTGGAAAAACAAATTGGTGTGGGCGAGGCTGCGGAAAAGTAGTTCAACGAAGTGGTCATCTCCAACAAAGAATCCAAGAGTTAAGGTAGTTAGGTAAATTGATGGTGTCAAGTCAAGTTTCTTTGTTAGATGATTAGAGTTTATGTCCACTTACATTAAAGGGTTAGGTAGTGGGAACAGGGTGAAAATCTATGAAGATCCTATAAGTATGTATCAAGTTGATATCTTTGGGGTTAGATAGTTTTGGGGAAGATTACATGTTTTGTGCTTTTTGGTTGTAAGGTTGATGTACTAATTTTTCTAAGTCAAAGTGTGAAATATAAAAGATATGCATGGGTGATGTATGATCTACAAGATATGTGCACAGATCCATTGTAAGAAGTTAATGAAGAGAAATATGTAGGCTATAAGTGTACACATGAAGTGTTCTTTTGTTGCGACACTTTAATCATGATTTTTTTTGTGTTTTTTCCTGTCTTAGGCTTCCATATTAAACATTTGATGTTAAATGTGTGTGATGTTGTATGACTTGTTATTTTTCTTACTGTTACATCATATGATAACTAAATATGTTTAATGAAGAAGTTGATGAATAATAAATATTATGCTTTGATCTTGGGTATGAGTTGTAGCATGCAAATATGAACTATGTTGAAGTGAATGACATGTTGAAGATTTTATTTTGTTGGAGTTATATTTGCTATTATTTTATGTTGTTTCCATTCGTTGATACATAAACCTGATTCCTGTAGTCCAAATGCGTACTTTGGCTGAGACTTTATCTTCTCTGTAGGCTTCGCTGAAAGTGACAAACCCTTTTAGGTCGGTATCCTGGAGTTTCTTGGTATGTTGTTGGGTGAACCTAGTTTATTTGAGAATTGTTCTAACAAATGGTTCCATTTCTAGGACCGATATCTAGGTCAAAGGGGAATGTGGATGTGACATTCGTAGAATCCTAAGATCAAGTCTTGGGTTGATAAAAAGGAAAAGAGTTTTCTCAATAAGAAAACCAATATCTATGTTTGACATGGGGTGAATGGTTGGGTAAGTATATTTATTCAGACATTCATGAAGTTTTATTTGGTGAGTCTCCTACTTTATTGAAAGAGTGGTTGGTGATGTTAACTTATCAAAAGAGGTGCTTCCAAGGAGGAGTTAATCCAAAGGATGAAAAGTATTAACAATAAGATTTCTTATGGTATTGATTTATGGATGAATAGTATTATGGAGGGTCACATCACTTATTTTTTTGTTGACACTACCAAGTATTATCCTGTAGTAGAATGAGAATTTTTTAAAGGTCCATGGGTTAAATTATTGAAATTTCAAATATGTCGATTAAGTTGTTGCTTTGTGAAAAAGGGGTCTTGCGAATGAAATTCGACAAGTAATTAATTTCTGCACATAGGGGAGAAAGGTTTGGGATAATTTATGGAGTGAGCAGAGATGATCAGGGGATAAGTGAGTGAGACAGACAAAGAGTGTCGGTCCCTATGAAGTTGGAAGCAATTTTGGTCAGACAAGACAAGGAGATCAACTATGATAAGGAGATAGATTTTCAATGCGTTTGAAAGGAGGGACTCCGAACCAACACCATGACTCAACGGAGATTCTTACAATGGCGAAGAGGAATAAAACTAATTTTAGAATAAGAACCTATAGATCCGACCTAGACCAAATGCTATGGCATACCCACAACCCCATGTACAACACCCACAATAGAGGTAAGGAGAAATATGTCCTCATAGCTTTTACAAGCAAGTCAAAATAGTGGTAATATCCTAAGTAGTACATCACCGAGCAATAAGACTCCAAGGAGTGGTCCTTTAACTTCAAGTCATTCGGTACCCCAAAGGAGTAGAATGGAAAGGTATGATGTGAACTTTCCCATTTTCCATGGAAATGTGTCAAAGGATACAAAACAACATTGGTTCTTATGTGGGGTTGTATGGGCTATCAAAAAGGTCCAATATGATGCTATCAAGAAAGCCCATATGAATACAAATTTTTAAGTTCATGATCTGTATTGGTATTTGAAGTTTTCCATTGTTCCTGTTGGAGTGCCATAAAAGACATTAACGAAGATCATACTAGGATAAAAGATGATTTCAAAAATCATAAGTCCTAGTCATAATGCATTAAAGAACTGAAGGGGAATAGGTATTAACCAAGTAAATGTGTATGGGACTTTGACCAGAGGTTCAATACATTAATGGCCAAAGTAAGTTTTCAAATGAAGGGTTTACAACACAAATAATGGTTCATAGTTTCATTATTACCACATATCTAACTATTGTTGATGCAACAAAAAATTGTGTATCAATTCGAGGCACTCGAGATGTCCATGAAGTTAGAAGGGTCACTAGTAGAGGAAATCGATTCCATGATGGTTCAAATCAAGTCGCATATCCCCATTTTTTCATTATATAATCAAGACATCAACAAGGGAAAATAAATCAGGGAAGAACTATGTCGCACTAGATGAAAAATAGAAGGACACCATAAATATTAGTGCTCAAAATTCCAAGAATATGGATCCATAGGTTCATAAACAATCTATAACATGATGGTCATAGTGCAGAAGGTTACTAGAAGTATAGTCTAGTGAGGGAAACCTTTATGTTGGAGAAAAGTATACCAATTTTATCAACCATGTTGATCATTTCAGTAATTATAATATGACATGGAAGCCTATACTGAATCAACAATAAGTATACATGTCCATACACACATTGAATAGTATACTATGAAAGTTATATATGTCACTAAAGCTTCAATGAGGGAGTGCATAATGGGATGGTCTAGCTAGAACATTCATCCATAAATTTATTTATGAAGATGAAATTCCAATAGTGCATGCATACCTACAAGTTATCAAAGCAAAGTTGGTTTAAGAAATACCAGGACCAATATCTAATTTGCAACACTCGTGTCTGACAATTGAAAACATGATGGAGTGCTATAATGTCTCAACATAGACATAATATGATAATCCATGAGATGTACACATTCCAAATTATGAAGGAAGTTGAGACTTAGAAAGACTAGGGATTTCATCTCACATGTTCTTGAATCCACTAAAGATAAAAAAGGTAAATATTGGTTCTCCTAAAAATCATAAATTTGCATATATTGGTGATTACTTGGATGATGAAATGGTAGGTAAGATTATAGACCTATTACATGAGTTCCAATATTTATTCCCCCTCAAGTTCTCTAAGGTAAAATAGATTTCTAGGGACCTCAGAGAGATGAATATCCCCTTGAATCCAAATGATAAATATGTCAAGAAGATTCCGTACAAGGTTAACCAAATATACAACGAAAATGTTAAGGAATAGATGGAAAAAATGTTGGATGTAGGTATCAGCGAGACTATTGAAGAGTCACCATGGAATAGTCCAATGGTATTATAAGAGAAAAAGAATAGGAAGGTCCAAATCTTTGTTGATTTAAGGAAGTTGAATGATGCATGTTTACATGATCCCTTTTCCAAGCCATTTACAAAGGAAGTGCTAGAAAGTGTTAAAGGTTAAGAAGCATATTTATGTGCTGATGGATTTTCTAGATATCATTAAATCAGAGTTGCTAAATAGGATTGAAAGAAGATAAATTTTGCAATAGAATGGGTATTCTTCCAATATATGGTAATTAGCTTTGGTTTAAATCATTCTCCTACTATTTTTTCCAGAATAGTTGTTGTTGCTTTAATTAAATAATATATTCATAAGTTCTTGGAAGTCTAATTTGATGATTGGATATATAGGGTTTGCTCAAGAATCATATTGAAAGCTTAAGGTGAATGATAGAGAACTGTAGGAAATATCAGATTTCTTTGAATTTGAAGAAATGTATATGGTGTGTAGCATTTGACATATTTTTGGGTCATGTTATGTGTAAGCAACGACTATTAATGGATCCCATGAATATCGAAATAATAATGTATTTCTCCACCTATTGGATTTATATTATTACTAAGAGGGGGGTGAATTAGTAAATTGCATAGTTATATATATTATTTGACTTTGATATATTTTCCCCAATTAAAATTTTTAGCAGTAATAGTAACAAATAATACAATGCACAAATATATGAGAATAATCCAAAATTTATGAATATATAAGAATGATTATATTAGTGGGAGAATAAAATTTCCAAGCATGAGAACCCACTCATTTTATGTGTTGACCTAATCCTCAAATACAATATGATAGTTACTTAAACCAACCTACAATGAATTCAATCTGCGTAATCACCGACTCACAAACTTCAAGCACCGACCTAAATAGATATCTATCCGACTATGAAAACTACAACGTGTGGAAATCAAGCTCTAGTTTGTGGATAAGTATGATCTTTGTTTATGGAAGCACAGAAGGGATGCTACAACACCCAGAAGTTACTTTCCAACACCAATTAAAAGGAACCTATGACCCCCTATTCCTTTCCTTGTCCAACCTCCCTGATATGAAATAAGAATGTATTGAATAACCGCTATATACCAAATACCTTATCTTTGATGAATGTATTCACAATCTGTAATTGCTTTAGCTCCTTCTGAGTGTATATTTCTTCTGAATATATACATCAAGACATATAGTTACCAAAACTATGATGTGCAATAATATCTACGATTTGCATGTCTTTTGTGGTTCTGTGATATGCATATTTATGTTGAACATTGTTCCTAACTCAGTCGCTTTTGTTGTTTTGCGGTTTGCATACTTTCTTGAGTAAGAAAATCACACATATTGAATATGGGTATCATTTTATATGGTGGAATTTTCTATTCATCATCTATTATTTTCCACTCTTCAACTTTCTTGCAAAAAATTTCTTTATGCGATCAACAGGCCATGGACACCCCAAAGAATTCCAAAGATTTTCTAACCACATTATCTCATATCTTCATTATTTACAAGCTTAATTCACCACTTCACTCTATCCATCTCTTGCTTATTTATAGTCTTCTTGGCTCAAGAGATATGTCCACTTGGTGAAGTTCCTTATTCTTGGATAACACCCCACTTCTTTTCATTTTATTCAAGTTAAGATTTGCGTCGACGTGCCGCTTATTGTAATTCAACTTTGTGTTGTATAGAAAACATATGCCAATGACCTTATGGGTCATAGAATCATAACTAATATTTTTCTTTACATGGCTGTCTTCATACCACATACCATTTTTTTGTGGGAATATTACACACAACTTTGCGTTTCATATTCTTCATTCATAAGTCTCACACAAATAATATTTGCACATATATTCTATTTTCAATATTATTCTTTGTTGATCACTATTTGCGCACTTGTGACCATTGTCATGTCCTCATGTGCATTATTGTAATTTCAAACATGTACACATTTTATTTTTTTATCTGGCATACACACATTTACTTTCTTTTATCAAACACACAAAGATCATACGTACAAGAGTTTGTGTGAAACACTTATCATTACTTTGGATTCTATCATGCGATAGTGCAAGTTTGACATCAACGACAATCCATGTTAAAAAATATCCCCCTTTGACATTGATGTAAACAAACATAGCCCCACGACTCCTGAAAAGGATCTATAATATACTTACAACCCCTATCACTGCTCCCCATACGATAGAGATTTCTCTTTGTCTCCCCCTTTGATATCAATGTAAATGGGGTGTTCAAATATTTTTACTTTAAATGGTAGATGCTTCAGTTGGTCGAATTGTTACTCATAATTTATGTAGATCCTCTTTTTCAATTGAAACCTTTTCTTTCATCTCTCTTTCTTTGGATAGAATTTCATGTTATTCTTGTTAATTAGGAAATGACTTTAGTATTTCTTATCATTCTTTTGTACTTTTGTTCATTTCCTTTTGCAAACTAAAAAAGGATTCTATAACTCGATGAGATTCTTCTTACAAGGGTTTGAGTTGACTAACTCTTTTGTAGTGTTCTTCCTTGAGGCTACAAACATCACATTTCTAAATTTTAAATTCTTTGATTTTGTTCATATTCTTAACAACTGATAGGGTGGTTAATCTATATCTAATCGTCTCCTTTAATTCTTCTACTTTTCATAGTATTTTTTCCATCTCCTTTAACCACTCATTATAAATCAAATGTCCCAAGATTCTGGCACTTTCTTTGTATGGATCAATACATCCTTGTTCCATGGTTCTAATGTTTTCAATTATGACATTCATTATATCCATCTTCCTTTATCTTTCTACCTTGATCTATGGAAGTGTCCTAGGTTATATTTCATGGGCCTTATCTTGTATATCTTGGATCAGTTTTTACAACTTCATAAATTTCCTTTTTGTAGAGACATGTTCATTAGTTTGAGGCTCTAGAATCATGTCGTATACTTCCTCAATGAATTTGTATAGCTTTAGTGTTTGTCTTTGTGATTTCTTAGGTTCCTCCTTCAAGAGATCGCTCATGTTGATTTCTTTCTCTACTTACAAATTTATCTCTTATTGTCTTTGTGTATTCTTTTCTTTTTCAATCTCCATTATGGAGTATTCTTATTATAGAACTTACTTTTCATTCCAACTCTTATACTAGTCTATTCTAGTGTCCTCGTCTCTCCATCTGATTTCTTGTGTAGTTGTTGTGTGTAGTGCATGTATCTCCATTAGAGGAAATTTCAACTCAAAATGGG
This sequence comes from Pseudotsuga menziesii, assembly GCA_001517045.1. NCBI lineage: Eukaryota > Viridiplantae > Streptophyta > Pinopsida > Pinales > Pinaceae > Pseudotsuga > Pseudotsuga menziesii. The sequence continues at coordinate 131,868 of LPNX010490351.1, read as the reverse complement.
CCTCCTTAAAAAAATTAATAAAATAATACTTAAAATAATAAAATAATATTTATTAATTTTGGAGGAAGAAAATAAAAAAAAACTACTTTTTTGTTTGTATTTTTGACATATCTCCTAGTGTTTTTACTCAAATTTCAATTGGGAGAGCTCGTTGGATGTAGAATTAAATTCCACATCCAACCAGTACCCACTCGACATACTTTGACGACATCATCATCATGTTTTTTCAAGTATTTTTTGTTTTTGGGGTAGCAGGGTCCGTTAAAAGTATGCTAAGTGGGTACTCGTTGGATGCAGAATTTAATTCCGCATCCAATGAGCTCTCCTGATCAAAATTTGAGTAAAAACACAGGGAGATAAATAAAAAATACAAACAAAAAAAGTAGTTTTTTTAATGATACTTATCCCCAAATTTATATTAAAAACGTTTTTGAGACGTATACGGTATTTGAAATTTAAATCAATTTCATTGGCTAACACATGATGACATGGAATTTGAGTGAACGTTAAAAGGCCCATTTTGAGTTGAAATTTCCTCTAATGCATTTGCAGATAGTTGCGAAAGGGTGTGATCAACATGACTTACCATCTTTCATATTTCTTGAGGAACATTTAGAGCTATGGATGATATTTTCACAAGTTTATGTGGTTCTGTATCTTTGGTTTGGAAGTTTTGATGTGTTTGTGAAATACCAAGATGTGTCTGTATGTGTGTTTTCTCATTGTTATTCTTGTCCTCCATGATTTGTAGTATTATGTATTTTATTTCTGCATTTTTTTCTTCAATCTTCAACATGAATTCTTCTTGCTTATTTGTAAGTTCTTCAATTTCATTCTTTGTTTCCACTTTTTCTATGGCTTTATCATCTAAATTTCCAGTATCTACCCTATCGTTTTCTACATAATCCATTATTAGTGTCTAAATTGACCTTCATTTACTTGTATTTCTTTTCTTCTTTGATGCTCATTCTGAATGAGCTATTTTTTTCTCCTTTTTACTGGCGCAGTTTGTGTAGATCCTTCGTATCCTTGTTCAAAAGAAGTATTCTTATTAGAATACTTCTCTTCCGTGGGTGTTGACATGTTTGATTTTTCCTACTACTTGGATTCTTCCTCTAATGTCAATAGAGTTTTCCATTATGAATTCCATTCTTAAACAATTTGAACAATATCATCTTTAGAAAAGATGTACATAGTAGTGAACCATCGATTCTTAGGTTATCTCTTGTCATGTATATACATATGATGCATTCCAATCTTGAACCGCAAAAATCCCTTTAAATACTCCACTATATGGGGTTGTATGCGTGGATTTTTCTTTAGAACATCCCTAATTTTTCCACCATACATAAATAAATTAATGTTGTTGTTTTTTTTCTCCTTTCTGTAATTGTGGAAAACCACATGTTTTTATATCTAGCTACTTAAAAGAATCTTCTATTCAAGTCAAAGAGTTTACTTCTTTCTAGTTCATTCATGCCTACAAGAGTAATACAAATCAATAACTAGTTATAGTGGGAAGTGTTACCTTTTTCTTTTCCTTCTATTTAGTCATTAATAAATTCATTCAACGAAAAGCTTGACTAGTTTGTTTGTACTCCCACAATGCGCTTTTCTTTAGTGATAATGGCTGCAGCTAATACTTGATCACAGAGACGCTTTCAAATAATATTGCATTCTAGTACTTGTCATATGAACCTTACTAATTCATCCTTTATTTTTGTGACTGAGAATCCTCTACTACCTTGCTTAGTTCCATATTTCTCCACTATCTTCTTTCAAAGACATTTTTCTAAACTTCAATCCATCATAAGATTCACGTCTTCCCCAATCACGAGCAGTACAATGATTTATTCAATTAGCTTGACGTTTATGGAAATTGTCTTGTCCATCCATAGATATCCACCATGCACTTGTTATAATGGTAGTCTTGTACGTACGTTTACTTGTGGGGTTTCCCTGAAGAACAATATTTCAAATAGATTTTGTATCCCTATTCTTAACAACACTTTTGACTAAGCTTGAAATAATATAACAACTGGTGCTTTAGGATATAGAATAGTCCTTCTGCTTAGATACTTCTCCTAATCTAGAATGAAAAATATCTCCTTATCAATAGGATCATAGTTTGCAGTGGTAAATTTGCACAGTTGTCTGTACAACCATTATGTTGATGAAATTGTCATTGATTCCAACATGGACTTGTAGTGGCCCCACAAGATGTCATTAATGCCACCAAGTCCTACCTCCAGTGCCTTTGACCCCTTAGAGAGTGGTTTTGTACCTTGTAGTCCCTTGGACCCCTTACAGAGTGGTTTTATGCCTTAAAGAACATTGTACCCACTTGATAAGGTCCTTGTACCCACAAGGAACCCTTATAGAGTGGGTTTGTGCCTTGAAGCACCTCCTACCTAGTTGACAAGGTCCTTGTACCCACAAGGATGGATCTTGAACCACCATCTGGAAGAAGATGTTGAAGGCCTTGGGTATGGTCCTAAATCCCTAGTAAGATGGTGGAGAATTCCTAGATGGGTTAGAGAAGAATTAATGACCCATTATGTTGACATTCATGCTCTGAAAGTGTCATGGTAACCTAGGAGAAGACCAAGCTACTCGAGAGGTGGTATCATGTTGTATATTGATGCTTTGGGGTCTCCTAGTGTGGTTTATGTGGTTTAATAAGCATAGGAAACCTCTTTCTTATTGAAGAATCCCTAATGAAGTCCTTGGATCCACACTTAGTTGTTTGGTAACCTTGCAACCCTTATTTGGGTCATGAAGCTCTTATATGATGATGATGACTTTATATGGTCCTTGATAGGATATGGAACCCCTAATGAAGACCTAGATACCCTTGCACAGGTCATGGAGTGTACTACTTTCACTTGACATGGTTATATGGGATGATGATGTGGTCTTTGGAGACTTAATGAAGTCATGGAACCTTGTGAAGACCTTGATGCCCATTGATTGCACTTTATGTGGTTAAGGAACCCACACACATATTGGATTGATGATGGTACATTTAGTGACAATATTGAATCCCATCAAGGAACCTTGCACATGGAATTACATTAAAATACCTAGTGGATTTATGCAATCCTATTAATATGTGGAGGACACACTCCCATGAATTTTAAATGATGTGGTTGACTTTGAAGGATGTTCTAAAAAGAAATAATAAAAGTACATAAGGTTGACCATTGAGGTGGTAAGAAAAATAATAAAAATACATAAGGTTGATCATTCAAGTGGTAAGAAGTTTGAAATCCTTGCTCATACATGTGGCTTATGTGGTGAACACCCTATTATATGGTAAATAAAATACATCCAATTCTTTGGTAAGGTTTCACCATTGAACTAGTAAGAAGTTTTAGGTCCTTGGTCATACATATGGCTTATGTGGTGGAAATCCTATTATATGGAAAAGAAAACACATGCAATTATTTGGTAAGGTTTACCATTTAAGTGGTAAGAAGTTTGTGTGACAATTAAAATTCAAATTACAAATTTTAATTAAAAATTAAAATTCTTACCACTCTTACCTTTGAAGACAAGTTGTCGAGCATGAAGCATGTCCACTTTAATGTGTATATAAACAAAAAATAAAAGATTCAATGATGGATGTAGAGACGTGAATTCATAGAGATTGGTCGAAGGTTTTTTTGCAGCAACATAGGAGCAATTTATTTTTACAGAGAAATGTTTGGGCATCTTCATTAAAATTGGCATAACTTTCTGATACATAATCAGAATTACAAAATTCTTGGCTCCTTGGAAATCTTGTTACGAGGTGGTTACGAGGGATATGTGATGACATAATATAGAGTTTATGTTGTTTTTTCTACTATTTATTTATATTATTATCTTCAGAAAAGTATGGTTCATTCTTCTGGGTTTCTCTTGTGATGGAACAAGTCTCTCATGGATAGATTTGATCTTTGACCTTAGTGTATGAGACATTATATTGGTATATATATTTGAATTCATTATGGAGGATATGATGATGATATTACATACCTTTATTATATGATATTATACATTTTATGATGATAATGCATGTGATAATGATATACACTCTGTGATGTTGATGCACTCTTATACAATATGATGTACATGCATACCATAGTGTGATGATGCTCTCCTATGCACTATGATGTATATTTTATGTTGATTCTGCATAAATGATGCACATTAAGATGATGATGGTGTATATTTGACGAGGAGGATACATACCCTATGATGATGATGCATACCCTATGACGATGATGCATACCTTCGATGATGATGCGTGATGATGCATGCCTTATGTTCAATGAAAGCATAACATAATTACTTGTTCAGTAATTGTGTATGATGAGGTGTACATGAGCATATTGACCAGCTTGACCACTAGTATTAATGAGAAGAAAATAATGAACAGTAATGATAAGCAAAGTTGATGTGCAGATATACTAGACAAATAGTGATGAACAAAGTTAGCGTGCAGAGATACTAGAGCAACACTAATGAGCATATGTGATGAGAAGCAGTGATGATAAATAGTGTTAAACAATAGTGACGAGCATTGACCAGACGTTGATGAGCAGTTCTGACCAGTAGAGTGATGATAAGAGATTGATGTGCAGAGCACAAGTTGGTTGTGCAATAGATCCATATGATTTCTTGCAAGAAGAATCTTGCACTTGAGGATTGGACTCCTCAAACTCTTCTTAGTTGGAGATAAGAAAAACAAGCTTTGTCTTGTTATGAGAGTTGGTGCTGATTATAATTAAGTATTGTTGTATTCCATGTACAATAAATAAAGATCAAAATTCCATATATTCTTGTGTCTCTTTTGATGTGATGTTGTGCTTATGACTCATGATGAATTTTACTATGCAATTGATGACATAATGTTTGATATGATCTAATTAAATAAGATAAGGTAAAAAGTTTAAAATTGCTCACACACTGATTCACCCTCCTCTTAGTGTGGCCATTGTGTCCAATAATTGGTATCATATTTGGCTTTCATCACAAGCCTAGAAAGCTTGAAGGAGATCCATGAAGACACAATGAAAGAAAAGGAAGAGTCATCAAGTAATTTCGTTCATGTACTTGATAAGACACATTATTTAAGTTGGAGGAGAAATATGAAGGAATACCAGAAGAAGTTTGTTTTTTGGGGTATTTTGATCAATCCACTCACTCCATCAAACAAGAACTATAAATCAGCTGCATAGAAGGAAAAAAAGAAGGACAATACTAGATCCTTGAAGTTCTGCATAGATGGACTTCCCAGTTCAGTTAACTAAAGTGCCGTGGAGAAAAATTAAGCCAAAGACTTATGGTTCAAGTTGGAAAGCGAGTATCAGAAGAAAATACTGGAACCCAAAAAGATAGATAAGGAATCAGAAGACAAGCGAATGAAAGAGATCATCAAAAAGAAGAGAAGAAAGAATAGGACTCCAGTAAAGGTATGGACAATTTTGATCGAAATGATAGCTCGTGTTATCAAATTGAGAAGGTTCTTGTAGATGATGATGAAGGGATATCAAAGGAAACACATGAGATACATCTCACATTACCGAATATTGATATTAGAGCCAACTGGTTCCTGAACATAGTAAATCCGAATCAGAGTGATTTCACAAATTTCAAAAATAAAATATTGGAATCCTTGAATGAATATCAACATAAGACCATGAAAATGAAAGTGTTTCCTTTGAAGATAAAAAAAAGGAGAAATATTTGTGGGATCAAATGAAAAACAAGGATGTTGAAGTTGAACAACTAAAGATTGAATTGATCAATCAAAATGAATAACCAGAAGAGCCTACTAGATATCTTGAATAAAATCAAGACTTCAATCATGATCCAAAGAATTAGCTAGAGGAAGCCAAGAGGATAGAAAAAATCCTAAAGATTCAGCTAGAAGAAAAGGAGGAGACTATCTAGAAGATGGAATTTGAGGTAATTTGTCTTAGGAAGAAAGGTGATCAGAATGAAGATGTTGTCAGGTTCAAGGATAGTTTAATTTTCCTAGATAAGATCTTCAATTTCTAGATATCTCCACTTAAAAAAAATGGTCTTGGTTACAGGAAGGACAAAGAAAAATATGAAAATGACATTTGGTCTCTGAATACTCCAAAAGTAGGTTCATCAAGATCTAAAGCTGTTCACTATGCACCTGCACATGATAAAAAGGACTTTGGAAGTTCAAAAATAAAACAAGGAGTTAGGTCTATTCCTCAAGGAAAGCTCATAAAAGAAACGACTCCATTTCCCACATATGAAAGTGGTTTCAATGGGTAATGTTATTTTTTATCTAACTTTGGTCATAAATATATGGAGTGTAGACTCTATGGAAAAAGAAGTTGTGGAAAACCCAATGACTTGGTTAGATGATAGAAATGTAATCAAGTTGGACATGTTGCTTCCACATGTCATACATCAAGATGCTACGCATGTAGTTGGTTAGGTCACAAAGCCCAATAATGTGCAAGTCAAAGAAGTCAACCAAGGAGGGCTCCTTCCTATAGATCAGCAGGGTGAACAAATCAACCTTGGAAGAAGACCAATACAGGAAGATTTGAATATCAAAAGACAAAGGCCTACAATCAAGGACACTCTTAGGCATGGAGAAATGAAGTTGATAGAAGAATTGTTGGAGGTTCTAATAGCTTACTCAGTTTCTGGACATGTAACCATATTGATCGCATTGCTGCATATTGTAGTATGATGAGGTGTTATAGTTGCATTGGGCTTGGGCACAAAGATCAAGACTATTGGAGTACATAGAAGCAATGTCAAATGCCTAAATTTATAAAACATTTTATGTTTTAAGAAACGTTATGTTATATTTTATTTTAAAGTTTGTAATTAATGACCAAGTGGGGTCAATAATAATTGAATGTAATTGTTGAATATTTTATTAATAAATAAATGAAAGATGAGACAATAGCTTAGGGAAGCTGTTAAATGAGTGTTTTACTGGTCACTTGGTGGAGTAGGCTGGGTTGAGAGAATATTGACACTTGGAAGCATCCTCAAACTACTTCTAGCTGTTGTAGGTGGCAAATTCCCTATTTTTGTGGTCATCTTCCCCAAGAAAGTGGAACAAGAGCAGCTGGCTCATTAAGTGAAAACTGACCTAAAATACCTAGGCATGCTAATAAAACTTCCCATTGAAAAAAACCGAGGCTGCTCATTCCTGACTTGTGAACATTATGAGTGAATGGTGTGCAAAATAAAATTCAATGGAGGGGACTAGGTGAAGTAAGTTTGAGTGGAAATGTGTTGAATAGCTGAACTAGTGTAGCTATTCTAAGTTGAGTTCATACTGCTACATGTAGAACTGACTGTTGTTGAAAACTCAATTGAGTTCCAAATAATTACTAAAATACATCTCTCACCCAAAACTTCTACCAGGTGGACCAGGATACAAGCTCGAGGGTCCTGATATTTGCAGTCTAGATTTTCTCCAGGAGTTGGTTGGGAGGAACACGTTCCTTAAGTTGTTGTCACCTCATCTATATTTCTAGGTTCTACTTGTTTTATTCAACTATCTAATGTTTTACTATTATTTGGAAAGTTTAAGTTAAATCAATGATATGTTATGCTTCTGTCCTTTTTTGCTTCTAGGGTTAGTTAGGAGAAATGTATATATGTTGAAAAATAAATAGTTAAGTTCTGAACTAGCTAGATTAGGGTAAATGATTAGAAGAATTTCTAGTTTAACTCACAGATAGAAATAAAATACATAAAATATATTTTTCCACACCTTTTATAAAGGTAGTGCTCTAGTATAGTAGGTTAGATTAACTTCAAATAAATATAATGAATAAAATATGCGTGAATGAAATTTATTACTTTCCACAATTTTCCTAAGAGTTATTTAGCTGTAAGATTTTTCTTTCTATTTAGAATTTTTACTTAGATAAAGTAATCTGTAAAGATATAGACAAATCTGTCTTTAGGATTTTTTTTAAGAAATAAATATACTTAATAGGTGGACTTACTTACACAGTAGATAGTTTATTTACTAGAATAATTAACACTATAATAATTAATAGACATTTTAAGAAGATAAATTAAATAGGTAGGAAACAATAAATAACACTAGATAATTACTATGATATTTCATCTAAGTAACATAAAAATCAGAATAACATTATATTCAAATAATAACAATGCATTTAAACTAAGAAAAAAATTAGGGTTTTATAAGTAAACCTAATTACAAGAAAGTATAAATTTGAAATAACATTACCACCTCTTTCACTAACAGAGAAGTTGATCTCAAAATCATAAAACTAATTAAAATCTATTTACTATGTTTATATAACCCTAAGCATCAAGTAAAAGAATATAGGAAAATTTATACATCCTTCCTAAAGAACAACATTAAAATCTATTTGAATAAATATACACAACATGTGATTAAAAACACATCAATATATTTTTCCAAAGAGGAAACAATAGATGTACCGAATTTATTATTACATTTTCTTTTAACCATTATTGTCACTAAGAACCAAGTTCGATTTAAAAAAGAAAACGTGTAAAAACCCTTAAGATACAATTTACACATAAAACAAAATAAGTAGTAATTTAATTAACAACAAACCTCTGATAGGTTAATTGTAACAATAAATAATTAAAATAAGCAAATTGTTAAAAGTTTTTCCTTCTTTGTTTTAAAATCATAGAATATATATATATATATATATATATATATTATCAAAACATATATATTGTCAACAATCTTCAAGGTTATCCAAGCTGTAAGTAACAGTTAAACCCAAGAACTAAATCATATCAATACGTCCCTATGGTATTTTACAACACAGATTCACAGCTTAAAATCCTGATCTAAAGAAAACATAACTACAAACAAAATCTACGACCGAGAAAGCAATGAGTTCTCCAAGTCTCGACTATAACAACCCTAAGCTTCCTTTTCTAAAAACAACCACTAGGGCTTCAATAAACTGAACCCAAAGTCAAGTAGTAGTCACATGGCCTCCCAATATTTTATTACATTACAGAGTATCCACAGTTGAGCCAAACAAACCAGAATCCAAGAAACCGAACCAACTCATTATAAACATCATACACCACTGCAGGAGAACCTCAATGAAACTGAGGCTTATGAGGAGAAACACAAAAAGAAAGAAATGTTAAACCACTGCTAATAACGAAAGTATTAAACTAAATAGTGCATTCATAATGAAATTTGAAGAGAATATTCATACCTGGTTCTATTTCTCTTTGCCTTTGCTGTGAGAAACTTCCCATCAAACCCTAGTCACCATTTAGAGAATGATGAGCTTCGAAGAAACACTAACAGAAGGAAACACGACTCACATTTATTTCGAGTCTGAAATCAAAATCCACGATGGGGCAGAGTCAAATGCCACCCATAAGCCGTGAAATAAGAACAATAACCTCTTCATACAACAAAAACACACTACAAAAAACTCACGGCCATGCTCACTCTACGAAAATTCTCTTGTGCAAGGTTGGAAGCTTTTTACAGAGTCATGATAAAGATTGTTTTAGAAATTGCAGATCTAGGTAACGGCAATGGAGAGTTATTTCCACAACACAAAAGATAGAATATAGATGCACCTTTTAAAAAAGAAAAGGAAATGAGTAATGGGAGGGTAGCTTTCGCAAATGGAGTGACAGTCAGGCCATGCATCCATGTACTGTGTCCCTCGCTCGCAGAATATCAAACTAATGTGGAAAATGTGATTTAAGTTTTTAGGACAACCTTCTAAGGTCAAACAAAAAATATATCCAATGATTCTCAACCATCTGTCCTCAATTTTATTTTGCAATTTGTGGGTTTTTAATATAGTTTGAATACCTATCGCATTAAGCCTACAAAATTTAACAAAAGATAATAGGACTTGGGTTATAACCTTATTGCCTTTACATATAATATTGAAATGAATTGTAAACCCTATCGAGTACCGTAAAAATCTAAGAACTATAGCTAGGTGGTTTATTCCAAGTTCATAAACCTTTGGAAAGACCATCCTCAAAGCTAGAGTTATAATTTTTATCAACCATGGTCTGAAGCAAGAAGCTAGGTAAGTATAACATTAACCTGGGAAGAGTTTTTAAAACATCACACTAAAATGAGTTTTGGACTTGGAAGAAGAACTCATAAAAACCTCATTCTTATATGTATCTGAGTTGTACAAAAAAATAGTAAGATTTATATTACGTTACAATAGTCTAGATATTAGAACTTAGACTTAATTACCCCCTTGTGGAATGGGAAACTTACAAAAGGTCAGATGAATAATATCACTAAAAAAGACAATTCCTCTCTCCTTACATAAAAATTAATAACAATTTAATGTGAAGAAAAACAAATTGTATTAGTGCAACTCTATTTGTTAAAGTATTAGAATAGTAAAACAAAACTATCTTATGCACTAAGTACTAGTTCTATGTATGGCCTTTACTCAATATACTTAATGTTTTTACTTAAATCTTAGAACTCTTGGGTTAACTTATTTGGATTTTGTGGATGGAAATATGCTTTATAGAATGCCTTCCACTAGACTAAATACATGCATTAAACTAAAATTAAATTGATACTAGTGGAATAATATAAGTGGTTGTAGTAAAATAGAGGAGTAACTGAACTTCTTTTTTAGTCTACTGGAAATACTTTTAGAAAATATTTTTTTGAACATATATAATCAAATCAACGATGCCTCTTTTATTGCTGAAGCTACAAAACAAATAAATTAACTAACATTTTATTCTATGCTAGTTGAGATAGAAAAATCTCGATATGGAAACTGGTAACAAAATTCTTACCTGTAAAGGACCTATAAAAATAAGCATCAATTCACTGCATTAGCTATACGATAAGTAAGCCTCGATCTCAACTAAAGTTCTTTCCTACTTGTCATAAGACAGTAAAAACATAATTAGTATTAAGATTTAGACATAGGTTTTAGTTCTTGTTATTCCTAATCATAACCTGGTAAATCAAATCCTTAACATGGAATTATGAATACAAACTAATAAATATATAGACTAGAGATTTACAAAATGTCAGTTCTAGTTAATAATATTAAAGGAACCGTTAGCAGATTTTTGTTCCTAGGCAGTGACGACTACAAACATTTTAATTTTTTACAAATTTTTGGAGTATTACATGTGGTATCAGAGCACAAGGTTCAGACACTAGGCCTGGATGAGGCTCAACTTGCATAAATAAACAGTAGATTTAAATACATGCATACTCATTATTACTTTTCTTTTGAAATATTTTTCCAGATAATTTTTCTGAGTTAAACTGTAGGTATGGAAAGATTGGAGGAATATGCAGATTAGGAGTCCCCATTTACTAAACGACATAATTCTAAAAGAGAACCTATACAAGAATAAATAACCAATAACTCTTTGGAATTATTAAAAAACGGTTAAATAACTAAGAATATTGATGGAAATAGTCAAAAAGGAAAATGAATGAATTCTGAGAGCTTAGGAGGAGCTGAATTAGATTTTAATGGAAAATTTTTAGAATGAAGAAAAATATAAACAAATAGAATCTGAACATATGACTTACCTAGAATCTGAATATATGACTTGCCAACATAAAAATAAAAATTCTAAACAGTCTAAAATCGAAAGTATCTCATCCTCTGAGATTTATGGCAATCCACATAAGAAGGATTATCAATATACTAGTGATAGTAGAAAAGATAATTATCACACAAGAAAGAGAAAATTTAAACCTTATGAAGAAATTTCAACAGAATTTAAGAAAATAAAACCACCAAACTTTAATGGTGAAACTGAGAAAGGAGAAGAAGTTGAATCACGGCTGTCTGGGATGAAGAAATATTTTCAAATTTATAATTATTCGAATCAGTTGAAAGCAAGAATGGCCATTTACAGCCTCACTGGGAAGGCATATATCTGGTGGCAAGATCTAAAATGAGTAAAAGGTATTAGGGAGAAGAATATTAACTGGAGCACGTTTAAGAAATATTTTAATAAGAAAATCTTGTCAGAACAATACTATGAAGAGTGGGCTAAGGAGTTTTATGAACTAAAGATGGGAATAATGAACATGAAAGAAGTAAACCATAAATTTTTAAGTCTACTTTGATATGTGCCTTACACTATGGATGAGAATCCTAAGGTACAGTGGTTTCTCAGTTGTTTACCTTTTCATATTAAAGATAGAATTGAATACGATAATCCAAAAACCTTAGAAGAGGCGATGAGAAAGGAAAATTTTTGTTATGACCAGAATCACAAAATGGAAAGTATGTCAAACTGGAAGGCTAAAAGATCTAATAATTTTTAACAGAGGAGGAAAGGTTTCATACCTAGCCGTAATTTTAGGAATATGAATACACAAAATTTTCCTAATAAAACTTTCCAAGGGAATAAAGGTAATTTACAGTTAAATCCAAATAGGCAAAGAAATAAAAAAACCTGTTAATAATCACAGTAATTACACCAAGAATAATGAACAAAAAGAACCAGTAAAATGTTGGGAATGTAATGGTCCTCATTATTCATCAATTTTCCCCAACTGAAAGAATATTGTTAGCAACATACATAGAGTGCAAGAGGAGATGATTATTGGTGATCTAGCAAGGACAATGCCTAGGATCAATGCAACACTGGAAAACAGGCAAGCGAACTATCAAAATTCCATGGTGGAAGTGGAAGGTAAGTTGAATCAAAGACCTATATCTATTTTAATTGATCCAGGGGATAGATTAAGTTATATTTCTCCTGATTTAGTAGAAATATGCAAGTTATCAGTTGAAAAGTTTGCAAAGTCATGGTCAGTCCATCTAGTTACTGGCGCAAAAAGAAAATAAGGCTGCTGATGCTTTTAGCAGGAATGAAAAACTAAATTTTGTAGCAGCAATAAGCACCTATAAAACATATTTAGAAGAACAGCTAGAAGAAGGAGTAAGATTGGATGGAAATAATTAGAAATTACAAGCAAAGCTAATAGAAAATTTAATTGAAAGTTTAAGTACAGGATATGGTTTAAACGAAAAAGGATTATTACTATATAAATATAGACTATATATACCTAATGTACCTAATATTAAGTTAGTGATTTTAAATGAAATTCATAAGACTCCTTACTCAGGACATCTTGGTTATCAGAAGACTATACACTACAACAAAACCCTGCGATTAGCATCTCTTTTAGCTTCCTTTTTAGCGTACACTATCACTTTTAGTGTATTTTTCATAATTTTTTTGACAAATTGGATGCTCTTCCACAGGATGGTGCTTTTAATGGCATTATTAGCGTCCCTTTTTAAAATTTGATGCTATTTTGGATGCTACTTAGCATCCCAATTAGCATCCCTATTAGCATCCCAATTCACATCCAAAATAGAATCCCATACAACGCACAGAATAGCCTCCAAAAACATGTCCAGAATACAACCAAACTTAGCACCAGGAAAAGCATCTAACATAGCACCAAGTATAGAGTCAGGAATTGCACCTAGAAAACATCCAACACAACGTCACGTATAGAGGAAGGTATAGAGTCAGGAATAACGCCAGAAATTTATCATCCCAACTCACGTCCAAAATATTATCCCATATAACGCCTAGAATAGCCTCCAAAAAAATGTCTAGAATAGCACCAAGCATAGAACCATATATTGAGCCAAGGTTAGCACCAGGAAATGTGCCATGAATTTCGCCTGGAAAAACATCCGACATAGCGCCAAGTATAGAGCAAAGAACTGTTCCTAGAAAACATAAAACATAGCATGAGGTATAGAGCCAAGTATAATGCCTGGAATAACACTAGAAATTTCAAAAGGAATCACGCTAGGAATTGCACTAGGTTTAGAGCTAGGAATTGGTTCCATAAAAATTCCAACATTATATCATATAGAGTGCCAACATTAGCACCAATATTTGTGTAAGGAAAACAACAAGAAATTTCAGAAGGAATTGTACCAGGAATTGCACCAAGCATAGTGCTAGGTATAGAGCTAGACATAGCATGAGGAATTGCGATACGAATTTTGGAAGGAATTACACCAGGAATTTCCATAGGAAAAGGGACAAGCATAGCACCAAGTATAGAGCTAGGAATACAGTTAAGAATTGTGCAAGGAAAACATCCAACATAGTGGCAAGTATAGAGCTAGGTATAGCGCTAAAACTTTTGAAAGGAATTGTGCCAGGTTTAGAGCCAAGAATTGCGCTCAAAAAAACAACTGACATTGCATTAGATATAGTTCTAGGATTAATGCCAAAATTTGCACTAGGAACATAAGCAGGAATTACAGAAGGAATTTCAGCAAGCATACTGCCAGGTATAGAGTTAGACATAACACTATGAATTGCGATAGGAATTTCGAAATTCATTGCACCAATAATTTCCCTAGGAATAGTGCCAAGCATAACACTAGGTATAGAGATAGACATAGCATAAATAATTTCCCTAGGAATTTCAAAAGGAATTCTGCTAGAAAAAGTGTCAACAAAACTCCAATGTTGCATTAGGGATAGTACTAGGCATGTTGACATAAGTAGCACCTAACTGTCCATTTTGAAAAGTAAGAGACCCTAATTAATCCTAAATAACCCTAACAGATTCCTATGGTCCCTAATGACATTAGAGTGTGCTTAATGACATGTTGTTGGTGGTGATGATACATATTAACAATGACAAATATGGCAACGATGATTTCTACAATATCGTGAGAGTTCTAGATCCCTAAGATGATTTCTACAAATTGTTTTGGTTTAAGGACTTATAGTCAATATTTCCCATTAAGAACATCATCATGCCCATGTTGGTGGTTTTTTCCATTCTCAATCTCATGAAATTCATGGACACAACCACACCTGCATAATGTGTGCCTCCTGCACAAACAGATCATGCGTTTGCTTCTCCTCACCATTGCCCCATGCAAACTATTACTAGTCATTTTATGAGCACTTTAATTTTTAAATGAGCATTTATCCTTTGAGATAATCATGGTTCAACATCTCTTCCACACATTTATTTTGTTCTTCATATGTCCCTTTCATTTTTTCTCTTCAACACTTCAGAACTAGTGATCATGAGGAGAATTGAAGACAAGATCAAAACCCCTTGTTGGAAGATTCATCAACATTTTTTACATTTCAATGACATCAAGTATTTTCATTTGCAGCAGTTACAGTAGCACCGCCCAACATATTTTTCATAGCATCTCATTCTTGGGCCTCTTTTTCCCATGACCAACCCCATTATACACAATACTAATATAAAGTACCATGTCTCTTTTGTGTCATATGTAGTCAACAACATCAGTTTTTGTTTGCTCTTAGTTCATCCATATTGCATCTATAACAATAGGATATAAGACATTTTGCTTTTGTAGATCTTTTTTTTTCTATGGTGCTTCCACCAGTCACCAGCAACATGCTCACATGACAACAACGCTCATCATCCTTTTTGTCTAGTCATATTTGGTAGTTTTATTTTAGTAGTTGCAACCACATAGTTAAGCAACATCTCGATCAATTTATATTTAGATACATGCCCTCCCACTCGGGTCTATTTAGCAAACTACTTCTATTCAACACCTCATAACAACATCCATATTGGGTTCATTTGAAGGTGTTCCTTCCCACCATGATCTATGTAGGCACTTGCTTAGTTCAACAACTCTTCATGACAACATCTGCATTGGGTTCATTTAAAAACATGCCCTCCCAACCTGGTTGATGTACGCAATTGCTCAGTTCAACTTCCTTTGGAGAGACACACTCCCATCTTAGTCTATGTAGTCACCTACTTTAGTCAGCACCAACACACTCTTCATGTATTCATAATTTTGCAGCACAACTCAACAACTATTATTTTACACTTGGTTTCAGTTTTCTCATAATTCACCTGAGAGGAAGAAAGAAGGGATGTTTTTCCCTTCAACTAGGAGGAATTGGTATGAATAGGAGGCCCATCCATCACAATATGATGTTTGGATTTGGTTCACACCCCATTATCAAATTAAATTGGTTAATTAGTTAGGTATATTATTAAATAACGGTTAGTCTTTTTGAGTTGTCAAATGTGGACACACATGTAATCCTATATAAATGTTATGAAGCCTCCATCTAATACAAGTTAGTTTTATTTTCTTCTTATATGTATTTTGTTTATTCTAAATTCAATTCTTGAGTTTCATATGTATGCGGATCAATAATTTATTACATATATTTTGTTGATGCCTTTGATAATTACCATTTAACTATTTTTTTTTTAATGTGGCTTGTTTCCCCATAACTTCGTGGAAATAATTTCAAGGCGCCCACTCGAAGGGACCTCACCCTATAAGCATCAGTTTTGGGAACTTGTCCCAGGAGAGGCCAAAGAGTTCAAGCGTTGACCTTGACCTAGAGACAACTTGGCCACAGAATCTCCAACCAACTAAGCTACCCCACTCGACTAATTTTTAACCATTTATTTATTATAGTAGATTCAATTTTCAATCTATATAGTCATATTGAAATTGTTATTGATAATTAAATACATAAAATCACCACACAATAAAGTTCACTTCTATACCAAAAAATCCTAAAAGAAACATTATAAAAAGAGTGAAAAACTAAAACAACAATCAAAACAAATTATATAACAATAATCAACAATAATCAACAATAAATCAATATTTTCAAAAAATACAAGAATTTATGAAACATATAAAAAACATTAATATTAAAACCACATGTTTTAATTTCATTATTTTAATATAAAAAAAGATTAATATTATTGCATACATAGCCTCTAAACCAAAATCTATTTTAACCTACAAACTAAATATTTAAAAAAAGAAACACCATAAAAAAAATAACAAAAACTAAAAGTACTAAACATACTTTAAAAAACATGTTAATATTTAAAAAGGAAACATCATAAAAAAAAATAACAAAAAATAAAAATACTATAATAAAATAAAAACGACAAGCAATGCAACACTACACTAGTAAAAAGAAACATAATATTTTACTTGATTTTATATCACATTTTAAAGGGTTTTATTATTTTATTCTTCATTGATGCAATTTCTTATTGTTTTGGAGGAGGTAGGCCAGCACAGAGAAAAGGCCAAAGAGTGCAACTTCTTCATCTATGGAGCCTAAGGGAACTAGTTTTTATTCTAAACTTGCTTGCTCTAAATATTATTGTATTGGTTTTCTTAGAATAGATGCAGAAGATCAAAGGTAGCTTAATGAAATGCTGTAATTTCAAAAAATTCTTTGTTTCTTCTAACCAGTTTCATTGATTTTATTAGCATCCAGGAAGGTGATCCAATGTAGTCATACATAACAAGGAGGCTCCTCGATGTTGAACTTTGATCCTAAAAAAATACTCAAGTATGTTGAGAATCAAGTTTGTCTACATTGGAAAGCTCATCTGATAGCCCCTATCTGAGTAGTAGCCACTACTAAAACCTCTCCCATGAGTAGCGAACCTCGCAGAGAGAAACTATCTTAAATGGTATGGTTTATTCCACTGAATCTCCAATTTAGATCTTCAATGCTAGTTTCATTGGAACCATAAAAAAGATCTTCAGTGCTAGGTTCATTGGAACCATAAAAAAGAATTCAATAGTTTAGGGGAGGAGGGAAGTAATTCAATCTATGGTATGTTTATCATAATTTTTTTATTTGAATTTTTGAGTTTTTTATTCGAATTTTCTAATGTGTATAATGAAATATTCAATTGCAGAGGTTGCTAGTAGATTTCATGCTGACAAAAACATATTCAATGAAGTTCACTCTAGCTGAAGTCTTCACCAGCCCTCACCCTCACTCTTTACCAATAGATTTTTNTATATATATAAAAGCAACTATTTTGTCTAGTTTCGATTTATTTTTACTTTGTGCCAGTTTGTATTTATTTGGGCGAGTAATATGAGAAAGGAGAGACCCTTTATATTATAGTTCAATGTGTAAACGACAACACATAAACAAGTCTCATAAGAGATCGAATCGTTAGACTGAATCGAACCATACTTTCTAAGCATAAAAGAGAGTTCTCTTATATATATTTTGCATATACATAACCGGTTGGTTGTTTTCTATTAGCTTCCCACTCGTTTTATTAAATAGACGAGGCGGGGAAAATTCACAAATGAACGAACCGGTTCATTCCCCATAACTAAGGTAGTTTTAAGTGGTAAATTTGATCTTCGGAGATTTTCTTTGTGAGAGACGTTTATATGAGTTTTTATTTTATTTTTATATTTTAATTTAGATAAAATAAATTATTATTTAAAAATAAAATAAAATTTAGATAGAAATATATTTTATTCATTCATTTTAAATTTTTATTTCTATAATTTTGTATTGCTTTTAAAAACATTATCATTTTATTTATATAATTTTATGGCTTTTTATTATTTTTAGAAATATTATATTTTATTTATATATATTTTTTATTACATTTTAAAAGTATTATCTAATGTAATATTCAATTTACAACATCATGATAACATTTTAATTTTATCTATATTAATCATAATAATTTTAATTATTTATTTCATTTTTTTTAATTGAAAAAGATTCACAATTGTTTTCAAACTTATTATTTAGTAAGCATAAATTTAATTCAAATATAAATAATATGGTTCTCTAAAAACTGTATTCACTATTTTTCATGATTTAAAAAAAAATAAAAGATGGCATAAACCATGGAAAATAAATTTATAATTTTTATAAATTATAAAGAAGTTAAAAGATAAAACCTAATTTGTCATCATACAAAAATTTTAAACAATTAAAAATAAATTATTGTTTGTTTTTCAATGTTGTCTAGCTTTCTTTAAAAAATAACATAATTTAAAAAAACAAAAATTAATTACATTACTATTCTACTTATATTTAATATGATAAATAAAACAATCTATTAAATATTATAAATCATTGTTTTCATACATATGTTTTTATTTATATTAAGAGTAATTGAAGGAAAATAATATTATGATTTTAATTTATTTTACATAATATAGTGAATTATTGAACTTTGATTATGGATAAAAAAAATATGAAAATGACTAGTTTTATGTACAGTTTCATTATGATAATAATAACATTATGCTAAAATTAAAGATATTTTAAAAAAATCTAAAAAATGTTTTAATAACTATAATAAGAATTGTTTGTTAAGAAACAAATTTCTTAATTTTTATTAATAGTAAAATTTCTAAAATAAATTTTTTTATAAGATAATTACTTTATATAAACATTTATGAATGAGAATTCGGTATTAGAATTAAACCTTAAATAACATCCATAATAAACTTCTTATTAAAATACAAAGTTGTTTTAACCATTTGTTAATTTATGGTGGTAGCAAAATACAATGCAAAAAAAGAAGCAAAAATTGGTGCAAATTTGGAAGTTGATCTTGATGCATATTTGAAAGTAAAATGTGGTGTAAAATGGGATGCTAAAGTGGTAGCACAGATGGATGAAATATTGGATGTTAATTTGGATGAAAATATGGTGCTAACTCGGATTGCATTTAGGAAGCAAAAACCGACACTCTCTAGGAAGCAAAATAGGACGTTATTTAGGAAGTAAACATCGACGTTGTTTACGAAGCATAGTTGGACGTTATTCTTGAAGCCAAAAAATAGACGCTATTTTGGGCATCATAAATGATTCTATCTAGGATGCAAGAAAAGACATTTTTTTATAGTTTGACCACTGAATGTAAAAAAAGATACAGTAAAAAGGGATGATAATTCCAGGATTTGTTGTAGTGATAACCATGTTAAGAAAGGATTATTTTTGGCCAAACATGAAAAATGAACTGGAAGAATACATTGCTAAGTGCTTTGAATGTCAGCAAGTAAATATTGAAAACTAGCATCCAGCTGGGTTGCTTCAACCGTTACCTATTCCTATCTGGAAGTGGGAGATAATCAACCTTCATTTTATTACATGACTAGCTAGAAATAAAAATATGAATGACTCAATAATGGTAGTTGTTGATAAACTAAGTAAGGAAGCTCATTTTATACCTGTAAAAACTACTTACAAGGATGCTAATATTACCAACATATTTTTAAAACAAAATTTTCGTTTACATGGAATACCGAAAGTAATAATTTCAAACTGAGATCCTCATTTTACGGGAAATTTCTGGAAGTCTTTGTTTAAAGCACTGAATACTACATTAAATTTCAGTACCTCTTTCCATACTCAAACAAATGGATAGACTAAAAGAGTGAATCAAGTAATGGAAGATCTGCTCAAAATGTATGATAAAGAACAACGAGGTAAATGGGAAGATTACTTACACTTGGTAGAGTTTGCTTACAACAATCACTACCAAGCTTCAGTAAGATATAGTCCATTTGAAATTTTGTATCATAGAAAGTGTAATACCCCCATCTCATGGAGTAATCCAGTTGATAGGTTAGTATTAGGACCTGAACTATTAAAAGAGATGGATTTAATTGCAAAATAGGTGCAAGGTAACTTTAAAGTTGCACAAGATCGATAGAAAATTCAAGCAGATCTTAAATGAAATAAAAAGGAGTTCCAGGTTGGTGAACATGTCTTTATTAAGGTGAGGCCTAAAAAGAGTTCTCTAAGATTAGGATGTTATGCTAAGTTAGCACCCTGATATTGTCGACATTTTGAAATACTGTCCAGATTAGGACAGGTGGCATATCAATTGGCTTTGATTCCAAATTTGAAGGTTCATAAAGTCTTTCATATTTCTGTGTTAAAAAAGTATGTACATGATGCTACTCATGTTATAAACTCGAATGATGTGCAGGTGGAGCCCGTAAGAGATTTTCTAGTGGAACTAGATTGTATCCTTGAAAGGAGGGAGATCTTGATTCAGAATCACACCATTGGTCACGTGAAGGTGCAATGGAATCACCTTAGTATAGAAGAAGCCACCTGGGAATCGGAGAGCCATATGTAGAATGCATATCCAATTATGTTCTAGGGAAATTATGAGGACGAAGAATAAATAAGACCGAGGCTGATGTTATAATTTAAGGGGGTGTTTATGTCACATGCCCCAATTTGCAAAATGTTTTATGTTTTAAGAAACATTATGTTATATTTTATTTTAAAGTTTGTAATTATTGACCAAGTGGGGTCAAGGATAATTGAATGTAATTGCTGAATATTTTATTAATAAATAAATGAAAGATGAAACAACAGCTTAGGGAAGCTATTAAATGAGTGTTTTACTGGTCCCTTCATGGAGTAGGCTAGGTTGAGAGTAGATTGACACGTGGAACCATATTCAAAATACTTCTAGCTGCTGCAGGTGGAAACTTCCCTATTTTTGTGGTCATGTTCCCTAAGAAAGTGGAACAAGAGCAGGTGGCTCATTAAGTGAAAACTGACCCAAAAGACCTAGGCATACTAATAAAAATTTGCATTGAAGATAGCTAAGGCTGCTCATTCCTAACTTGTGAACATTCTGAGTGAATGGTGTGCACAAGAAAATTTGATGGAGGGGACTAGCTGAAGTAAGTTTGAGTGGAAAAGTGCTGAAGACCTGAACTAGTGCAGCTATTCTAAGCTGAGTTCATACTGCTGCATGCAGAACTGATTGCTGCTGAAAAATCAATAGAGTTGCAGAGGATTACTAAACTACATCTCTCACCTAGAACTTCTACGAGGTGGACTAGGAGACAAGCTTGGGGCTCTTGAGATTTGCAGTCTAGCTTTTTTCTAGGAGTTCGTTGGGAGGAACAGGTTCCTTAAGTTGTTGTCACCTCATCTATATTTCCAGGTCCTACTTGTTTATTCAACTATCTAATTATTTACTGTTATTTGGAAAGTTTAAGTTAAATCAATGATATGTTATGCTTGTGGCCCTTTTGCTGCTAGGGTTAGTTAGGAGAAATGTATATATGGTGAAAAAAAAAGTTAATTCTGAACTAGCTAGATTAGTGTAAATGATTAGAATAATTTCTAGTTTAATTGATAGATAGAAAGAAAATACCGAAACTTTATATTTCCACACCTTTTATAAAAGTAGTACTCTAGGGGAGTAGGTTAGATTAATTTTACATAAAGAAAATGAGTAAAATATATGTGAATGAGATTTATTACTTTCCACACTTGTCCTAAGAGTTATTTAGTTGTAATCTTTTTCTTTCTATTTAGAATTTTTAATTAGATAAAGTAATCTGTAAAGATATAGAGAAATATGTCTTTAGCAAAGTTTTTAAGAAATAAATATACTTAATCTTTGTACTTAATTAACACTATAATAAATAATGGAAATTTTAAGAACATAAATTAAATAGGTAGGAAATAGTAAATAATACTAGATAATTACTATCATATTTCATCTAAGTAACATAAAAATTAGAATAACATTATATTCAAATAATAACAAGCCATTTAAACTAAGAAAAAAATTAGGGTTTTATAAGTAAACCTAATTGCAAAAAAATGTAA
This sequence comes from Pseudotsuga menziesii, assembly GCA_001517045.1. Classification (NCBI taxonomy): domain Eukaryota; kingdom Viridiplantae; phylum Streptophyta; class Pinopsida; order Pinales; family Pinaceae; genus Pseudotsuga; species Pseudotsuga menziesii. The sequence goes on along the minus strand of LPNX010490351.1, from coordinate 109,416 downwards.
ATTTGAAATAGCATTACTACCTCTTTCACTAACAGAGGAGTTGATCTCAAAATCATAAAACAAATTAAAATCTGCTTACTGTGTTTATATAACCCTAAGAATCAAGTAAAAGAATATAGGAAAATTTACACATCCTTCCTAAAGAACAGTATTGAAAACTGTTTGAATAATTATACACGGCATGTGATTAAAAACACATCAATATATTTTTTCAAACGGGAAACAATAAAGATACCAAATAAATTATTACATTTTCTTTTAACCCTTACTATCAATGAGAACCAATTTCGATTAAAAAAAAAACTATTGTTAAAACCCTTAAGATACAATTTACACATAAAACAAAATAAATATTAATTGACTTAACCACAAACATCTGATAGGTTAATTGCAACAATAAATAATTAAAATAACCAAATTATTACAAGTCTTCCTTCTTTGTTTTAAAATCATAGAATATATATTATATATATTATCAAAACATAAATATAGTCAACAAGCTTCGAGCTTATCCAAGCTGTAAGTAACACTTAAACCCAAGAACTGAATCATATGAGTTACGGCGCTACGGCCTTTTACAACATAGAGTCACAACTTAAAAGCCTGATCTAAAGACAACATAACTACAAACAAAATCTACAACTGAGAAAGCAATGATTTCTCCAAGTCTCGGCTATAAAATCCCTAAGCTTCCTTTTCTAAAAACAACCACTAAGGATTCAATCAACTGAACCCAACATCAGGTAACGACCACATGGCCTACCAAAATTTAACTACATTACAGAGTATCCACGGCTAAGCTGAACAAACCAGAATCTAAGAAACTGAACCAACTCATTTTAAACATCATACACCACTGCAGGAGAAACCTCGGTGAAACCAAGGCTTACCAGGAGAAACGACATAGTGGAGCCCCTTCGCTTAGCATCTTTCAACTTAGGATTTATCTTTCAGACTGTAGCCGACAAAAGTTTTGAAACAAAAAAACAAAGAAATGTTAAACCACTGCTAATAACGAGAGTATTAAACTGAATAGTGCATTCATGATGAAATTGCAAGAGAATATTCATACCTGGTTCTATTTCTCTTTTCCCTTGCTGTGAGAGACTTCCCATCAAACCCTAGTCACCATTTAGAGAACGATGAGCTTCGAAGAAACACTAACAGAAGGAAATGCGGCTCACATTTATTTCGAGTTTGAAATCAAAATCCACTGCGGGGAAGATTCAAATGCCACCCAGAAGCTGGGAAATAAGAACATTAACCTCTTCATACAACCAAACCACACTACAACAAAACTCACAGCTGTGCTCACTCTATCAAAATTCTCCTCTGCAAGGTTGGAAGCTTTTTACAGAGTCATGATAACAATTGTTTTGGCAATTGCAGAGCTAGGTAATGAAAAATGGAGAGTTCTTTCCACAAAACAAAAGACATAATACAAATGCACCTTTTTAAAATAGAAGAGGAAACAAGTAATGGTAGGGTAGCTTTCGCAAATGGAGTGACAATGAGGACATGTGGCCATGAGCTATGGCCCTCACTTGCAGAATAGAAAACTAATTTGGAAAATGCGATTTAGGGTTTTAGGACAGCCTTTTAAGGTCAACCAAAAAACCTATCCAATGATTCTCAACCATGTGTCCTCGTTTTTATTTTGCAAGTTGTTGGTTTTAAATATAGTTCGAATACCTATCGCATTAATCCTGCAAAATTTAACAAATGACAATAGGACTTGGGTTATAACCTTATTGCCTTAACATATAATATTGAAATAAATTTTAAACCCTATCGAGTACCGTAAAAAGCTAAGAACTCTAGCTAGGTGGTTTATTCCAAGTTCATAAACCTTTGGAAAGACCATACCCAAAGCTAGAGTTATAATTTTTATCAACCATGGTGTGAAGCAAGAAATTAGGTAAGTATAACATTAACGTGGGAAGCGTTTTTAAAACATCACACTAAAATGAGTTTTGGACTTGGAAGAAGAACTCATAAAAACCTCACTCTTATATGTATCTAAGTTTTGCAAAAAAATAGTAAGATTTATATTTTGTTACAATAGTCTGGCTATTAGAACTTAGACTTAATTAGCCCCTTGTGGAATGGGAAACTTACAATGGGTAAGATGAATAATATCACTAAAGAAGACAATCCCTATCTCCTTACATAAAAAGTAATAACACTTTAATGTGAAGAAAAACAAATTGTATTAGTGCAACTCTATTTGTTAAAGAATTAGAATAGTAAAACAAAACTATCTTACGCACTAAGTACTAGTTCTATGTATGGTATTTAGTCAATATACTTAATGTTTTTACTTAAATCTTAGAACTCATGGGTTAACTTATCTCGATTATGTGGATAGAAATATTCTTTACAGAATGCCTTCCACTAGACTGAGTACATGCATTAAACTAAAATCAAATTGATAATAGTCGAATAATATAAGTGGTTGTAGTAAAATAGAGGACTAACTGAACTAGTTTTTCAGTTTACTGGAAATAATTTTAGAAAATGTTTTGTTGAGCATAAACAATCAAATCAATGATACCTATTTTACTTCTCAAGATGCAAAAAAATTAAATTAACTAGCATTTTATTCTATACTAGTTGAAACAAAAAAATCTCGATCTGGAAACTGGTAACAAACTTCTTACCTCTAAAGGACCTATAAAAAGAAGCATCACTTAACTGCATTATCTATAAGCTAAGTAAGCCTCGATATCAACTGAAGTTCTTTCCTACTTGTCATAAGACAGTAAAAACATACTTAGTATTGAGATTTAGACATAGGTTTTAGTTCCTGTTATGCCAAATCATAACCTGCTAAATGAAATCCTTAACATGGAATTATGAAGACAAACTAATAAATATACAGACTAGGTATTTACAAAATGTTTAGTTCTAGTTAATACTGTTAAAGTAATCGTTAGCTGATTTTTGTTTCTAGGTAGTGACGACTACAAACATTTTATGTTACATGAAAATTTTTAATTTTTTACGAATTTTTGGATTATTACAAGGAACCGAAGTTTCTCATACAACACATTAAGGAAATCTTGTACAGATGATGGAACAAATGTGGAAATGACATATGCGAAAAAAAAGTATGGATGAATAATATCAAGCAATTGCAAATGCGAGAGATTGATCAGACAATGGAGGATCACTGCCACATGGAAAGATAATATTAAGGCCTCTCAAATACCTTAGCAAACCTTATGTTCATGAGGCTTGAGGATGAACTGAAAGGGAGAAAGGATGACTACTCCAGGCATCCAGATAAGCCTTAGGATCATGCATATTCACGAGGGGGGAAATGATCACTGACCAATGATTTCAGATATAGGTATCAGACACCCTTTGTCATTTATGCCAAAGGGGGAGAGATAAAGACAAATGAAGAGATCGACAGATGGTACTGAAGCCCTAGAAAGATGATGGAGAATCCCTAGATGGATTAGATAAGCATTAATGACCCATTATGTTTCCATTCATGCTGTGAAAGTGTCATTGTAACCCAGGAGAATACCAAGCTACACTACAAGTGATATCATGCTCGATATTTATCCTTTGGGGTCTCCTAGTGTGGTTGAGGTGGTTGAAGAAGACTATGAATCCTATTTATTGTTTAAGAAACCCTGATGAACTCTTTGGACCCACACTTAGTGGTTTGGTGACCTTGCAACCCTTATTGGGGTCATGGAGCTCTTATATGATGATGATGACCTTGTATGGTCCTTGACAAGATATGGAACCCCTGGTATGATGAATCCCATGGAACCCCTCATGAAGACCTTGATACCCTTGCAAAGGTCATGGATCCCACTACTTGCACTTGAAATGGTTATATGGCATGATGATGTGGTCTTTGGTGACTTAATGAAGTAATGGAACCTTGTGAATACCTTGATTCACATTGCTTACACTTGATGTGATTAAGTCACCCACACACATATTGTCTTGATGATGGTCCGTTTAGTGACAAGATTGAATCCCATGATGGAGCCTTGCACATGGCGTTCCATTAAAATACCTAGTGGCTTGATGCAACCCTATGAATATGTGGAGGACACACTCCCATGAATTTTAAATGTCGTGGTTTACTTTGAAGGATTTTTTAAAAGAAAAATAATAAAAATACATCAGGTTGACGACTGAGGTGGTAAGAAAAATAATAAAAATACATAAGGTTGACCATTTAAGTGGTAAGGAGTTTGAAATACTTGGTCATACATATGACTTTGTGGTGAACACCCTATTATATGAAGAAAAAAAATACATGCAATTCTTTTGTAAGGTTTGACCATGGAAGTGGTAATAAATTTGAAGTCATTGGTCATGCATATGGCTTATGTGGTGGACACCCTATTATATGAAAAAGAAAATACATGTAATTATTTGGTAAGGTTTGGAAATTGAAGTGGTAATAAGTTTGTGTGACAATTAAAAGACAAATTAAAAACTCAAATTACAATTTTTAATTAAAAAGTAAAATTCTTACCACTCTTACCTTTGAAGACAAGTCGGCCAACATGAAACACAACCAAAGCAGTCAATGATGGATGTAGAGAAGTGAATTCGTGGAGATTGGTCCGAGGTTTTGTTTTAGTAGCAGAGGAGTAGTTCATTTTTATAGAGTATGTTTTGGGCATCTTCATTAAAATTGGAATAACTTTCTCATACAGAATTAGAATTACAAAATTCTTAGATCATTGGAAATAATTTTTACAAGGTCTATGTGATGACATGATATAGAGTTTATTTTTGTTTGTCTACTATTTCTTCATATTGTGATCTTCAAAAAGGTATGGCTCATTATTCTAGGTTTCTCTTGTGGTGACACAAGTCTCTCATGGATAGAGTTCATATTTGGTCTTAGTGTATGAGCCTCTATATTGGTATATATATTTGAATTCATTATGGAGGATATGATGATGATATTTCATGCCTTTATGCTATTATATGATACACGTTTTTATGATAATGCATTTCATAATTGTGTACACTCTATTATGTTGATGCACTCTTATACAATGTCAGTACATGCATACCATCGTGCGATAATTATCTCCTATGCACTATGACGTATACTTGAGTTTGATGTTGCATAAATGATGCACACTGATATGATGATGAGTATGCATACCCTATGATGATGATGCATACTTGTGATGATTATGCATGTCGATGCATGCCTTATGTTCACTGAAAGCATAACAAAATTACTTGTTCAGTAATTGTATATGATGAGGTGTACAATGATGTGTACATGAGAAAATTGAATAGCTTGACCAATAGTATTGGTGAGAATAAAATAATGAATAGTAGTGATAAGCAAAGTTGATGTGCAGAGATACTTGATAAGTAGTGATGAGAAAAGTTTACGTGCAGAGATACTGGAGCAGCGGTGATGAGAAGTTGTGATGACAAGCAGTGATGAGTAGCTATTATGAGTAGTGGTGATGATCATATTGGATAAATATTAATGAGAAATGTTTACTAATATATTGATGAAAATATATTGATGTGCATAGAAGAGGTTGGTTGTGAAGTAGAGATATATGATTGCTTGCAAGAAGAATCCTACACTTGAGGATTGGACTCCTCAAAACCTTATTAGTTGGAGCTAATAAAACTAGACTGGGTCATGTTATGAGAGTTGGTGCTCTTTTCATCAGTTGGTCCGTATTGTAATCAAGAAGATTATTGGATTCCATGTTCAATAAATAAATATCAAAATTTCATATATTATTCTGTCTGTTTTGATGTGATGTGGTGCTTATGACTCATGATGGATTTTATGATGCAATTGATGACAATGATTCATGTGATTTGATTGACTAAAAGAAGGTAAAAAGTTTAAAATTGATCACACACTGATTCACCACCCCTCTTAGTGTGAACATTGTGTCCAACATCTTCTTCAACTATTACGCCTTAAGAATAATTTAATGATGGAAATTTTGGTATTCAATGTTTGGTAGATTCACATGTGGTTCATCCATTTTTCTGAAGGGAATGTGGTCACGAAAAACTTCATAATACTTTGATGAGGATACACTAGTGGTTAGCATAGGTTCTTCCATCATATATACTAATGTATTTTTTTTTCTACATTGTCTCTTGGAAGTCATGGATTCCAAGATTCAACCTCTTCCTCACACACTTACTATAGTAAGATTCAAGTAATCATGGATGATATTTTAGATTGGAGAAATTTATGGCTTATAAGGATCTCTCTTCCTTGTCATATAATTATTGTACTCCATGATTTATGTATTTACCTATATTTGGTCCTCCTTTGAAAAATGGAATGTTTCAAGTTTCTCAACATTTGGTTTATTTTGTACCGATTTAGTTAATAGTATGCTCCCATTTAATGTTGATGTCTCTCATTATTTGATTTCTACTACAAACACTGCTTTATTGATTTGCAACAAATTCCCTTTCTGTCGCAGTATCCTGGTGCTAAAATATATTACTATCGATGGTTAATATGTTTAGGGATTAGTTAGGAGATGAAGTGTGGATATACTAAGCATCAAAACTTCTCATTTCTTGGGAAGACCTAACCATTTCTAGGTGATTAATTTTCTTCCTCTAAATCATACATTTCTTTCCCTTTTGATTTAAACAATTTCTCTTATAAAGAACTAATTGGACATCCTCACTTGTCCTCTTTCTCCAAAATTTGTGATACCTATAGTTTCCATATGTGTGGCCAATTTTATTGCACTTGTAACAATTTGGGATTTTATCAATCTTCTCAGTATGTCCCATCTAGCACACTTCTAGTATGAAGTAGCTTCACATAATTTATTTTGTCTTTCAGTGCATACTTCCTATTTGTTAATGCCATCTTTATATCTTATACTAAATCTATTAGAGGATGAACATTTCGTTATTAGGATTTCGTTTAAGAATTCAGTACTCTTGCAAAACATGTTATTCATCTTAAGTTCTGTTTGAAACTTATTAATTTCTTATGCCTTTTCCTTCAAACACATCTCTTCTTGGTCAAGTAATTTCTTGTACTCAGAACTTCTTTCTTTAGGGTGACGATCTCAAGTAGTTCACGTTGAAATTGGATTTGATGTTCCTTAATTACACTAAAGTATTCATAGATTTTCCTTTGAATATCTATTATTTTGTACTTTAGAGACAAGATCTCCTCATTTTCGTTAGCAACGTATTTCCTTGCTCATTGTATTCTAATTTCTTTCTTATAAGAGTGATTTCTTTGGATATTTTATGATTTTTTGTTTCACCTTGCTCAAGCTTTCTTTCTAGTGCATCGATCTTATGTTTTTCATATTTGCAATTTTTATCTATTTCCTATAACTAAATGGTAAAATATGTCATTGATGCCTTTGAATCTTCCTCCTTTCCTTTTAGTATATGCATGACATTTACCAAAAAAAAAAATTACATTTTCTATGGTGTTTCTTTGAGTACAAATAATATCTCTTTCTTGTGTGATAGAAACATTCTCTTCAATGTCATTGTATTGTAACTATGATGCTTCCTTTTTATTCATGAGTGTGTTGGATCTATCTTCTAGATTTTAATATGTTATTAAGGACACGCACTGTGATACCAATGGTTGGATTTATCTTATTAATTGAGAGGGGGGGGGGGTTGAATCACTGATTATGTGTGTGGGTGTGTGTTTGTATATATATAATTTTAATTTGACATATTTTCACCAACTAAAACTTTTCAATAGTAACAATAACAAATACAACAGTGAAAAAATATCTAAGAATCATTGTATATCTATAAATATATATGAATGATTACATCGTTGGGAGAATGCAATTTCGAAACATGAGAACCCACTCATTTTAGCTGTTAACCTAATACTCAAGTACAATTTGTTTGTTGCTGATAACAACCTGCAAGGAATTCAATATGGATGAACACTGACTCAAAAAATTCAGGTGCCGACCTAAATAGATATCTATATGACTATGCAAGTTGTGAATTGTAGCAATCAAGCTTCGACCTATGTATAACCACAATCTTTGTTTGTAGAAGCACAAACTTTTGAATTATATTCTACAGCTCCAATTAGAAGGAGGATTCAACCCCCTTAGTTATGTTTAGGAGCTACAACTAGAAGGAGGCTCAAAACCCTAGGTTTTATTTGCTCCAATAGAAAGGATGCCACAAAACCTTGCAGTTATTTTCCAGCACCAACTGGAATGGGGATATGAACCCTTCTTCATTTCGATGTACAACCTCCCTCATATGAAATATGAATGTATTGAATAGATGCAGTATACCAAATATTTTATCTTTGATGAATGTATTCACAATCCACAGCTGTTGTAACTTATTCTACATGTATATTTTTTTCTCAATATCTGCGTCAATACATACAGTTTCCAAAACTACGAGGTGTGATAATATCCAACCTACGTCTCTTCTATACTTAATATATTTCTTAACTTAGTCACTTCTATTATTCTCCAGTCTCCATCTTTTACAATGTACGAACATCACACATCCTAAATACGGGTAATCTTTTATATGGGAAACTATTTGTTGTTCATCATCTTTTGTTTTACGTACTTCAACTCTACTACATAAAACCTATTTCTGTAATCATTGACCCATTGATACCCCAAAGAATTTTGAATCCTGTCTAACCATATTATATGAGATATTCATTATTCACAAGATTACTTCACCACATCCATCTCTTGTTTATTTATAGTCTTCTTGTCTCAATAGATATGCCCACTTGGTGAAGCTCCATATCCTTCGATATTGCCCCACTTTTTTTTAATTATCTTTCAGTTAAGATCTATTGGCATGCCAGTTATCGCAATTCATATTTGTGATGTATAGCGTACATATGCCAACCTCCTCGTGGGACATAGGTTCATAAATCATATGTTTCTTCGAAAGTATTTGCACCACATACCATTTTCTTTATGGGACTATTACACACAAGTTTGCATTTCATATTCTTCATTCATAGGTCTCACACAAATTGTATTTGTGCATATCTTCCATTTTCAATATTCCTCTTTGTGGATTACTATTTGCGCACCTATGACCACTGCTGTGGTGGGATGTTTAGTCTCATGTACATTATTGGAATTTCATACACACACACACACATTTTATTTTTTTAATCCGGAATACACACATACAATTTTTTATTTTTTTAATCCAACATACACACATAGATAATACATACATGAGTATCAATTCAACGCTTATCATTACTTTTGATTATATCATGTGATAGTACATATTTGACATCAATAACAACACATTATTCAACACCACCAAATTCAGTGTGACAATTGAGGACCAATTTGGGACACACTAGCTACTATATGATGTTTATCAAGGGATATTGTCATGTCCCCGTCCCTCAGCCGGCGAAGAGGACGCGACGAACATCAAATACAACCAGGAAAAACGCCCCATGAACATAAACAGAATTCAAATGCTGAAATTGAAACTTACAAGCATACACAGATGCATTTATCTTTGATCATACAGCGGAAGCACACATACATTCCAGCAATCACATGTTCATCATAATTCCATATACAATTGTTATAATTGCAGAGATAGACTGGCAGCACTTATCTGTTAATGAAGAATCCACCCGCAACCAGCTACGTCGCTGCAACGTTCCACCCAACCATAGGCCAGCTTGCTCATCAATCTTTTAGCAACGCTGCCACCCCCGAGATGGGCATGATTCCTCTGGAGTAAGGGTCAATTGCAGGCTTATACATAGCCAAGGGGTCATAAACAACAAACCAATCACAGCTGGGTTTCACAGGCTGTCAACAAACAAGCCAAGCCAGCCCAGTCCAAGGGACCAACCACTGCATACCAGCAGCAAAACAATTCCCTTCACAACCCTGTGAAGCAGTCATAAACAACAGGGGACAGCCCCAAACAATGGAGGAGCACAGCTCAACCACAACATCCCAGACCAGGGAAACAACAACAATAGCCCAATTTCAAAGTAAAACAATGGCAACTATGCACAGTCCCAAAACACAGAAACTCAGCCCACGAATTGGAAACCCATAGTGGCACAAAACGAAATTGAACACCACAACCCACAAAACACAAGGAAAACAACAGTCCCAAATTAGGGAAAAAGACACAGCCAACAATCGTGGGAAAACCCAGAATTTCCCGTGCGTGAGAGAAACAATCAGATCCCGTGAGGAATGAACAGCTCTTCCTGGGCTCGTGGGTGAACAACAACAGCTGAAAGGACGCGAAATTGGTTGTGCGTGAGTAACAGCAACAATTCCCTGCATGAAGGTGAGAAGCAACTCGTGGAGAGGAACAAAATGCCTGCGTGAGACCAAATTCGTCCAAAACCTGTGCGTGAGGAACCAACAGACCCAAAATCGTGGTGAGTGAGTGAACAGGCTGTGGAGAGAACGCACCATGGGCACAATGAACAGGCGCATGAGGAGAACAGAACAGGCAGGGCAAGCATGGGGTCGTGGGTGGAGTGTGGATGTGGGCAAAGGACTGACAGTCCTGCCACCCGACTCCCAAAGGCAATAACTGCCCATCCACCAGCAGCCATAACTGCCCAACCACCCAACAGAACATTAAAGAGGTTGAAAGAGGTTGGGTAAGACAAGGTGGCAAAACAACAAGGTAATAAAACATGGGTTTTCCCCCCATAAACCAAGGTTTGACATCCCCCACCCCTTATCCTTTGGAACCATGCCCTTTTCATTTAACGTTGCACTGCCGTAGCTGGTTGTGGTTTATTTTAATTGATGTGCGGGTTTACATGATGTCAAATTATAAGGTGCCGGATAGCACGACAAACCATCGGCAATATCCCCATTGCTGAACATACACAACCAAATCGATGGTGGGGCTTTTACCTTGAGCTCCTCACCGCGATCAATTACATTATATACATCATGCATACGGGGTCGAAACCGGGGATGTGACAGATATGTTGAGATTATAGCCCCAATGGAAAAAAACTATTAAAGAAGGATGTCAATTTTTAGTGGAACGAAGAGTACCAACATAGCCTAGGCATGGTAAAGGAAAAAATGGTTGCAATGCCTATTCTAGTATTTCCTGTCTGGAAAAAATAATTTCATGTGCATGTCTATGCATCTTTAGTCTCTATGGGTATGGTGTTCGCTGAACTAGGTGAAGGATTGATTGATCATCCAATTTCATTCATTAGTAGGAAAATGTCAATGATAGGAAGGAACTATACAATGCCATAATGAGAAGGACTAGTTATGGTATATGCCGTGTAGAAATTTAAGAACTACCTACTCAAAGGTCACTTTAATGTTTATCAATCAATCTTCTTTAAAGTACCTCTTCAACAAGTCATTGTTTGGGGGCAGGATTTGTTGATGGATCCTCTTATTTAGGGAATTTGATTTTGATATTATTCTGAAGCTACTGAGAATCAAATTTCGGCTTGAGCATTAGTCTAGGTTGGAAATAAGAGAAGAACAAGTTAAATTAGATAAAAACATATTAGATGCATAACTCTTTTTAGTAAATATGGTTGATGAATAGTTCGAGGATAATGCAATTTTTTTTTACTATAGGTGTTTCCCTATATATTATTAGTTCATATCTAGTTACCCTTCCGAGTTAATCCTAGATGAGGTCATGCATCGATATGTTCTGGAGCATGATCACTTGTTCATATTGGTTGAATTTCATGATGGGGTTGCAGTAGGCCACTACACAGAGAAATAAACTGCATAAAATTTACTAAGAGTTGGATTATTGTGGCCTACCTTGCATAAGGATTAAAATCAATACTGTAATAGCTATGACATATACCAAACAACTCAGAAATCATTGAGGAGTGATGAAATTCCCTTGGTGCTATCGGTGACATTGTAGGCCTTTGAAAAATGGGTTATATATTTTTTGGGTCCTATCAACCCACAATGGAAAAACAATGGAGCAACGTACATTATAACTGTAATTGACTACTTAGTGAGATGGGTTGAAGCTACACCTGTGAAATATTGTAGTGATGTGACTGCTAGAAAGCTCTTATTTAAGAATGTGGTCACTAGGTTTGGTTTCCCTTGACTAATGAGTGATAAGGGGACTCAATTCATTAATAAGACTCTTGAGGTGCTCACAGAATAATTCCTTATTTATCTCCAAAATAGAAACCCATATCATCCAAAACTGAATGGGACTTTTCAAAAAATTCAATAAGATCTAAGAGCATGCATTAACAAAAGTTTTCAATGTGAACTACAACGAGTGGGAGTTAGAGGTTCCTGCAGTTTTATGGGCCTACATACTAACCCGCAAGAAGTTAACGAGGTAGACATCATTCATATTGTTGTATTGATAATAAGTTGTTATTCCCGTGGACTATATTGTTCCTAGATTAAATATATGCATTCACTGGTATGTCTGATACGGGTGCTATCAAATATAGGTTGTTACAATTGATTCAGATAGAACATGATCATTCCATTGTAGGTTTCCAACAACATGTTAGAAAAATATAGAAAAATAATTTCATGATGACCATATCACTAAGACTTAGTTGCAATAGTAGGACTTAGTTCTCCTCTATGGAAGTAAGTCTTTCAAACACCCTAGTAGGCTCCAAATCATATTGGTTAGGTCCTTGTGTTTTCACCATGTCAGAGAAGGAGGCATTGTGAAATTGAAAAAGTTGAATGGTGAACGTCTAAAAGAGTTGGTTCATGGAAGATGGATAAAATATTATAGGGATAACCATGCAATCCTCTTCTACATTTGTAAATTTGTATGAAGTAAAAAAAGTGTTTTGCAAACCCCACCATTTTCTTATATTGAAGTTTTCTACATATGTCGAATTATTTATTTCTATAGAGGTTAAGGTAGTTGTTTGTCAAAGTAACATTTTGTCGAATTAAGTTCTTGTTTCAACCCACATGTTTCCTTCCAAAGAGATTAATGTAGTATCGAAGTTGGAACCTTGTCAATGTTGTAGTTAAGAAACATTTTTTTAATGTGAAACTAGTGGTAGTGTAAGTGGGAGCCTGTCATAAATTCCTGAAAAGAATTAAACATGTGAATGGATTAGCCACCACTCCCATAATCATTAAAAATATTTGGTCGTATTCATTGAACATGGGGATTAATAAGAAAGTTGCATGTGAGAATTGAATTAAAATCATGTTTTGCAACCATTCGTGACTCATTGTGCTAAGAAGTTGAAGTGTGTTGAGCAAGCCAGAGTTCTAGTAGTAGCACGAAGCCAAGTACACACAATGAATTGCAAGAATGGAGGTCAATATATCTAGCATATGTAAGGTACATGGATCCATTTAGGAGGTTTAAGTCCATGAATATATTCCCATCATTGAAAAAAATATTGAGGTCCTAACGTTGAAGGTTCCGACAAATATGTCGAGGAGGAGTCCTATTAGAGGAAAGTTCAACTCAAAATGGACCTTTTAACTCTAATTCAAATTCCATGTCATCTTGTGTTAGCCAATGAAATTGATTTCAATTTGAAATACTGTATATGTCTTAAACACTTTTTTAGCATAAATTTGGGGATGTGTATCATAAAAAAAACTACTTATTTTGTTTGTATTTTTGACATATCTCTCTATGTTTTTACTCAAATTTTGATCAGGAGAGCTCATTGGATACATAATTAAATTTCACATTTAATGAGTACCAACTCGGCATACTTATTATGGACCCCGCTACCCCAAAAACAAGAAATACCTAGAAAATGTGATGATGGCATCATCATCACATTTTCTAGGTATTTCTTGTTTTTGGGGTAGCGAGGTCCATCAAAAGTATGTGGAGTGGGTACTCGTTGGATGCAAAATTTAATTCCACATCCAATGAGCTCTCTCAATCGAAATTTGTGTAAAATCACGACGAGATATGTCAAAAATAGAAACAAAAACATAGTTTTTTTTCTTTTCTTCCTCCAAAATTAATAAATATTATTTAATTATTTTAACTATTATTTTATTAATTTTTCTTAGGAGGCCCATTTTGAATTGAAATTTCCTCTAGGGAGCTTCATAATGTCAAATGAATCCAAAGGGAAGAATCAAAGCAGCACATGATCCTGAGGCTTCGGGTTTTGGATTAGTGACGATTCTCTGTGGATACATAACACTGTGAAATATGGATGCACCGGCCATTTGGATCACCAATGATGCTAAATATCCACTCATGACACCCGCCATCCCAAATGTTGTTCATTCACAATGGGGTATACTTTCTAATCTCCATAACTTATCATATGTGGATCATGACCTAATGAAATATCCACAATTCCATATGAAGAATTATATGACAACTGTTTGTTTGGAACCGAGTGAACCCTTGGAGATTGAGACTATGGCATCGGATCTTGGGCTGCAAATGTCAATAATTTTGTCATTGATGCATTTACTACACTTTGAATGGACTATGGAAGATAATGCATGTGTCAAACAATTGTTGTTGTGCTTTCATGGTGTATTTTTATGGTTTGACAAGAATATATCAGTTGACTCTGACTTAATTACATAGATTATAGGCTTTCCATAGGTTGGGGTGGAGCTGATCCAGATTTATGTAGGAATGCAACAAAATACACAAATAACCATAGAAACAAATATGCAGCAAAAATAACACTTCATTTCATTAATCAAAGAATTGAAACTTGTTTACATACAGAATGGAAATAAACTAGCTAGAGTGCTGGTAGCTTATCTCTGAGAAGAGATGTGGTAGCTACATGCCTCTGAACTCTATTTTACAATGAGGCTCGAAGGCCTATATATTATTGAGAAATAATGGAAACCCTACACATCCAAAACTCTAACCCTGAGAGGTGAAACGCCAAAATGTGGGCCCTGTTGGGTAACTTGGTACATCAATTTCCTCGGGTGGTAACTTTGGCATATTACCTCCGTTTGACGTGCATGATACATCATTAGAAATATATATTTAAGGAATACATCGATAAATGGGGAATATTGAGTTCAAAACATACCCATATTTTCCCGACCATTTGATGCCGAAAAAACGTCGTTTAGGGCCTCAAAACGGCTCCAAAAGTTTAGGACCCAAAAACAGCCAAAAATAGAAAATTTTGCTACAATTAAGGAAACTAGAAAACCAAAAGAAATAATGGTGGGTGTCCAAGTGGAATAGGTGGGTGGCCACCAATATCCTCTTGGATCAGGAAATTTCTTAGTTCTTTGAGGGAAAGGAAAAAGATAATGACTCGGCTACTTAAATAAAAGGGAAGTACAATCTTTAGAAGAAAAAGAGACACTTTGAAATTGCCTCTATCAATGAATAAGATGTTCTATTTACAAAAAATGAATTAGAGATTAAATTATTAAGGAAAATGCAGCGAAACCAAGTAACCACATGAACCACAAATTAAACAAAGCAGTGTGTTGTGGGTGTGTAGATGAATTGAGATACCTTTCTTTTGAATGAAGATTTCAATGATTGTGTTGTTTCCCAAGAAAAAGGTAATAACTTTGCATATTCCTAGTTGTTGATTTTAATTTCATTTGTTTCGTGGGAAGAGGCACCAAACTACCAAGGTATGGAGATGTCTAGCCCTTGTGTTGGTGAAATATATGCCAATATTTTCTTTACTAAGAATCAGAGAAGGAAGATAAAAAAATGAATTTTATACGCACGTGCAGGAACTGCGACATAATGTCAGTAAAATTGCATGCATAGAGGCCCAGACTGTAGTGCAACACAAGAATATTATGAGTTTCAAGGTAGGGCCTCACCACATGCATGTTCAAGTGAGGTGGGACCCACATATGTATTAGTTAACAGTTGTGTATAAGCTAACAAAGGAAGAAGCGAATGTCATTTTCTAAGAATAGCCAAAATAATGGAAATTCATTGTCGAAGATGAGTGGATATCAATAGTTATCTCTCAATGATACCAAACATAGGAGGGAAATATCTGAGAAACACCACAGTGTCCACCAACCTCAGAGTACTAAACAATAGGAAATTGAAGAAGATAACCCATCCATTTCAAATGATGACGAGAAGGAACCATGTAAAACCCCTATGAATCTAGGACTTAGAGTAAAGCGTAAGGATACAACTCACAATAGAAAGGAAAACAAAAAAGCAAAAATCCAGGAAGCACACTCTAGCGACCTCATTAACATATGGAAATGTTAGCATCATGTTCAACAAAATGGCTATGTCACAGAAGAAAATAACAAGATTGCAGATATTAAGACTATCAAGGTATTTGTAGGTGTAACTAACATGGTAGAGACATTCTATAAAGTTACGAAAGCAATTAGGACATTTCAAACTCTGCAAGGAGTTTTCCATTAGGAGGGGGCAGGGTAACAAAAAGTTGAGCAAGTTGAGTAAAGAATAGAAGTAGCATCATCATCTATAATATATAAGGTAGTTCAATTGCTACCCAAGGAATTGAACTTTCAATATGAAAAACTAAATGAGCAATCTCATATGTTGAGCTTTATTTATTTCAAACTGTCAGTCTTTCCCATGTTCATGCTACATAGTATTCAATAGAAGATAGTCGAAGAAATCAAAGTGTGGGAGTAGTCCATATGTGAGCTAATGACAAAGTATAGGGCTCAAACAACTACCATTAAGGACTAGTAAACATAATTTCAAAGGAAAAAATAGCATCTGATCCAGGATAAAAATTAAACTATAAGAGGTTTTTGAAGCTACATGCCCTAAAGTGCCAGAAGCAAAGCTAGTCAAGGAAATGTTTGCTGAATAAAAAATACTATGTCTCACTTGAGTCATAATGGGATTTAGGAAAATATTTGGTGAGATAGAAGTCAAGTTAGTCCCTAGTACACCCAATGAAGTTACAGAATAGTGACGAACAATAGTACAAGGGGGTCTCTAAAGTATAAGAAACATTGAAACTTATGGTGTTAAGCTTTATGAAGAAATCTCACAGAGTTGGACCTCACTACTTGAGGATGCAGTCCTATAGGTAATCAATACTAAGTTAAATATGGAAAAGGACAACTAGGAACATTGAAGGGCTACATTAAGGAATTTCTCACTACTATAAAGAATGGAAAAAGTTGTAGACAACAAGACATTGCAGGCTGAAGTTACCTAGTTGAGACTTGAGTTATAGTACATAAATGAGTTGGTAGAAGAGTTACAAGGAAAAGATGAAACAATCTCTCATGTCATTCAAATAATACATGCATAAGTTAAAAAGGAAGTATCACCCACTATGGAGTTGATTGAGGGACATATTAAAACAAAAGTGGTGGAAGAAGTTAGCAAGCAACAAGAAAATGTTCAGCGGTTGGTCGAAGTGATGAATAAAGCATATGATCATTTTTTGTCGAAGTAGAAAATACCAGAAGAAACACCTTGAATAGAAATGAAGTGGCTCAAGATGAGCCACATGTGACACTAGTACATGCAAACATTTTTCCCACAGACTTTTGTTTCTATTTCAACACTTGTGCGTTGATATAGTGATGAAAATGGCTCCTTCTTTTCATTGCAAAATTTTTGTCACTATACCAACACTTTCCATATTTTGTCGCAATTGCGAAAGAAGGATGGCTACTATTGCAATGGTGTTTCGTTGGTATTGTGAAGAAGAAAAAATTTGTATTTCGACGAAGTTGCATCACTATTCCAATGATAATTTAGCAACGAAGGCCATCACTATAGTGACGAAAGACTGTTTTTAAAAATTAAGCAAAGTTCTTGGAGTGTTTTTTCGTTGAGTTAGCGACAGATCTTTGTTGGAGTAGCGACCAAGGGTTCGTCGCTATAGTGAAGACAAGTAATTAAAAAAAACAAAATTGCTGTGAGGAAGCTATTGTTGATTTAGCAATGGAACTGCATTGGAGTAGCGACGAAGGGTTCGTCACTATAGCGACGACACGAAATAACAAAAATAAAAAAATGAAGGGATGAAATTGTTGTTGGTTTAGCGACGAAGCTTCATCGCTATAGTGATAGAAGTAAAATTATTTAAAAAATATCTACGACGAACTTTCGATACTAGGGATGAAAAATGTCTATCTCTAGTATACCAA
Organism: Pseudotsuga menziesii; assembly: GCA_001517045.1. Classification (NCBI taxonomy): domain Eukaryota; kingdom Viridiplantae; phylum Streptophyta; class Pinopsida; order Pinales; family Pinaceae; genus Pseudotsuga; species Pseudotsuga menziesii. Next base: position 91,351 of record LPNX010490351.1, on the reverse strand, counting down.
GTTCATCGACACTTGATAGGTATGTTCGTCAATTTATCCTCATTTCTAAGCACCGCATATATAACTAGCAAATGGGATAGAATAGGTGTGTCATCCTCAAGAATTTTCTTTATGTTCAAACTGAGACATAGGTCTCTTCTATTTCTTGCTTCAGAATGACTTTCATCATATTCTTTGAGCATACAAGACAAATTCTATAATAAAGGATCATATAGCTCATGTTCAAATCATAGCAGTGCTACATAAGAGTAATCGAATAAATAGTACCACATAAAATGTGTAGATAAACTATAATACTTTATTATTGAGATACAAGAGACTCATAAGTTGTAATGAGCTAGAACACTACTAGTTATATGTATAGCAAAGCAATGGTTGTCATAGTATTGATAACATGTACAAGCTCTACCTCGTGATTCAACCTCATTTGGTTCTATGATTTCCATATATGTTAGCAATAAAATCTCCATATGGATCCATAACTCTAGCTATGAATGTTATAACTACTATATGTTAATCTCTAATGACCCTTAGTTTCACCGTATGACAGTATGTACATAAATTTCTCAAATGATATACCCAAACCGAGCTCTTACATTGACTGCACCTATTGAGTCATTGGAATCAATCACAATGATGTTGCTATGTTTCCATAATATACACATAGAAGTTGATAAGCACCTTAAGCATTAGAGTTAGTCTGTAGGACTGTATGAGTCTTATTTTATCAATGATGTTATGACTATTGTATATTGATCTTATAAGCATAATAAGGTGATATTCATATTTCCAGTATTCTAGTTAACCTATTCAATACTGAGGTATATTCACCCTATTTTAAGAGGTTTTATTCCAACTTACATTATGGAGATTGCTTTGATGAACCCTATCAGCTTGTATTCATACATTACCTTATATGCTTAAGATAAGAAGTGCAGTCACTTTAAAACTACGCCTTGATAATAGAGAACTATGGATGCTATTTATTTGGTGGAAATAATTCTAACCTAATAGAGCGGTAAATAAATATATCTCGGTATGTTGGCCAAGGCTATTATATTTAAAATCTTATTATGTTATCCTTTCAACTCTAAGTGTGTACATCTGGACTGTCCATTTTTCATGTACCTAAAAAGTGAAAGCTGAAGGCTCGGAATTTAAAATGAATTAAAAAAACACTTAATTTGTTTACCTCAGCACCTGTACTCGTGTTCATAATAAAAGTTTCCTTGTTTTCACAAAGGAAGTAAAGGAACCAATCATATTTTATGCTTTAAACGCAGAATCAAATCCTTCCTAATTTTCTTTAAAGTAAATCTTGAGAAATGGTTGTTGCTTCCATAAGTCCATTCTTTTTTTGCTCACTGACGCCTCTCACATGCCCTGGACCATGCAGAATGAAGACATTCATGCTCTTAGATGATTCCCCAGCATCTTTTATGTTGTCAAAGTACTGAGTGATCATGACCATGACATCCTTAGAAGAAGTGCCAGGGAACTTATGGGAAAATTCTAACACATTTTCTCGTAGCCCATCTGTGACAGCTTTTCTCTGTCATGCAACCCCAACACTAGCTAGATATTTTTCCTCTGCAACACCTTCTACCTTTTTAACTTGCAGTATTTTCTCCTCTTCGCCTCTAAACACATTTGCACGTTGAAGACGTTGAGCTGCGACCATGAATGACTCAAATCTATAGTTATTACATGCCACTTCATTATGGAAAATGTATGCACAAATTCATTTACAATGACGTTATCACTATCAAGTTTAGTCCAACATTATCCACTATACATTTGAAAGTTGAAACCGGCAAGACACCTCAAATGAGTAGATATTAAATGCTATAACACTTTAGCAATCTTAATGCTTTTCTCAAAGGTGGATAAAGGTGGCCAAACCTGCATTGATCTCATTCATAGCCCTCCGTATTGAAGCATCCAGAACTCTATCAACCACAAGTATCTGCTGTATGTTATACCCATATGATCCCACCGCCTGATCATAAAATTTACATCCACAAATATTAGTTAGCCTTCAAAACTATGCATTTTGTTCTACAATAGCCTTGTCGAGATTATCCAAATTTATGGAACAAAATAAATAGCTCAAGTCTTCCTTACAATTCATCAAATTATTTAAATATATAATTTATACTCATGGTTTTAAATTAAAAAGGAGACTTCTTTTTAACTATAAATTAATTATTAAAATATATATTTACATTTTATCAATTAACTCTTCCATATTAATATACATACTTTCTACAGAACTAAGATGGTTATATTTTTTGCAAGTTACGAGGATACCGATATGGATTAGTATTCTGATCAGGATCTGGATACGAATTCATTCAATTTTTTAAAACACTGGATCCAGATACCGGGTAAGCTAGGAAAATGACAAGTACAAACAAATATAAAAATATTTTTATAATAAACAGAAAAATAGAATGAAGAAACAAAATTATTTAGAAAACATAATAGTAAAACCACAAGTTATGATCAATTAACTCTTTTATATTAATATACATACTTTCTACAGAACTAAGATTGTTCTATTTTTTCCAAGTTATCAGATATGGATTAGTATTTTGATCCTGATTGTGATAAGGATTCGTTAAATTTTTTAAAACCCGGATACGACAAATGCAAACAAATATAAAAATATTTTTATAATAAATAGAAAAATAGAATGAAGAAACAAAACTATTTAGAAAACACAATAGTGGAACCATAACTTATTGTCAAAAAAGAGAGTTCATGTACCATAATTGATAATTTGATAAGTTGTGATATTGATAATTTTAAAAAACATTTCAACATGAACTTGAAGCAGGTCATAATAGTGTTTTAGTGAGCTAAATCCACATGTCCCTATCATAGCTCAGTAAAGTTGTTTTCTTGAACGCTAAAGAAAGACTACAAAATGGTGTAGGTGAAGTGAACAACGACATAGCACATAAAGGTAGATCAACCCTTGACAGCATTCTTTGACCATAAAGATATATCAAATAAAAATGTCTAGAGAAGACCTTGATATTGATATATCAGAGTTCAAGAGCATATCTTGACATAAGGATACATCATACCTTGAGAAAAAATGGAGTTTACACTTTTAGCGATTAGATGTTTACGGGTTTTTAAGTTTTTCATCAAAAAATATTTTGTTGGGGGATCAATGTGTCATAGAAGCACTAGAAGTTGCAGGATCTGTTTGAAAATTTCAGGAATTCCTTGATTTTTCACAGGATCCATTCGAAAATTTCAGAATTTTTTATTTTTGTTTTTCATAGCATCTGTTTCCTTTTGCAGAGGATCCGTTTCCATGATGAATCCCAGCCAGATCCAATCCAGATAAGAATCGGATCTGTGGACCCGCTAATCCTATACACTAGGGTGGTGGATCAGGTAACACATTATTATCTTTTGGCTTCTTTAATTGGTAAAAGATATACATTTTTAAGATCGCAATGAAAGGGTCTGCCAAACCTCAAATTAAATTATGAAAAGGGGCATGCCAAACACAGGGACAACTATAATAAACAAGTTACCCACTTGCAAAGCTATCTACGGAATACATACAATCTGTAAATTTTGAAAAACTCAAGTTTTATGACAATAACTATGAGTCTAAGACCCACTATCGAAATGCCTACACATCTATATCTTTATATTCGTATAAAAGGCTTAGTTTATCTAGTAAATTTGTATGATGATAAAATTGACAAAACTAAGCCTTTTATACGAATATAAATTTACTAGATAAACAATTTCATGAATTTACGAATATATACCACTCTAGAATCTGCTATCAGATGTGCTGTTGAATACTGCTTTTATTACTGAACTAACTGATGTTAGTAATGAATTTACTGGTGTTGCATTTTTCCAGTTGTTTACTACTGTTAGCTTCTTACTGTTTTTTCAGATTTCATACTATTTTCAAGTTCCAGATTTCTGCTGTGAGACTCAGTTTTAAAATTCATATTTTAAAATTTGGCTTTAACCAGATATGACTTGAAATAATTAACATAACAGATATAAAAAAGAGAGAGTTTTAAGCATTACTAAAACAACGGTAAAGAGCACACAATACTTTTTCAAGCTCTTCCAACACAACTTTGGCAACATTGCCCTTTTGCTCAAATAATTCATCCAAGTTCATCTTTGGAACATTTGCTCGAACCACTGCAAATATATCAAGAAATTGTGTAAGTGGCTTATCTTCTAGAAAAAATAAAAACCTATTAGACAACATATAAAAAAGTTAAAGCTGAGAATAATACCGTCAAACACATAAGGTTGAATTTGTGTAAGTGGCTTATCTTCTAGAAAAAATAAAAACCTATTAGACAACATATAAAAAAGTCAAAGCTCCGAATAATACCGTCAAACACAAAAGGTTGAATTTGTTCTTGACGATTTTGCAGCTCCTAAAATGCATCGTCAGCATCCTGTTTCACAACACGATACTGAATGGCGTAAAATAATTGCACGAGGACATTGTCCTGCAAGCAATTCCAAAAAACTTGTATGCTTAGAAATTAGCAGCCATGTTATATATCATATCTTCCAGTACTCAATCTGTCACTTGAAACTACAGATACATAACAGTGGGATAAATCATATTTTACCCAATCTATTTCTTGGATTTATGATACAATTAGAACTATCTTGATAGGGTCCCTGACGCACTGTTTCCGGAAAGTCGATTGCCACAGAGCTTAATTGCCTTCAAATTTGATCATAAATATTCGTTGGTGTAATGAGGAAACAACTAGTATATCCCGAGAAGAAAGAAAATACTTTCTCACGAGATTTTGAACGAATGATACATTGCTAACTCATGCTCACACTGTATTTCAATGTGATCAACATAAGTGGATTTGAATCACAGTTACAAATTAATATGCTGCTTATATTTTCATCATCATCTATATGNCTTTTGTTATTGTTCATTTGTTAATATATATATATATATATATATATATATATATATATATATATATAGAACTTACAGTTGTCCTTGCATGTTTTAGGAGAGGAACACCCACTCTAGCTACATTGTTCTATAGGGTCATCGTTGTAAGGACACATATGTCTATGAGATCCACTTTGTAAAGAGTTGGTTAGCAGCACCCACCATGTTGCATAGATATGTTTTGACAAAGTTCAATCACCGCCAATAGGTGCAGAGTGGTTGTGGCATTTCATAATTGTAGTCATAATAGAAAATATGACCATTATTGAGGGAGTTATGGTGATTTCAAATTTTTTGCAAACCCTAGCGGCGTTTGAAGCACCCAACTTGAAGGAGGTTTTGAAGGAATTTCCTAGCTCTAATGATGATGCATGGGATTCTTTTATCATTCCTGTAATGTCCCCAAAAATTTAAAATAAAAAAAAATTTATAGGCTAGTAAAAACTACCTAAACAAAACATTATTACACTTGCGGAATATAACATACACTAGTTGAACCATTGCTTGGTCGTAAGGTGTTCTTACATTCTGTCATTGTTCTTTCAGTTATTCTTATTGTTGTATTTTAATTGGGATGTCTTACTGCTATTTACTGCTTAGTTCTTATGATTATACATTTGTCACTTATTTGTGGTTACTTGACTATATTATTCATCATTTCTCCCATGACGATATGAGAGGTAAAAGTGCTTACTTGTCTACAGGCTTACTTAGTTCTTTGAACTAAAGCATCTCTTATATTTAAGTATGCAACGATGGAGGTTTAAAGAGCGCTCAACATTTTTATTATTATCATACCTAGGCTTACTTAGTTCTTTGAACTAAAGCATCTCTTATATTTAAGTATGCAACGATGGAGGTTTAAAGAGCGCTCAACATTTTTATTATTATCATACCTACTATTCGTTATTATGCTTCTTTGGAGACTCAGATCAAGATAAACCCCATTTCAATAATTATCTAACCTAGATACTTTAACTATGTGATTCCTATCAATCATTGTATTTATGTTTCATGTTATGTTATTATATATGTATTAACATACTTCTTGTTTTTATTGGCAGATTATAACTTGGCTAAAGATTAAACTTAGGTTTTCTTATGTATGCCATGATTCTTAAGCTTGATGCTTATGAAAAAGGGGAGACAAAGTCTTAATATTTAAACCTATGGTTTACATGTTACCTATATTACTTATGTCTTGTGGCTTTGACTTTGGATTAGTGCATGTCATGTATGGACTATGCATTAAACGAAAAATTGTAATATTTTAATACCTATGTTAAGTATTGAGGTGGAGAATATAACATATGGTTGAACCATATGTTAATGGGGTTTAAGACTTGCATGGGAATGGAGACCATCGTTATTGCAATGAAACTAAAATATGGCAAAGTGGACTTTGTCCTTAATAATGGATACAAGTTGGTGCCATTAATGCACTTTGGTTTTTGTGGAATCCCAAGCTTAAGACTTGGGTCATGATTGACTTTTCATTTCGCTTGGTTGTTCGAGGTTTGATCTTGGCTCTGTGCAGGGGAAATATATGTGACCTCCAGGGCATCGAAGGTAAGTGTCATTGATTTCATAGAAGTGTTTGATAAATTTATTATGTGATGTCAACAGTTTATGTTCCTCATCCTTCGTCGTTCGTGGTTGTAGTTACCTAGGTTGGCGCAAAGCGGGATAACTCGACGATATTCACTGTTCAGGAAAGGATAATTTCATATGGTGCAAGGTAAGCCTGTTAACAAGCTTATACTTGCCACCTCTCATCCTGTCTGCATTTCGTTTTCATCGTCTGGTTTGGGGCTTCTCTGTGGGGTTTTGATGAGCCTTCGAGATTGTGTAAACAGTCTTGGGTTTTGATATAATTTAAGGATTTTAAGCCATGGATGGGAATTGGGGATTGAATGCCCACACAATTTGACTCTTGTCCACCCTTGTAATTACTTAATGCATTAATTTATGATTATGGTATTATTTTGTTAAATGTGTCTCTATGGCTGTGATTGATATTTAAATGGGACCATTCGATTTCTAGGGAATAAGTTTTGATTATGTGGATTTATGTTAATGTGTATTTAATACTTGGGACTGTGTATTTTATTATGAAATGAGAATCGATCTTGGACCCAATGGATGGTCACGATACTTCTCTGTTTATTTTCTTAAGATGATGTTACTTTTGATGGAATGAATTAGTATTTAGCTTATATTTAAATAATTAGACCTTGAAAGGTATTTAATGGTTTATTTATCTTATATTTTAATGTAGAATGATTATGGTGTGTGATTAGTTGGTTAGATTCATAATTACATTCTATAACTGTTAATGTATATTTATAGATAGTATTGATTAGTTTACTGTTGATGACTATATATATATTTATATATAATATAATAGTTCAGTTTGTAGATAAGAACTCGGTTTATCAAGGTTGTAAGTTTATACATATATGTATTTAGAACCTTCTTCCAAGATTAATATATTTAAATCTAAAAATTCCTCTAGTGACAAAGGGAATATGTCAGTAGAGTAAGCAAGGATAAAAGAACCACTATATAATAACCTGAAACAATACCTAGTTTACATTAAACACAGTTTAATTAATGAAGATAAATACAGAAACAAACTCAATTGAACAAATCCTGGTGAATACAACATGAGATATAATTTGTAGCCTAGGGTTATACTTTAAGAAATGTAAACCCTGTAATTTTCTTAAGCTCCTTTAATGGCTGAAGTTGCACACTTTAAATAACAAATATTAATAGTTCAAAAGTAGATCTGACCTTTGTTATGATGACCAATTCACTTGGGAAATACCATGTTCCATCCAACCATGACCTAGAACTATTCCTAATTTTAATCTGGATCCCCCCGAGTTGGAATCCAACATGCAAGTAGCTTAGAGATCCTAAGGTAAAGTTCCCTATCTAGTATATTAGATATGGATGAGTTTTGCTTTTTCCTTCGAGGAAAATGTTCTCCAAGAATTACTTAAGAGAAAATAGAAAGAAAAATGACTCCTCTAACGATAGATCAGAACCCCAAGCCTTTCCTTGGCTTGAGTGTTTATAGACAGACTTTTCAGTCAAAGGGATAGTTAAATCAAGAAACCTTGGTTTCTTGATTTAACAATTTTCAATTACTTTGGGTAATTATTAATATTTTAACTTAGGAACTTTCTACTAGTTCCTATTAGACTTTTAAGGTTTTCCACTATTTATTATCTTTACATAATAAATAATAATGGATGGAGCTTTTATTTTTTATTTTTATCATTAATATTATAAATATATTTAACTCATTATACATACCATGTATAAAATACATAATATTATCACACTTGTTAACATTTGTCTCTCGGTATCATATACCATGATCCCTAGACTTAATGACACTCCTTCATTAAGGTCAAGTAGGTAGAGGATTTAGGTCTATTAGGCTAGGAAACTCTAAACATCCTTGCATGTTGGATTTCCCTCATATAACATGGTAGTTCTTGAGTACTTGATGAGAATACCGAAATTCAAAATTTCATTTAATCACTTATAAATAAGTATGATGAGATCGATATTTTCCTCGAGTCATTTTCACTCAGAACCTATTAAATTCTTTTCAGTAACCCCTAACACTTACCAGATGCCATACTCAATGCTTTAACAGGGAGTTACAATCTACTAAAATTCTTGATCTCTTCGCTCAACGCTAATGCTAGGATGTACTTGTAGGATACACCTAGGGATACAATTGCCAACGATCCAATGCTTCAGACTTTATGCTCAACATCAACATGGAAGGCTCTAGGGATTATGCACAACACTTCAAAATATTATTTTTTCATGTGTTCTAGAGCTTCTTGCTCAACACAGACGTAAGTACTTATGTGCTCCAGAGCTCCTCGCTCAAAACAAACATTGATTACCCATGTGCTCCAGAGCTCCTCACTCAATACAAATCATCAATCACTCCCATGCTTCAGAGCTTCCCTCTCCACACAAAACATCTCATCAATCATGTGCTTTAGATTCCATTCCAACACAAACAAGCATATACATACATACATACATACATACATACATACATATATATATATATATATATATATATATATATCATCAATAATTGGCTTGCGCCCAATATATAAAACAAATAATCATTTTCATATGCAGTGGCGTTTTCAACCCAATATAAACAAATAAAACATCAAGATAATCATCATAATCAATAGGCACATGCCTATAAGTGTTAGGTCCAAAATTCTGGATATTACAATTCCAAAAATGATTATTTCCCTACCTTGAAGAACACCCTCTTTGACTTGACATCTATTATTGTCTTATGAGAGAATTGAAGGAATAGTAATCTAAAAGGGAGCATTCAGCCTAGAAGGTCCTAAGGCAACCCCCATATCCCATAAAGAAAACATCTTCAAGAGTTTCTTCATGATAAAAAAGACAAATGGCCTTTATAGACCCTTTTCATAATATTTTTTTAATAATACTTGGAGAAAAGGATATAAGGCTCTCTATACTTTCTGAATAATTTTTAATTGTAACATTAGTTTAGGAGAAAAGGCTATAAAGAAATGATCTCTCCTCATTTTCAAATCAGAAGTTCAAGTGGGGAGAATTCCCCTTTCAGAGGGGAAGGTTAAATGGAGGAAACGCTTAATTTGCAGGTTAAATGGAGGAAACACTTTGGTGAAGTATGTTGTCTTTTGCTCGAATATAGATGATGGTATCTCTCTATTTTCAGATCAGTTACACATTCTTTTCTTTGTCGACTCTTTGGGTGCTAGAGAAGGAAATTTTGGAGAGGCATTCATGCCTTCCTTATTCCTTGATGTAATATTTTTTGTTAATGAAGATGAAGGACGTTGTTCACTCTCATTCTATGGTTGTTGCTGATCTCTTTGCTTTTTTGACGACATCATATGCAGGTAGGTTTTGAGCTGGAGATGACAGAGCCTCTTTATTATCCTATCAAGCAGTTCTTTGCATCAATGTGGTTGATTTAATTAGTGATGTTTATGTATAACATAACTTGTTGAATTCCTTTGGAATTATAAACTTCATCAAGGACAAGGTAGTTAGTATTGCTTCTCTTCTCATCCTTTTATTCGAAAGGAAAATTCTAAACACACAAATCACTAATATGATTTTTAAATTCTTGCTAATAGGCATACTAGTGATTTGATCTTAGGAAAGCCCCCTTTGCTGGAGGATATCCATCCTAGAGTGAAGGGAGGTTCAGTGGGCACAACTTCCAAGAGTTTCGCTGGGGTTTCTACCTAGAATATTGGACTTATCTTGTAAAACTCCAAGATGTAAAACTCTTCTCACCAAGAAAAGGACCCTCAACACTCTGCTCACCAAGAAAAGGACCGTCTTGATTGGATGGTCACTGCAGATTACTTTGGATTTCAAATCGTTTGGTTAAAAATGGTTTATTGATAATATCATTACAAATTTCCTTTCAATGAGGTTCCTCGTCCCATTTCTCATAGGGGTTTATGCAGTTTTAATAAGAATCAATTCTACTCCTACGAGTTCCAAAGTGATAAGTCGAAACAAGCCCAACCAGTTACCTTTGAATGGACTGGAATTTCATATCCACAAAAATGGGAAATTAAATATAAAGAGTTGAGAAATGATGAAACTGTGAAAAATGATATCTCTCGACCTTTAAACTTTAACAGACATACAAGCACATTCTATCTTCCAGAAAATTTCCCTGCTCCTACTTTCTTACCTCCGCTTGTGAGATCTTATTCAGTCTCATATTCAGTGTCTTATGACAAAAACTCAAGGCAAGCCCTTGATAAGTCTTCACTCTTTGCATCACATACAGGCTTATTTGATTCAGAACACAGAGGACAACATAGCAACTGTCCAGCCTATAGGAAAACTCTTCAAAAACTGGAACACCATAGACAAAAGCCAAGTCTTGGGATGTTTTCTCTTCCTAGATAAAACAATGCATTTGAAGCAAATATGAATGGAAGAAAATCTTACATCCCGGGTAGAAACCTACCTAAGACTCCATTCAGACAATACTCACCTGATGGGACTATCAAAAAAGAATTCCTCCAGTATAGATTATCTGGACCAGATGAATCTGTATCTGATATAGCCAAAATGTTAAATTGGGTGGATATGCAAAAGAAATTAATTGCTGATAACTTAGAAGATATGGAAAAAGATCTGTTAGAAATTAAATATGGTATTCTAGCAGAAAAAGAAAAAATTGTCATGGTTGAAACCAAATTAGATCTGTTAACTCATCTGTTGACAGATGTTGAAGAGATAAAGCAAGCTGTAGCAAAAGCTGCAGATAAAACAGAGAGAATGCTAATTCTCCTAGAGGAACTAATAAGCCAAACAAAAGAACTAAAGAAAATGACTCCTGGCTTAAGTCCTTCTGCTTATGCCTTAGCAGCAAAACGCTACCAAAAGAAGAAAGACACAGAGTCAAAACTTGAAAGAAGTTTTTCTTTTGGTATGTTTACAGTTGAAGAAGAAGAATACAATCGGCCAGACTTCAACTTTGGTCGTGATGAGAAAGATTCCGAAGAAGTCCAAGAGTGGATCGAACATTTCAAGTCCTTTCCTCCAGCCCTAGAGCCCAAATATTTAAATATGCTGACAACCAAGAGAATTTTTGCAGAATCTTCTGGTTCGCATAAGCCACACCCTAAGTTCGACATAGAAATGCTGCAAGCATCCCAAGCCCCAAAGATGAGCACCTCTTTTGGTGTTACTGCCATTAATAATATCATATCTCAGATGCCTGACCAGCCTGTTCTCAATATTAAATGTTAGTCCAGAACTGAGATCATAGATGCTATCACCTTAATGTTTCATTGGACACTGTCCAAATGAACTCAAGATCCTTCCTTGACTAGCCAGTAGCAAGCAGGATAGATAGTTGCAGGACTCTCAGGTCTTGCAAATGAATGGTGGCGATGGCTTCCATAGGATGCCAGGAATGAAATGTTAAATGCCGAAGACGCTGATCATCAAGTATTACAAGCTCTAGGAAAACAATTCTATGGTGCTGGAGATCATGATATCTCAGATCATTTAGCATCCCTTTTCATGTCTGCTTGGCTATGTAATCTTTCACAAGCCGAAGAATATTTCTGCTACATGCAGAATCTGCTAATCTCCTCGGGAAAAGCTAATGACCCTGCTTATTTAAATCATTATCTCAGAAGCTTTCCTGGTCATGTTCCTAATGCGGTAGAAAAGTATATGAAGGATAAGAACATTAACTACCGTACTCTTTCACTTGCACAGCTCCATGGTCATATCCTGGAAACTTAGCAGGAACATTGTCTTGAGAAAAGGGTTAGCAAAGATTTTAAGCGACACCAAGATATGTACACTCCATCTTTCTGTATAAATGTTGCTAAATTTCCAGATTGGGGTTGTGGTGCACACAACAGAGGTCATTTATAGGATACCTATAAGTGCCATAAGAAGAAAAGAAAAGGGTTTTATTCGAGTAAGCCAAGATATCACTATCCAGATAAACCTTTGTAGTATAACAGAAATCCAAAACATCGTAGGCCTCAATATGTTAAACCTTCCTGCAGATTCATTAAAAGGAGAAAATCACAAACAAATAAAGAATTTTGTTTTCTCTGCGGCAATAAAGGCCTCTGGGCGAACAGGTGCCCCAAGAAAAAGTCCAAGCCTCATCTCGCAGCTTTCTGTGAGTCTCTGGCTCCGCAATGGTGGGATCTTCCATAGCCTGATGAAGCACCATCTGGTGACATTATGTTTCTTCCTTCTGATGACAGTTCAAATTCAGAGTCTGAACCAGACCTTGCTGCCTTGCATAAATTTTCTTCTTCCTCATCATCAACCTCCTCTGATTCTGATTCAGAACCAAATTTAGGGGGTTACGAGCAGCCAGATTTTGATTTTTCAGGTTTTTCCCTTAATATGTTTTCTCTCTCTAAATCTCAGAACATAGAAAAATAGATTGCAGCAATAGATACGCAATTATCAGAGACACCTCCTTTTCAGTATCAACTCAGAACATCTCTGAAACAAGAGAAAAAATACCTACTTAAGCAATTAGAGGAGGATAAAGGAAAAGGGAAAGAACTGATTGTAACTCCTACAGTCTATAATCTGGTTAAGCTCTATAAGAGTTATCCTGAAGTTCATGATGACACATAATACTTTAGGATGGATAAGAAAGCGATGCTCAGATTACAGGTCAAAGAAAAGCAGCAACACTTAAAGCAGTTATGCACAGAGATTGAAGATCTCAAGAGTATGATTAATATTATCCAAGCAGAAAGAGATCAATATTCAGATGAAGAAATGAATAAGCAGTTTGATATAGCTATGAGCTTAGAAAATCCTAGGAGAAATAAGGTAACCATAGTAGAGTCTCCAAGTAACTCTCCTCCTCCTGACTTATCCATGTCAATGCTCACTGGTCCTAAGTTCTTTGTAAAAGTCCAGTTCAATCCCGATGAGTACAAACCATACCTTCTGGACTATATGATTGATTCAGGATTTCAAGTCAACTTAGCAAGAGGTTCAGCCCTTCCCCATTTCTATTGGGAAAATACATATCGTCAGGTTTCAACAATAAATGGCAACACAGTTGCTCTTGCAGCTAAAGCTGAACTTTTCCCTGTACAGTTTGATAAAGTTTCTGATAAACTAACTATGTATATATTAGATGGTTTATCCGATGACTGTGTATTAGGATCCGTGTTCTTGAGTACAGTCAGTCCTTTTTCTATAGATACTCATAAAATGACATTCTCCTGTATATTCAATGGTAAGATAGTTACTCTTCCCATCTCTTTCCATTCTACTCCGAAATGTCCAGTCATGAAGAAAGAGCCTGTAAATATAACTAACCCTACTCAGATCTTAAGAATGGAGAGATGTATTTCCTTCTCAAATGCGCATGGAGAAAAGATGTTAAAATATATTTCTGAGAAATTGGTTAAATATTGTTGTTCAGATAGTCCGAATGCATTTTGGACTAGGGAGAAATATTTTGTATCTCTGCCATATCATCAACTACAAAAGATCAAACCTATGAAAGCGTCATTCAGACTTATGTCTCCCTCAGAAAGAGAATTATGTGCCAACGAAGTTAAGGATCTATTGGAAAAGGGTTTAATAGAACCATCAAAGAGCCCGTGGGCTTGTAGAGCTTTTGTGGTTAATAAACATTCAGAGATCAAGAGAGGTAAGCCTAGGATAGTCGTCAATTACAAGCCTTTAAATGCTGCATTGCAAAAGGTAAGGTACCCTCTCTCGGATAAAGCAAGCATGTTACAGAGAATTGCAGGTTGCACTATCTTTAGCAAATTCGACTTGAAATCTGGTTTTTATCAAATTGGCATTAAAGCTGAAGATAGATTCAAAACGGCATTCGTGGTCCCTCATGGACAATACCAGTGGAAAGTTCTACCATTTGGTATCAACAATGCCCCATCAGAGTTTCAGAAGAGGATGGAAGATATCTTTCGAGATAAACTATGGGTGTTGGTATTCATAGATGATATCTTAATATGCTCAAAAAACTTGCAAGATCATTTGAAGCATTTACAGAGCTTCTATGAATTAGTTTTCAAACATGGGTTAGTCCTCTCAGAGAGCAAGATGGAAATTGGAAACACTAAAATAGAATTCCTTGGTTTCAAGATACAGAAAGGACAGGTAATCCTGCAAAGCCATGTTCTTCAGGTATCCAGTCAGTTTCCAAATGAAATTTTGGATAAAACCCAGTTGCAAAGGTTTCTTGGAAGCCTGAATTACATCAGACCTTTTTATAGAGGACAAGCAACAAATGTCCATTTGTTACAACAACGTATGAAGTAAACTCCGCCAAAATGGACAACTGAAATGTCAAAGGAAGTACAGAAGATTAAAGAAAAATTATTGCAGCTGCCACCATTATCTTTGCCTCAGGGTACTAGTAACCTGATCATCGAAATAGATGCTTCTTCATCCACATGGGGTGGAGTCTTGTTAGAAGCAACCAATGGCAAAGAGAATATTTGTGGTTTTGGCTCTGGATCCTTCAAAGCAGCAGAGCTAAATTATCCATCAAGCCACAAAGAAATTTTGGCAGTCAAAAAGACTATACAACACTTCATTCTGTTCCTAAAACGTGTTAGATTTACTATTAGGACAGACTTGAAGATAATGCCTGGAATCTTTAAAAATGAAAACTTAATGGTAGAAAATAACAGTAGGATTCTTAAATGGTTTATCTGGCTAAGTAACATTGATTTTGATATTGTGTATAAGCTAGGTTACTTAAATTGTCTCGCTGAGATGCTCACCAGGGAGGAAAGCAGCACTCCTGCCCTAAAGATGTTTTCAATTGGAGAATCAAGCTCTGGTTCAGGTCAAGCCAGAGAAGACAAAAAGAAAGCTCTGATAGAAGAAGAGCTAAAGGCTAAAGAAGGATTGTTCCTCCTCCCATGGGACAATTAATTACCAGAAGATGTTTGTATCCAAACACTGGAGTATGCCTCTAAAGACAAAGCTAAAAGGTTTCTGCAACTGACACTCATAAAGAATATCCAATCCTCTCCACTTAAACTAGAAATCATGGAGCACTGGGAAAAAGATGCTTTTACCAACTTTGCAAATGCTAAAGAGAAGCTGATAGATTGCAGAGAATTTTGGATGGATTATGAAGAACGTGAACAACTATGGTATATAGACATTGGTGATGGCCACTTAACTTGGACATCATACAATTTAATTCTACAATGTTGCAGACAAGAACAAAAGATTATCATATGTGGAGATCCTTCAAACTTGCGACATAATACTATCTAGTCTGGATGGACAGACATCCTGTTAGATAAATGATCTCCCAGGGTAGATTGGGAGAGTAGACGTGCCAATTTCATTGTGCACATGAAAGCAGATATGGAGATAGCAGATCGCGAGAACCAATGGTTCAAATTTATGCTCCATTATGAAGGTGGAAGTTATAAACCACTAAAACATACAGTGTTCACAAGACAGAAGCTTATCCCAAGAAGAATTTGAAGATGGTCAGATTGAATCCAGAGTCACTATGAGAGAAATACCACTTAACTACAGAGTTGAGGCTAAATTCCGCGGTGAATTTATCTGTGAGCCAAATCTGGTTTTCCAAGGTTTGGATATTGAACAATGTTTTAGTCCATACTTGTATCCACCTCCAAGTCCCGAAGGATCTCCACGGCTGGAGGATGCCTAGTACAAGTATTATTCATCAGATGATGAGATCTGGGAATATCTACAAGGACGCGACCCATATGATTCATTGAAACCAGTGGTGGGCCATCTCTCTGAAGACTGAGTAGGCCAGTTCTGTCCTACATTTTTTCCATGGTGGGCCAGATTAATGCTCCACTTTGTAATAGTGCAGGGAATAAATTTGTCATGCGAAAATGGTCCCCACTGATTCTGTCATAAGTATGATACCAGGTCCCCATATGTCACTGACCAATGAAGGGATGAGATAATGACTGTGGTTGTCCCCACATGTCACCCCGGTTGATTCCTTTTTGACTTATAGGTGTGAGTCAGTAGTTACCGGTTTACCGATTGACCTCTTACTGTCAGTCGATGCCCAACAGAGCACCGGTTGGAAGTTGTATAAATAAAGCTCTCGGGGTTCATTGTAATCATCATGCATTGAGTTTGCAAAGTTGCTCTGCAATAAGTGTCTAGAGTCTGCATTGAGCAAGTAGTCCGCTTTGCAAGTGTGAGTCTTGAGTCTCTAAGAGTAGTATGCTTTGCATCTTGGATTCCTGCTAAAAGAACGCATCAGAACCTCAGTTATATATAGAGTCTATAACAGAGTGAGTATGCTCTGCAGGTTGGTGTAAAGGTATAAAACTGCATCAGAAGACTCTGAGTCTTTAGAATTGAGTCTGTAACAGAGTCTATGCTCTGCGACTTGGCGTAATTATATAAGATCACACCAGAACACTCTGATAGGTAGTTGTATTACAGTGACAACCTTCGCAATCCGAAGGCGATCTATTTGAGTCTGTAATATCATAAAAATGTATGTCGATTGAAGATCAGCAGTAATATAAAGCTTGAATGTTGAATGAGTAAGAGAACTGATTGGTCTTGGCATAAATGGTATCAGAGCCAGCAGTCTGAGTAACAAGCAATCTGTGCTTAAAGCATTTTAAACTTATTGTAAGTTAATCTGTCAATATTACTTTTGTATTTGATTCTTTCGGGTTCAAATATAGTAATGATAGTATACCAATAGGAAGGTGGAAATGACCTGTTGAGTGATTGGTGACGTCTTATAGGTTTAAATTAGTCTATGAGAAGGGTAATAGCCATGTGGATTCACCGCCATAAATCCTTGTAAGTCAAGACTAAAGTGAGATAGAACCTCTACTAAAATGGACCCATCGATGGATGCTATCCCTCACCCTATCCTATATTGACATCAAGATCAAAGTGAATTAGTTTCATTAGCAGAGAAACAATCATCTTTTTCTACAGAATGCTCTACATATGACTCTTCCTATATACACATTCAAGACACAAATCCTTCTGAAAATTGGGAGCTTCCCACAATTCTTCCTAAAGATGTCTATCAGTTAAGATGGTGACAATATAAGTCCGCTACCTGAATTAAATTATCTTATGTTGATATGTCGTTTACAGATACTGAAGAACCTATACACATCAATCTTCTTGATAAGTCTCAGATTGATTGGGCAATCAAATATGGGTATAAATACGCCCATCTAGGTGCAATTAAACTTGGTCTAGGTCCTCTAGTTAGACCCTATCTTCCTGTATCTTCATTACGTGGGGCTGTAGATACATGTCATGTTAATTTTTCCGATGCTATAATAGGAGGCTTTACAGCTCCTTTGCATGATGGCCCTGCTTATGGAACCATATTTCCAAAATATAGTGTAAGCTTAGATGACCCTCACATTTACAACTTATTAAAAGCTTACATCCTTCCTCAGGGGTTCCATATGAAAACTGGTTCGAAAATAATCCAGTTAAAAAGCCTTCTCTGTGTCCATTTTGGCAATGACACTCTTCCTCCCTTACGCTTGAAAGTTCATCAAAGTTCGCACCTGCATAGCGTGGTGGAAAGTGATAAGTCGAAACAAGCCCAACCAGTTACCTTTGAATGGAATGGAATTTCATATACCATTTACGCCAAGATCGATCAGTTCTCTTACTCATTCAACATTGAATCTTTATATTACTGTTGAGCTTCAATCCACATACATTTTTATGATATTACAGACTCAAACAGATCGCCTTCGGATTGCGAAGGTCGTCACTATAGTACAACTACCTATCAGAGTGTTCTGGTGCGATCTTATAGCATTACGCCAAGTCGCAGAGCATAGACTCTCTTACAGACTCAATTCTAAAGACTCATAGTCTTCTGATGCAGTGTTATATATTTACGCCAACCTGCAGAGCATACTCACTCTTCCAGACTCAAGACTCACACTTGCAGAGCGGACTACTTGCTCAATGCAGAATCTAGACACTTATTGCAGAGCGACTTTGAAAACTCAATGCATGATGATTACAATGAACCCCGAGAGCTTTATTTATACAACTTCCAACCAGTGGTCCAGTGGGCATCGAATGACAGTAAGAGGTCAATCGGTAAACCAGTAACTACTGACTTACACCTATAAGTCAAAAAGGAATCAACCGGGGTGACATGTGGGGATAGCCATAGTCATTATCTTGTCCCTTCATCGGCATGTGACATATGGGGACCTGGTATCATACGTATGACAGACTCAATGGGGACCATTTTCCCACGACAAATTTATTCCCTATACTATTACAAAGTGGAGCATTAATCCGGCCCACGACGGAAACAATGTAGGACAGAACTGGCCTACTCAGTCTTCAGAGAGACGACCCACCACTACTTTCAATCAATCATATGAGTCACGTCCTTGCATATATTCCCAGATCTCATCATCTGATGAATAATAATTGTACTGGGCATCTTCCAGCTGTGGAGAAACTTCGGGACTTGGAGGTGGATACAAGTATGGACTAAAACATTGTTCAATATCTGAACCTTGGAAAACCAGATTTGGCTCACAGATAAATTCATCGCGGAATTTAGACTCAACTCTGTAGTTAAGTGGTATTTCTCTAACAGTGACTCTGGATTCAATCTGACCATCTTCAATGCTTCTTCGGATAAGCTTCTGTCTTGTGAACACTGTATGGTTTAGTGGTTTATAACTTCCACCTTCATAATGTAGCATAAATTTGAACCATTGGTTCTCGCGATTTGCTATCTCCATATCTGCTATCATGTGCACAATGAAATTGGCATGTCTACTCTCCCAATCTACCCTGGGACAGAATTTATCTAACAGGATGTCTGTCCATCCAGACCAGGTAGTATTATGTCGCAAGTTTGCAGTATCTACACCTATGATAATCTTTTGTTCTTCTCTGCAACATTATCGAATTAAATTGTATGATGTCCAAGTTAAGTGGCCATCACCAATGTCTATATACCATAGTTGTTCACGTTCTTCATAATCCATCCAAACTTCCCTGCAATCTCTCAGCTTCTCTTGAGCATTTGTAAAGCTGGTAAAAGCATTTTTTTCCCAGCGGTCCATGATTTCTACTTTAAGCGAAGAGGACTGGATATTCTTTATGAGTTTCAGCTGCAGAAACCTTTTAGCTTTGTCTATAGAGGCATAGTCTAGTGTTTGGATATGAACATCTTCTGGTAATGAATTGTCCCATGGGAGGAGGAACAATCCTTCTTTAGCCTTTAGCTCTTCTTTTGTCAGAGCTTTCTTTTTGTCTTCTCTGGCTTGACCCGAACCAGAGCTTGATTCTCCAATTGAAAACATCTTCAGGGTAGGAGTGCTGCTTTGCTCCCTGGTGAGCATATCAGCGAGACAGTTTAAGTAACCTGGCTTATACACAATATCAAAATCAAAGTTACTTAGCCAGATAAACCATTTAAGAATCCTACTGTTATTTTATGCCATTAAATTTTCATTTTTAAAGATTCCAAGCATTATCTTCAAGTCTGTCCTAATAGTAAATCTAACAGGTTTTAGGAACAGAATGAAGTGTTGTACAATCTTTTTGATTGCCAAAATTTCTTTGTGGCTTGATGGATAATTTAGATCTGCTGCTTTGAAGGATCCAGAGCCGAAACCACAAATATTCACTTTGCCATTGGCTTCTTCTAACAAGAATCCACCCCATGTGGATGAAGAAGCATCTGTTTCGATGATCAGGTTACCAGTACCCTGAGGCAAAGATAATGGTGGGAGCTGCAATACTTTCTCTTTAATCTTCTGTACCACCTTTGACATTTCAGTTGTCCATTTTTGTGGATTTTTCTTCAGACGTTGTTGTAACAAATGGAGATCTGCTGCTTGTCCTCTATAAAAAGGTCTGATGTAATTCAGGATTCCAAGAAACCTCTGCAACTGGGTTTTATCCAAAATTTCATTTGGAAAACGACTGAATACTTGAAGAACATGGCTTTGCAGGATTACCTGTCCTTTCTGTATCTTGAAACCAAGGAATTCTATTTCAGTCTTTCCAATTTCCATCTTGCTCTCTGAGAGGACTAACCCATGTTTGAAAACTAATTCATAGAAGCTCTGTAAATGCTTCAAATGATCTTGCAAGTTTTTGGAGCATATTAAGATATCATCTATGAATACCAACGCCCAGATTTTATCTCGGAAGATATCTTCCATCCTCTTCTGAAACTCTGATGGGGCATTGTTGATACCAAATGGCAGAACTTTCCACTTGTATTATCCATGAGGGACCACGAATGTTGTTTTTAATCTATCTTCAGCTTTAATGCCAATCTTATAAAAACCAGATTTCAAGTTGAATTTGCTAAAGATAGTGCAGCCTGCAATTCTCTGCAACAGGCTTGCTTTATCCGGGAGAGGGTACCTTACCTTTTGCAATGCAGCATTTAAAGGCTTGCAATTGACTACTAGCCTCCACTTACCTCTCTTGATCTCTGAATGTTTATTAACCACAAAATCTATACAAGCCCACAGGCTCTTTGATGGTTCTATCAATCCCTTTTCCAATAGATCCTTAACTTCATTGGCACAGAATTCTCTTTCTGAGGGAGACATAATTATGGATGACGCTTTCATAGGTTTGATATTTTGTAGTTGATCATATGGCAGAGATACAAAATATATCTCCTTGGTCCAAAATGCATTCGAACTATCTGAACAACAATCTTTAACCAATTTCTCAGAAATATCTTTTAACATCTTTTCTCCATGCGCATCTGAGAAGGAAATACATCTCTCCATTTTTAAGAGCTGAGCAGGGTTAGTTATATTTACAGGCTCTTTCTTCATGACTGGACATTTCGGAGTAGAATGGAAAGAGATGGGAAGAGTAACTGTCTTACCATTGAATATACAGGAGAATGTCATTTTATGAGTATCTACCGAAAAAGGACTGACTCTACTCAAGAAATCGGATCGTAATACACAGTCATCGGATAAATAATCTAATCTATACAGAGTTAGTTTATCAAAAACTTTATCAAACTGTATAGGGAAGAGTTCAGCTTTAGCTGCAAGAGAAACTGTGTATCCATTTATTGCTGAACCCTAACCATATGTCTTTTCCCAATAGAAATGTGGAAGGGCCGAACCTCTTGCTAAGTTGACTTGACATCCTGAATCAATCATACAATCCAGAAGGTATGGTTTGTACTCATCGGGATTGAACTGGACTTTTACAAAGAACTTAGGACCAGTGAGCATTGACAGGGATAAGTCAGGAGGAGGAGAGTTACTTGGAGACTCTACTATGGTTACCTTCTTTCTCCTGGGATTTTGTAAACTCATAGCTCTTTCAAACTGCTTATTCATTTCTTCATCTGAAGATTGATCTCTTTCTGCTTCGATAATCTTAATCATACTCTCGAGATCTTCAATCTCTATGCACAACTGCTTTAACTGTTGCTGCTTTTCTTTGACCTGCAATATGAGGATTGCTTCCTTATCCATCCTGAAGCATTGTATGTCATCATCACCTTTAGTATAACTCTTATAGAGCTCAACCAAATTATATACTACAGGAGTTATAGTCAGTTCTTTCCCTTTGCCTTTATCCTGCTCTAATTTCTTAAGCAGGTATTTTTTCTCTTCTTTCAGAGATGTTCTGAGCTGATACTGAAAAGGAGGTGTCTCTGATAATTGTAGATCTATTGCTGCAATCTGTTTTTCTATATTCTGAGATCTAGAGAGAGAAAACATATTAAGGGAAAAACCTGAAAAATCAAAATCTGACTGCTCGTACCCACCTAAATTTGGTTCTGAATCAGAATCAGACGAGGCTGATGATGAGGAAGAAGCAAATTTATGCAAGGAAGCAAGGTCTGGTTCAGAATCTGAATCTGAACTATCATCAGATGGAAGAAACATGATGTCACCAGATGGTGCTTCATCAGGCTCTGGCAGATCCCACCATCACAGATCCAGAGACTCACAGAAAGCTGCAAGACGAGGCTTTGACTTTTTCTTGGGGCACCTGTTCACCCAGTGGCCTTTATTTCCGCAGAGAATACAAAATTCTTTATTTGTTTGGGATTTTCTCCTTTTAATGAATCTGCGGGAAGGTTTAACATATTGAGGCCTGCGATGTTTTGGATTTCTGTTATACTGCAAAGGTTTATCTAGATAGTGATATCTTGGCTTACTCGAATAAAACCCTTTATGTTTCTTCTTATGGCACTTACAGGTATCCTGTAAATGACCTCTGTTGTGCGCACCACCACCCCAGTCTGGAAATTGAGCAACATTTTTACAGAAAGATGGAGTGTACATATCTTCGTGTCACTTAAAATCTTTGCTAACCCTTTTCTCAAGACAATGTTCCTGCCAAGTTTCCAGGATATGACCATGGAGCTGTGCAAGTGAAAGAGTATGGTAGTTAATGTTCTTATCCTTCATATACTTTTCTACCGCATCAGAAACATGACCAGGAAATATTTTGAGATAATTCTTTAAATAATCCCGGTCACTAGCCTTTCCCGAGGAGATTAGCAGATTCTGCATGTAGCAGAAATATTCTTCGGCTTGTGAAAGATTACATAGCCGAGCAAACATGAAAAGGGATGCTAAATGATCTGAGATATCATGATCTTCGGCACCATAGAATTGTTTTCCTAGAGCTTGTAATACTTGCTGATCAGCGTCTTCGGCATTTAACATTTCATTCCTGGCATCCTGTGGAAGCCATCGCCACCATTCATTGGCAAGACCTAAGAGTCCTGCAACTATCTGTCTTGCTAGCTGCTGGCTAGTCAGGGAAGGATCTTGAGTTCGTTTGGACAGTGTCCAATGAAACATTAGGGTGATAGCATATCTGATCTCAGTTCTGGACTGAGATTTAATATTGAGAACAGGTTGGTCAGGAATCTGAGATATGATATTATTAATGGCAATAACACCAAAACAGGTGCTCATCTTTGGGGCTTGGGATGCTTGCGGCATTTCTATGTCGAACTCAGGCTTTGGCTTATGCGAACCAAAATATTCTGCAAAACTGCTCTTGGTTGTCAGCATATTTAAATATTTGGGCTCTACGGATAGACGAAAGGACTTGAAATGTTTGATCCACTCTTGGAATTCTTCAAAATATTTCTCATCACGACCAAAGTTGAATTTTGGCCGATTGTCTTCTTCTTCTTCAACTATAAACATACCAAAAGAAAAACTTCTTTCAAGTTTTGACTCTGTCTATTTCTTCTTTTGGTAGCCTTTTGCTGCTAAGGCATAAGCAAAAGGAATTAAGCCAGGAGTCCTTTTCTTTAGTTCTTTTGTCTGGCTTATTAGTTCCTCTAGGCGAATCAGCCTTCTCTCTGTTTTATCTGCAGCTTTTTATACAGCTTCCTTTATCTCTTTAGCATCTGTCAACAGATGAGTTAATAGATCTAATTTGGTTTCAACCATGAAATTTTTTTCTTTTTCTCCTAGAATACCAGATTGAATTTCTAACAGATCTTTTTCCATATCTTCTAAGTTATCAGCAGTTAATTTCTTTTGCATATTCCCCCAATTTAACATTTTGGCTTCATCAGATACAGATTCATCTGGGCCAGATGATCTATACGGAAGGAATTCTTTTTTGACAGTCAGATCAGGTGAGTACTGTCTGAATGGAGTCTCAGGTAGGTTTTTACCTGGGAAGTAAGATTTTCTTCCATTCGTAACTGCTTCAAATGCATTGTTTTGTCTGGGGAGAGAAAACATCCCAAGACTTGGCTTTTGTCTATGGTGTTCCAGTTTTTGAAGAGTTTTCCTACAGGCTGGACAATTGCTATGTTGTCCTCTATGTTCTGAATCAAATAAGCTTGTATGTGATGTAGAGAGTGCAGACTTATCAAGGGCTTGCCTTGAGTTTTTGTTAGAAGACATTGAAGATGAGACTGAAGAAGATCTCACAAGCGGAGGTAAGAAGGTAAGAGCAAGGAAAGTTTCTGGAAGACGGAATGCGCTTGTCTGTCTGTTAAAGGTTAAAGGTCAAGAGATAGCATTTTTCACAGTTTCAGCATTTCTCAACTCTTTATATTTAATTTCCCATTTTTGTGGATATGAAATTCTAGTCCATTAAAAGGTAACTGGTTGGGCTTGTTTTGACTTATCACTTTCCACCACGCTATGCAGGTGCGAACTCTGATGAAATTTCGAGCATAAGGGATGAAGAGTGTCATTGCCAAAACGGACACAGACAAGACCTTTTAACTGGATTATTTTTGAACCAGTTTTCATATGGAACCCCTGAGGAAGTATGTAAGGTTTTAATAAGTTCTAAATGTGAGGGTCATCTAAGCTTACACTATATTTTGGAAATATTTTAAACCTACTGTAAGTTAATATGTCAATATTACTTCTGCATTTGATTCTTTCTGGTTCAAATCTAGTAATGATAGTATACCAGTAGGCAGGTGGAAATGACCTGTTGAGTGATCGGTGACATCTTAGAGGTTTAAATTAGTCTCTGAGAAGGGTAATAGCCGTGTGGATTAGGCACCGTAAATCCCTGTAAGTCAAGACTAAAGTGAGACAGAACCTCTACTAAAATGGACCCATCGATGGATGCTATCCCTCACCCTATCCTAGATTGCCAGCAAGATGAAAGTGAATTATTTTCATTAGCAGAGAAACGATCATCTTTTCCTACAGAATGCTCTACATCCGACTCTTCTTATATACACATTCAAGACACAAATCCTTCTGAAAATTGGGAGCTTCCCATAATTATTCCTAAAGATGTCTATCAGTTAAGATGGTGGAAATATAAGTCCGCTACCCAAATTAAATTATCTTCTATTGATGTGTCGTTTACAAATTCTGAAGAACCTATACACATCAATATTCTTGATAAGTCTCAGATTGATTGGGAAATCAAATCTGGGTATAAATACGCCCATCTAGGTGCAATTAAACTTGTTTTAGGTCCTCTAGTTAGACCCTATCTTCCTGTATCTTCATTATGTGTGGCTGTAGATACGCGTCATGCTAATTTTTCCAATGCTATAATAGGAGGCTTTACAGCTCCTTTGCATCATGGCCCTTCTCATGGAACCATATTTCCAAAATATAGTGTAAGCTTAGATGACCCTCACATTTACAACTTAGTAAAAGCTTACATACTTCCTCAGGGGTTCCATATGAAAACTGGTTCGAAAATAATCCAGTTAAAAAGCCTTGTCTGTGTCCATTTTGGAAATGACACTCTTCCTCCCTTACGCTTGAAAGTTCATCAGATTTCGCACCTGCATAGCGTGGTGGAAAGTGATAAGTCGAAACAATCCCAACCGGCTACCTTTGAATGGACTGGAATTTCATATCCACAAAAATGGGAAATTAAATATAAAGAGTTGAGAAATAATGAAACTGTGAAAAATTATATCTCTCGACCTTTAACCTTTAAGAGACAAACAAGCGCATTCCATCTTCCAGAAACTTTCCCTGCTCCTACCTTCTTACCTCCACTTGTGAGATCTTCTTCGGTCTCATCTTCAGTGTCTTCTGACAAAAACTCAAGGCAAGCCCTTGATAATTCTTCACTCTCTGCATCACATACAGGATTATTTGATTCAGAACACAGAGGACAACATAGCAACTATCCAGCCTGTCGGAAAACCCTTCAAAAAATGGAACACCGTAGAAAAAAGCCAAGTGTTGGGATGCTTTCTCTCCCCAGACAAAACAATGCATTTGAAGCAGTTACGAATGGAAGAAAATCTTACTTCCCGGGTAGAAACCTACATGAGACTCCATTCAGATAATACTCACCTAATGGGACTGTCAAAAAAGAATTCCTTGCGTATAGATCATCTGGCCGAGATGAATCTATATCTAATGAAGCCAAAATGTTAAATTGGGGGAATATGCAAAAGAAATTAACTGCTGATAACTTAGAAGATATGGAAAAAGATATGTTAGAAATTAAATCTGGTATTCTAGCAGAAAAGGAAAAAATTGTCATGGTTGAAACCAAATTAGATCTGTTAGAAATTAAAACTGGTATTCTTGCAGAAAAAGAAAAAATTGACATGGTTGAAACCAAATTAGATATGTTAACTCATCTGTTGAGAGATTCTGAAGAGATAAAGGAAGCTATAGCAAAATCTGTAGATAAAACAGAGAGAAGGCTAATTCTCCTAGAGGAACTAATAAGCCAGACAAAAGAACTAAAGAAAAGGACTCCTGGCTTAAGTCCTTCTGCTTATGCCTTAGCAGCAAAAGGCTACCAAAAGAAGAAAGACACAGATTCAAAACTTGAAAGAAGTTTTTCTTTTGGTATGTTTACATTGGAAGAAGAAGAAGAAAATCGGCTAGACTTCAACTTTGGTCGTGATGAGAAAGATTTCGAAGAATTCCAAGAGTGGATCAGACATTTTAAGTCCTTTCCTCCAGCCCTAGAGCCAAAATATTTAAATATGCTGACAACCAAGAGCAGTTTTGCAGAATCTTTTGGTTCGCATAATCCACAGCCTGAGTTCGACATAGAAATGCTGCAAGCATCCCAAGCCCCAAATATGAGCACCTCTTTTGGTGTTACTGCCATTAATAATATCATATCTCAGATGCCTGACCAGTCTGTTCTCAATATTAAATGTCAGTCCAAAACTGACATCAAAGATGCTATCACCCTAATGTTTCATTGGACACTGTCCAAACGAACTCAAGATCCTTCCCCAACTAGCCAGCAGCTAGCAGGACGGATAGTTGCAAGACTCTCAGGTATTGCAAATGAATGGTGGTGATGGCTTCCACAGGATGCCAGGAATGAAATGTTAAATGCCGAAGACGCTAATCAACAATTATTACAAGCTCTAGGAAAAATATTTTATGGTGCTGAATATCATGATATCTCAGATCATTTAGCATCCCTTTTCATGTCTGCTCGGCTATGTAATCTTTCACAAGCCGAAGAATATTTCTGCTACATGCAGAATCTGCTAATCTCCTCAGGAAAAGCTAGTGACCCTGCTTATTTAAAGCATTATCTCAGAAGATTTCTTGGTCATGTTCCTGATGCGGCAGAAACATATATGAAGGATAAGAACATTAACTACCGTACTCTTTCACTTGCACAGCTCCATGGTCATATCCTGGAAACTTGGCAGGAACATTGTCTTGAGAAAAGGGTTAGCAAAGATTTTAAGCAACACCAAGATATGTACACTCCATCTTTCTGTAAAAATGTTGCTCAATTGCTAGATTGGGGTTTTGGTGCGTACAACATAGGTCATTTACAGGATACCTATAAGTGCCATAAGAAGAAACACAAAGTGTTTTATTCGAGTAATCCAAGATATCACTATCCAGATAAACCTTTGCAGTATAACGGAAAGGCAAAACATCGCAGGCCTCAACATGTTAAACCTTCCCGCAGATTCATTAAAAGGATAAAATCCCAAACAAATAAAGAAGTTTGTTTTCTCTGCGGCAATAAAGGCCATTGGGCGAACATGTTCCCGAAGAAAAATTCCAAGCCTCGTCTTGCAGCTTTCTGTGAGTCTTTGGATCTGCGATGGTGGGATCTAACAGAGCCTGATGAAGCACCATCTGGTGACATTATGTTTCTTCCATCTGATGACAATTCAGATTCAAAGTCTGAACCAGACCTTGATTCCTTGCATAAATTTGCTTCTTCCTCATCATCAGCCTCCTCTAATTCTGATTCAGAACAAAATTTAGGGGGTTACGAGCAGCCAAATTCTGATTTTTCAAGTTTTTACTTTAATATGTTTTCTCTCTCTAAATCTCAAAACATAGAAAAATAGATTGCAGCAATAGATCTGCAATTATCAGAGACACCTCCTTTTCAGTATCAGCTTAGAACATCTCTGAAAGAAGAGAAAAAATACCTGCTTAAGCAATTATAGCAGGATAAAGGCAAAGGGAAAGAACTGACTGTAACTACTGCAATCTATAATCCGGTTGAGCTGTATAAGAATTATCCTGAAGGTCATGATGACAGACAATGCTTCAGGATGGATAAGGAAGCAATTCTCTGATTACAGGTCAAAGAAAAGCAGCAACAGTTAAAGCAGTTATGCACAGAGATTGAAGATCTCAAGAGTATGATTAATATTGTCCAAGCAGAAAGAGACCAATCTTCAGATGAAGAAATGAATAGGCAGTTTCACAGAGCTATGAGCTTAGAAAATCCTAGGAGAAAGAAGGTAACCATAGTAGAGTCTCCAAGTAACTCTCCTCCTCCTGCGTTATCCCTGTCAATGCTCACTGGTCCTAAGTTCTTTGTAAAATTCCAGTTCAAGCCCGATGAGTACAAACCATACCTTCTGGACTGTATGATTGATTTAGGATGTCAAGTAAACTTAGCAAGAGGTTCGGGCCTTCCCCATTTCTACTGGGAAAAGACATATGGTCAAGGTTCAGCAATAAATGGCAACACAGTTGCTCTTGCAGCTAAAGATGAACTTTTCCCTGTGCAGTTTGATATATTTTTTGATAAACTAACTCTGTATAGATTAGATGATTTATCCGATGACTGTGTATTAGGATCCGAGTTCTTGAGTACAGTCAGTCCTTTTTCTGTAGATGCTCATAAAATGACATTCTCCTGTATATTCAATGGTAAGACAGTTACTCTTCCCATCTCTTTCCATTCTACTCTGAAATGTTCAGTCATGAAGAAGGAGCCTGTAAATATAAATAACCCTGCTCAGCTCTTAAAAATGGAGAGATGTATTTCCTTCTCAGATGCGCATGGAGAAAAGATGTTAAAAGATATTTCTGAGAAATTGGTTAAAGATTGTTGTTCAGATAGTCCGAATGCATTTTGGACTAGGGAGAAATATTTTATATCTCTGCCATATGATCAACTATAAAATATTGAACCTATGAAATCGTCAGCCATAATTATGTCTCCCTCAGAAAGAGAATTCTGTGCCAACGAAGTTAAGCATCTATTGGAAAAGGGTTTGATAGAACCATCAAAAAGCTCATGGGATTGTAGAGCTTTTATGGTTAATAAACATTCAGAGATCAAGAGAGGTAAGCCTAGGCTAGTAGTCAATTACAAGCCTTTAAATGTTGCATTGCAAAAGGTAAGGTACCCTTTCCTGGATGAAGCAAGCCTATTGCAGAGAATTGCAGGCTGCACTATCTTTAGCAAATTCGACTTGAAATCTGGTTTTTATCAGATTGGCATTAAAGCTGAAGATAGATTCAAAACGGCATTCGTGGTCCCTCATGGACAATACCAGTGGAAAGTTCTACCATTTGGTATCAACAATGCCCCATCAGAGTTTCAGAAGAGGATGGAAGATATTTTCCAAGATAAACTCTAGGCGTTGGTATTCATAGATGATATCTTAATATGCTCAAAAAACTTGCAAGATCATTTGAAGCATTTACAGAGTTTCTATGAATTAGTTTTCAAACATGGGTTAGTCCTCTTAGAGAGCAAGATGGAAATTGGAAAGACTGAAATAGAATTCCTTTGTTTCAAGATACAGAAAGGACAGGTAATCCTGCAAAGCCATGTTCTTCAGGTATTCAGTCATTTTCCAAATGAAATTTTGGATAAAACCCAGTTGCAGAGGTTTCTTGGAAGCCAGAATTACATCAGACCTTTTTATAGAGGACAAGTAGCAGATGTCCATTTGTTACAACAGCGTCTGAAAAAAAATCCGCCAAAATGGACAACTGAAATGTCAAAGGCAGTACAGAAGATTAAAGAGAAAGTATTGCAGCTGCCACCATTATCTTTGCCTCAGGGTACTGGTAACCTGATCATCGAAACATATGCTTCTTCATCCACATGGGGTGGAGTCTTGTTAGAAGCAGCCAATGGCAAAGAGAATATTTGTGGTTTCGGCTCTAGATCCTTCAAAGCAGCAGAGGTAAATTATCCATCAAGACACAAAGCAATTTTGGTTGTCAAAAATACTGTACAACACTTCATTCTGTTCCTAAAACCTTTTAGATTTACTATTAGGACAGACTTGAAGATAATGACTGGAATCTTTAAAAATGAAAATTTAATGGCACAAAATAATAGTAGGATTCTTAAATGGTTTATCTGGATAAGTAACTTTAATTTTGATATTGTGTATAAGCCAGGTTACTTAAACTTTCTCGCTGATATGCTCACCAGGGAGCAAAGCAACACTCCTGCCTTGAAGATGTTTTCAATTGGAGAATCAAGCTCTGGTTCGGGTCAAGCCAGAGAAGACAAAAAGAAAGCTCTGACAGAAGAAGAGCTAAAGGCTAAAGAAGGATTGTTCCTCCTCCCATGGGACAATTCATTACCAGAAAATGTTCATATCCAAACACTGGATTATGCCTCTATAGACGAAGCTAAAAGGTTTCTGCAGCTGACACTCATAAAGAATATCTAGTCCTCTCCGCTTAAACTAGAAATCATGGAGCGCTGGGAAAAAGATGCTTTTACCAACTTTGCAAATGCTAAAGAGAAGTTGAGAGATTGCAGAGAAGTTTGGATGGATTATGAAGAACATGAACAACGCTAGTATATAGACATTGCTGATGGCCACTTAACTTGGACATCATACAATTTATTTCTACAATGTTGCAGAGAAGAACAAAAGATTATCATATGTGCAGATCCTGCGAACTTTCGACATAATACTACCTGGTTTGGATGGACAGACATCCTGTTAGATAAATTCTGTCCCAGGGTACATTGTGAGAGCACACGTGCCAATTTCATTGTGCACATGAAAGCAGATATGGAGATAGCATATCGCGAGAACCAATGGTTCAAATTTATGATCCATTATGAAGGTGGAAGTTATAAACCACTAAACCATACAGTGTTCACAAGATAGAAGCTTATCCGAAGAAGCATTGAAGATGGTCAGATAAAATCCAGAGTCACTGTCAGAGAAATACCACTTAACTACAAAGTTGAGTCTAAATTCCATGGTGAATTTATCTATGAGCCAAATTTGGTTTTCCAAGGTTTGGATATTGAACAATGTTTTAGTCCATACTTGTATCCACCTCCAAGTCATGCAGGATATCCACGGCTGGAAGATGCCCAGTACAATTATTATTCATCAGATGATGAGATCTGGGAATATCTGCAAGGACGTGACCCATATGATTGATTGAAAGCAGTGGTGGGACGTCTCTCTGAATACTAAGTAGGCCAGTTTTGTCCTATATTGTTTCCGTCATGGTCCGGATTAATGCTCCACTTTGTAATAGTATAGGGAATAAATTTGTCGTGGGAAAATGGTCCGCACTGAGTCTGCCATAAGTATGATACCGGGTCCCCATATGTCACTGACCGATGAAGGGACAAGATAATGACTGTGGATGTCCCCACATGTCACCCCGTTTGATTCCTTTTTGACATATAGGTGTAAGTCAGTAGTTACCGGTTTACCGATTGACCTCTTACTGTTAGTCGATGCCCACCAGACCACCGGTTGGAAGTTGTATACATAAATCTCTTGGGGTTCATTGTAATCATCATGCATTGAGTTTGCAAATTCGCTTTGCAATAAGTGTCTAGAGTCTGCATTGAGCAAGTAGTCCGCTCTACAAGTGTGAGTCTTGAGTCTGTAATAGTAGTATGCTCTACGTCTTGGCTTCATTATAAAAGAACTCATCAGAACCTCAGTTATATATAGAGTCTGTAACAGAATGAGTATGCTCTACAGGTTGGCGTAAATCTATAACATTGCATCAGAAGACTCTGAGTCTTTATAATTGAGTCTGTAACAGAGTCTATGCTCTGCGACTTGGCGTAATGCTATAATATCGCACCAGAACACTCTGATAGATAGTTGTATTACAGTGACGACCTTCGCAATCCGAAGGCGATCTGTTTGAGTTTGTAATATCATAAAAATGTATGTGGATTGAAGCTCAGCAGTATTATAAATCTTGAATGTTGAATGAGTAAGAGAACTGGTCGGTCTTGGCAGACTACTTGCTCAATGCAGACTCTAGACACTTATTGCAGAGCGACTTTGCAAACTCAATGCATGATGATTACAATGAACCCCGAGAGCTTTATTTATACAACTTCCAACTGGTGGTCCACTCTCCAAGTGTGAGTCTTGAGTCTGTAAGAGTAGTATGCTCTGCATCTTGGCTTCGTGCTAAAAGAACGCATCAGAACCTCAGTTATATATAGAGTCTGTAAAAGAGTGAGTATGCTCTGCAAGTTGGCATAAAGCTATAACACTGCATCAGAAGACTTTGAGTCTTTAGAATCGAGTCTGTAACAGAGTCTGTGCTCTGCGACTTGCCGTAATGCTATAATATCGCACCATAACACTCTGATAGGTAGTTGTATTATAGTGATGACCTTCGCAATCCGAAGGCGATCTGTTTGAGTCTGTAATATCATAAAAATGTATGTGGATTGAAGCTCAACAGTAATATAAAGCTTGAATGTTGAATGAGTAAGAGAACAGATCGGTCTTGGCGTAAATGGTATTAGCGCTAGCAGTCTGAGTAGCAAGCAATCTGTGTTTAAATCATTTTAAACTTACTATAAGTTAATCTGTCAATATTACTTCTGCATTTGATTCTTTCTAGTTCAAATCTAGTAATGATAGTATACCAATAGGCAGGTGGCAATGACCTGTTGAGTGATCAGTGACGTCTTAGAGGTTTAAAGTAGTCTGTGAGAAGGGTAATATCCGTGGGGATTAGGCGTCGTAAATCCCTGTAAGTCAAGACTAAAGTGAGATAGAACCTCTACTAAAATGGACCCATCGATGGATGCTATTCCTCACCCTATCCTAGATTTCCAACAAGATTAAAGTGAATTAGTTTCATTAGCAGAGAAATGATCATCTTTTGCTATAGAATTCTCTACATCTGACTCTTCTTATATACACATTCAAGACAAAAATGCTTCTGAAAATTGGGAGCTTCCCACAATTCTTCCTAAATATGTCTATCAGTTAAGATGGTGGCAATATAAGTCTGCTACCCAAATTTAATTATCTTTTGTTGATGTGTCGTTTACAGATTCTGAAGAACCTATACACATCAATCTTCTTGATAATTCTCAGATTGATTGGGAAATCAAATATGGGTATAAATACACCCATCTAGGTGCAATTAAACTTAGTATAGGTCCTCTAGTTAGACCCTATCTTCCTGTATATTCATTATGTGTGGCTGTAGATACGCGTCATGTTAGCTTTTTTGATGCTATAATAGGAGGCTTTACATCTCCTTTGCATGATGGCCCTGCTCATGGAACCATATTTCCAAAATATAGTGTTAGCTTAGATGACCCTCACATTTACAACGTATTAAAAGCTTACATACTTCCTCAGGGGTTCCATATGAAAACTGGTTCAAAAATAATCCTGTTAAAAAGCCTTGTCTGTGTCCATTTTGGCAATGACACTCTTCCTCCCTTACGCTCGAAAGTTCATCAGAGTTCGCACCTGCATAGCGTGGTGGAAAGTGATAAGTCGAAACAAGCCCAACCAGTTACCTTTGAATGGACTAGAATTTCATATCCACAAAAATGGAAAATTAAATATAAAGAGTTGAGAAATGCTGAAACTGTGAAAAATGATATCTCTCGACCTTTGACCTTTAACAGACAGACAAGCGCATTCTTTCTTCCAGAAACTTTCCCTGCTCCTACCTTCTTACCTCCGCTTGTGAGATCTTCTTCACTCTCATGTTTAGTGTCGTATGACAAAAACTCAAGGCAAGCCCTTGATAAGTCTTCACTCTCTACGTCACATACAGGCTTATATGATTCAGAACACAGAGGACAACATAGCAACTGTCTAGCCTGTAGGAAAACTCTTCAAAAAATGGAACACCATAGAAAAAAGCCAAGTCTTGGGATGTTTTCTCTCCCGAGACAAAACAATGCATTTGAAGTAGTTACGAATGCAAGAAAATCTTACTTCCAGGGTAGAAACCTACCTGAGAATCCATTCAGACAGTACTCACCTAATGGGACTGTCAAAAAAGAATTCCTCCCGTATAGATCATCTGGCCCAGATGAATCTATATCTGATGAAGCCAAAATGTTAAATTGGTGGAATATGCAAAAGAAATTAACTGCTGATAACTTAGAAGATATGGAAAAAGATCTGTTAGAAATTAAATCTGGTATTCTAGCAGAAAAAGAAAAAATTGTCATGGTTGAAACCGAATTAGATCTGTTAACTCATCTGTTGATAGATGCTGAAGAGATAAAGGAAGATGTAGCAAAAGCTGCAGATAAAACAGAGAGAAGGCTAATTCGCCTAGAGGAACTAATAAGCCAGAAAAAAGAACTAAATAAAAGGACTCTTGGCTTAAGTCCTTATGCTTATGCCTTAGCAGCAAAAGGCTACCAAAAGAAGAAAGACACAGAGTCAAAACTTGAAAGAAGTTTTTATTTTGGTATGTTTACAGTTGAAGAAGAAGAAGACAATCGGCCAGACTTCAACTTTGGTCATGATGAGAAAGATTTGGAAGAAGTCCTAGAGTGGATCGCACATTTCAAGTCCTTTCCTCCAGCCCTAGAGCCCAAATATTTAAATATGGTTACAACCAAGAGTAGTTTTGCATAATCTTCTAGTTTGCATAAGCCACAGCCTGAGTTTGACATAGAAATGCCGCAAGCATCCCAAGCCCCAAAGATGAGCACCTCTTTTGGTGTTACTGCCATTACTAATATCATATCTTAGATGCCTGACCAGCCTATTCTCAATATTAAATGTCAGTACAGAACTGAGATTAGAGATGCTATCACCCTAATGTTTCATTGGACACTGTCCAAATGAACTCAATATCCTTCCCTAACTAGCCAGCAGCTAGCAGGACAGATAGTTACAGGACTCTTAGGTCTTGCAAATGAATGGTGGCGATGGCTTCCACAGGATGTCAGGAATGAAATGTTAAATGTTGAAGACGCTGATCAACAAGTATTACAAGCTCTAGGAAAACAATTATATGGTGCTGAAGATCATGATATCTCAGATCATTTATCATCCCTTTTCATGTCTGCTCGGCTATGTAATATTTCACAAGTCGAAGAATATTTCTGCTACATACAGAATCTGCTAATCTCCTCGGGAAAAGCTAGTGACCCTGCTTATTTAAAGCATTATCTCAGAAGCTTTTCTGGTCATGTTCTTGATGTGGTAGAAAAGTATATGAAGAATAAGAACATTAACTACCATACTCTTTCACTTGCACAACTCCATGGGAATATCCTAGAAAACTTGGCAGGAACATTGTCTTGATAAAAGGGTTAGCAAAGATTTTAAGCGACACCAAGATATGTACACTCCATGTTTCTGTAAAAATGTTGATCAATTGCTAGATTGGGGTTGTGGTGCACACAACAGAGGCCATTTATAGGATACCTGTAAGTGCCATAAGAAGAAACGCAAAGGGTTTTATTTGAGTAAGCCAATATATCACTATCCAGATAAACCTTTGTAGTATAACAAAAAGGCAAAACATCGCAGGCCTCAATATATTAAACCTTCCCGCAGATTCATTAAAAGGAGAAAATCCCAAACAAATAAAGAAGTTTGTTTTCTCTGCGGCAATAAAGGCCACTGGGCGAACATGTGCCCCAAGAAAAAGTCCAAGCCTCGTCTTGCAGCTTTCTGTGAGTCTTTGGATCCGCGATGGTGGGATCTGCCAGAGCCTGACGAAGCACCATCTGGTGACATTATTTTTCTTCCATCTGATGACAGTTCAGATTTAGAGTCTGAACCAAACCTTGCTGCCTTGCATAAATTTTCTTCTTCCTCATCATCAGCCTCCTCTGATTCTGATTCAGAACCAAATTTAGGGGGGTACGAGCAGCCAGATTTTGATTTTTCAAGTTTTTTCCTTAATATGTTTTCTCTCTCTAAATATCAGAACATAGAAAAATAGATTGCAGCAATAGATATGCAATTATCAGAGACACCTCCTTTTCAGTATCAGCTCAGAACGTCTCTGAAAGAAGAGAAAAAATACCTTCTTAAGCAATTAGAGCAGGATAAAGGCAAAGGGAAAGAACTGACTGTAACTCCTGCAGTCTATAATCCGGTTGAGCTCTATAATATTTATGATAAAGGTGATGATGAAAGACAATGCTTAAGGATGGATAAGGAATCAATGCTCAGATTACACGTCAAAGAAAAGAAGCAACAGTTAAAGCAGTTATGCACAGAGATTGAAGATCTCAAAGTATGATTAAGATTATCTAAGAAGAAAGAGATCAATCTTCAGATGAAGAAATGAATAAGCAGTTTGACAAAGCTATGAGCTTAGAAAATACCGGGAGAAATAAGGTAACCATAGTAGAGTCTCCAAGTAACTCTCTTCCTCTTGACTTATCCCTGTCAATGCTCACTAGTCCGAAGTTCTTTGTAAAAGTCCAGTTCAAGCCCGATGAGTACAAACCATACCTTCTCGACTATATGATTGATTGAGGATGTCAAGTCAACTTAGCAAGAGGTTCATCCCTTCCCCATTTCTATTGGGAAAAGACATATGGTTACGGTTCAACAATAAATGGCAACACAGTTGCTCTTGCAGCTAAAGCTGAACTTTTCCCTGTACAGTTTGATAAAGTTTCTGATAAACTAACTCTGTATAGATTAGATGATTTATCCGATGACTGTGTATTACGATCCGAGTTCTTGAGTAGAGTCAGTCCTTTTTCTGTAGATACTCATAAAATGACAGTCTCCTATATATTCAATGGTAAGACAGTTACTCTTCCCATATCTTTCCATTCTACTCCGAAATGTCCAGTCATGAAGAAAGATCCTATAGATATAACTAACCCTTCTCACCTCTTAAAAATGGAGAGATGTATTTCCTTCTCAGATGCGCATGGAGAAAAGATGTTAAAAGATATTTCTGAGAAATTGGTTAAAGATTGTTGTTCAGATAGTCCGAATGCGTTTTGGACTAGGGAGAAATATTTTGTATCTCTGCCATATGATCAACTACAAAAGATCAAACCTATGAAAGCATCAGCCAGAATTATGTCTCCCTCAGAAAGAGAATTTTGTGCCAACGAAGTTAAGGATATATTGGAAAAGGGTTTGATAGAACCATCAAAGAGCCCGTGGGCTTGTAGAGCTTTTGTGGTTAATAAACATTTAGATATCAAGAGAGGTAAGCCTAGGCTAGTAGTCAATTACAAGCCTTTAAATGTTGCATTGCAAAAGGTAACGTACCCTCTCTCGGATAAGGCAAGCCTGTTCCAGAGAATTGCAGGTTGCACTATCTTTAGCAAATTCGACTTGAAATATGGTTTTTATCAGATTGGCGTTAAAGATGAAGATAGATTCAAAATGGAATTCGTGGTCCCTCATCGACAATACCAGTGGAAAGTTCTACCATTTGGTATCAACAATGCCCCATCAGAGTTTCAGAAGAGGATGGAAGATATCTTCCGAGATAAAATCTGGGCATTGGTATTCATAGATGATATCTTAATATGCTCAAAAAACTTGCAATATCATTTGAAGCATTTACAGAGCTTCTATGAATTAGTTTTCAAACATGGGTTAGTTCTCTCAGAGAGCAAGATGGAAATTGGAAAGACTGAAATAGAATTCCTTGGTTTCAAGATACAGAAAGGACAGGTAATCCTGCAAAGCCATGTTCTTCAGGTATTCAGTCGTTTTCCAAATGAAATTTTGGATAAAACCCAGTTGCAGAGGTTTCTTGGAAGCTTTAATTACATCATACCTTTTTATAGAGGACTAGGAGCAGATGTCCATTTGTTACAACAACGTCTGAAGAAAAATCTGCCAAAATGGACAACTGAAATGTCAAAGGCAGGACAGAATATTAAAGAGAAAGTATTGCAGCTGCGACCATTATCTTTGCCTCAAGGTACTGGTAACCTGATCATCGAAACAGATGCTTCTTCATCCACATGGGGTGGATTCTTGTTAGAAGCAGCCAATGGCAAAGAGAATATTTGTGGTTTCGGCTCTGGATCCTTCGAAGCAGCAGAGCTAAATTATCCATCAAGGCACAAAGAAATTTTGGCAGTCAAAAATACTGTACAACACTTCATTCTATTCCTAAAACCTGCTAGATTTACTATTAGGACAGACTTGAAGATAATGCCTGGAATCTTTAAAAATGAAAATTTAATGGCACAAAATAATAGTAGGATTCTTAAATGGTTTATCTGGATAAGTAACTTTGATTTTGATATTGTGTATAAGACAGGTTACTTAAACTGTCTCACTGATATGCTCACCAGGGAGCAAAGCAACACTCTTGCCCTGAAGATGTTTTCAATTGGAGAATCAAGCTCTAGTTCGGGTCAAGCCAGAGAAGACAAAAAGAAAGCTCTGACAGAAGAAGAGCTAAAGGCTAAAGAAGGATTGTTCCTCCTCCCATGGGAAAATTCATTACCAGAAGATGTTCGTATCCTAACACTGGTGTATGCCTCTATAGACGAATCTAAAAGGTTTCTGCAGCTGACACTCATAAAGAATATCCAATCCTCTCCGCTTAAACTAGAAATCATGGAGCGCTGGGAAAAATATGCTTTTACCAGCTTTGCAAATGCTAAAGAGAAGCTGAGAGATTGCAGAGAAGTTTGGATGGATTACGAAGAACGTGAACAACTCTTGTATATAGACATTGGTGATGGCCACTTAACTTGGACATCATACAATTTAATTCTACAATGTTGCAAATAAGAACAAAAGATTATCATATGTGCAGATCCTGCAAACTTGCAACATAATACTACCTGGTTTGGATGGACAGACATCTTGTTAGATAAATTATGTCCCAGGGTAGATTGGGAGAGTAGACGTGCCAATTTCACTGTGCACATGAAAGTAGATATGGAAATAGTAGATTGCGAGAGCCAATGGTTCAAATTTATGCTCCATTATGAAGGTGGAAGTTATAAACCAATAAACCATACAGTGTTCACAAGACAGAAGCTTATCCGAAGAAGCATTGAAGATGGTCATATTGAATCCAGAGTCACTGTCAGAGAAATACCACTTAACTACAGAGTTGAGTCTAAATTCCATGGTGAATTTATCTATGAGCCAAATCTGGTTTTCCAAGGTTCGGATATTGAACAATGTTTTAGTCCATACTTGTATCCACCTCCAAGTCCCGAAGGATCTCCACGGCTGGAATATGCCCAGTACAATTATTATTCATCAGATGATGAGATCTGGGAATATCTTCAAGGACGTGACCCATATGATTGATTGAAAGCAGTGGTGGGTCATCTCTCTGAAGACTGGGTAGGCCAGTTCTGTCCTACATTGTTTCCGTTGTGGGCCAGATTAATGCTCCACTTTCTAATAGTATAGGGAATAAATTTGTCGTGGGAAAATGGTCCCCACTGAGTCTGTCATAAGTATGATATCGGGTCCCCATATGTCATTGACCGATGAAGGGATGAGATAATGACTGTGTCTGTCCCCACATGTCACCCCGGTTGATTCCTTTTTGTCTTATAGGTGTAATTCAGTAGTTACCAGTTTATCAATTGACCTCTTACTGGCAATCGATGCCCACCGGACCACCAGTTGGAAGTTGTATAAATAAATATCTCGGGGTTCATTGTAATCATCATGCATTGAGTTTGCAAAGTCACTCTGCAATAAGTGTCTAGAGTCTGTATTGAGCAAGTAGTCTGCTCTGCAAGTGTGAGTCTTGAGTCTGTAAGAGTAGTATGCTCTGCGTCTTGGCTTCGTGCTAAACGAATGCATCAAAACCTCAGTTATATATAGAGTCTGTAATAGAGTGATTATGCTCTGTAGGTTGGCATAAAGCTATAACACCGCATCGGAAGACTTTGTGTCTTTAGAATTGAGTCTGTAACAGAGTCTACGCTCTGCGACTTGGCGTAATGCTATAAGATCACACCAGAACACTATGATAGGTAGTTGTATTACAGTGATGACCTTCACAATCCGAAGGCGATCTGTTTGAGTCTATAATATCATAAAAATGTACGTGGATTGAAGTTTAGTAGTAATATAAAGCTTGAATGTTGAATGAGTAAGAGAACTGATCGGTCTCGTCTAGCTTCGGGCTCATGTGAGTTCCTTGCTACACTAGGACTCTCACAATTCCCATGTTGTTTGTATGATGTAACTATCTAAAACTATGTTATACTTGTTTGTTCTTTGTAGTAATATATGAAGCATTTTCAAAAAAACATAGTGTAATTAGTATTGTATAGTGCATCTCAAGTTAGAAGGGATCATCTAACTAATAAGTTATTCTAAATCAAGATAGACAGTATTACAGTCTAAGTCATGATGTGCAGTATTTGCACAACACTTAACACTCCCACTAGCTAAAATGGGCCAAACTAAAGATGGGATCAGTTTGGTAGACTAAGAGGAGCCACTTATGCCCAACCACCTAGAGGTAACCACTTCACTCAGGATCAATGCTAATCACGTCTGGTCAAGGTAAAGGAAGAAAGTAGAGGTATTGCTATAAATTCTTAAGTCATAAATATTAACAGAGAACTAGATGAAGAACTATTTAAAGAATGTCCATAACTCAAGGAATTAACAACATTCCCTTCATTTGTAAATAATGGAGTCATTAACAGCGACGTTTGGGATTTCAGTTGCAACAAAGACAATGCCTCGAGGAAAGTGGGCACATGCTTTGATAATCCTTCACTTTGTTTAAGGAATAATGAAATCTGCTCAATGAGATCTTCAGAAATACCGGTTGTTGGGTTCTGGAGTTCCATTATTTTAGACTCGCAGAAGTTTTGACCTAAATATAGAAATACCTGTGGTAAGTTGTTCCATCCTCATAAAGGGAAAAAATTTAAAACTGTGAATAAAGAAAAAAACAAACCAAATATGTATTTCACAAACCCATGTTTCCAAGAATGAATAGTGATAAATTCATAATAAATAGACACAACTATACCTACCTTCTTGGATTTTATTTCTATCATCTGAGTCTGCCAAGGCCAATCCCAATCTCATATGCTCAGTTAATGACAAATGCAATCTCTTTGACAAATCCCCAAGGATTCTTTCACCTGTATGAGTATTCTTCACAACTTCGAAAAACATTGTACTGAAATTTGGTCGATGCATCAGATATTTAACTACTATAGAAAGGTGTTTTAGATTCAACCACATGTTCTGTGCATCTCCTTCACACAAATTCAACCAATCAAGGAAGATCTAGAGAAACACAATGCTACCATCCAATCCTTATCATGTAAGCTAATCAAGAGACATAAATGGAATTAACAAAATCGTTTCATGTTATTACAATGTATACATTCAAATGTCTAGATCAAACTTTGAATATGCAAAATAAATGTAAACATGTATCAAAACATTTTTTTTAAATGGATGAGATCTAGAATTAACACTGGGTAGATAAGATGGAAGCACCTCTCCTCCACAAATATTCTCATCACCTGCCCTTTAAACTAGAATTCACCCTATCCATAACCAAGTAGATAATATAAGATAATTATATTAATGTCCAACAAATGACCACAAAAATGAAATGCAGGATGTAATGGAAGTTCTACTGCAACTAGGGAAGAGGACAAGTCTAGCTACATGAATGAAGATCTTGAAAATATTGAAAGCTTCTAATTAATAACTATTTAATGACTATTTAATAGATAGAGTTTAGCATAAAGCTATGTCTTTGGAATCATAGGTAGCTAACAACTCCACATGGAAGCTCGGAGTGGAGGATAGTGGTAGACCTCCAAAACAAACAAATATCTACACAATAAGAACAGACCTCCAAAATAAACAAATATGTACACAATACTAGTAGACCTCCAAGTCGTGTTCACGTTTGTGCCATTTTGAATTCAGATTTAAATTGCACAATCATGATTTACATGATTTGAAAATTCAAAATGATGAATTGTAATGTTCGGGTTTATTTTATGATTTCAAGATTACCCCTATGCTAAGGAACCCGCATCCCCTCTCCACATGAT
Source organism: Pseudotsuga menziesii (assembly GCA_001517045.1). Classification (NCBI taxonomy): domain Eukaryota; kingdom Viridiplantae; phylum Streptophyta; class Pinopsida; order Pinales; family Pinaceae; genus Pseudotsuga; species Pseudotsuga menziesii. Next base: position 48,876 of record LPNX010490351.1, on the reverse strand, counting down.
TTTTATTAAAATTTGGAGATGTCTCCACACATCCTCATGAGCGTACCTAGACTGATTTATATTCTTATTTTATGTTTAAATTTAATAAAAAAATATTTGCATATCATCATATAACAAAGATAAATGTTAAGAACAAATTATTTTGCAACGTGACAAATCAGTTCATGAAACAAACCAGCAAACTCAACCAGCAATAATCATAATAATGCACAAAAGGAAATAAAAAGAAGAAATACATGGTGGGTTATTATAATAAACTATATGTGAAACCGCAGGATCTATGGAAAGATACTAGCTACTAGGTGCATTTTAGAACTTTGAATGTATGAGAATCAATTCAAAATGTATAATTCACTTCAAAACAAAGAACATCGGTCACAACTAGGGGATGCTGAGATAAATTTCTCTAAGGATGAATTTATCAAGCTAGCTAAAGAGAAGCTTAAGAAAGGAGTGGTAATTTTGAACATCCTTAGAAGGTTTTCGATAGAGAAGGACATTTACAAGTGGTATGATGACAACTAGGAAACCAAAGGATGAAAATTGGAGTTGTTATGGGGGATGGGAAATGGATACATTTGTGTAGTTCTTAACAAAGAAAGAGAAGACCAAGGAGTTTTCCAGAAATTCACTTCTTAATAGATATATCCTCTATAGATGGAATTTCCTAGAATACCAAAACATTATCATGCATGTATTGAGATTATTTTCAGCCTTTCACCTCGCTTCTTGTAGGTAAAAGTCAAGGTTCACACTCAGAAAGCCCAAACTCGTATGTACATATATTTGAAAATTTGAAGACAAATTCCCTCATAAATCAAACTTTTCTATGGATGTTCTGTTCATGTTCAAAATATGAACCTCTCCCAAGCTATTGTTTGCAAGTTTGTTACAAAATCACTTAATCAAAGAACCTCTCTCTATAAGAAAGAGGACTTTACAACATTCAAACCCAACAACAACAAATGAATGTTAACAATAATAGTACATGTGACTCAAAATTTTGCTAAATGAAACCTACTAAATGAAGAATAAGTAGATGATGAAAGATTATATGGAGAAAAAAGGGAAAGTAGCCATTTGTATTTAGCAATAGAAAATTTGATTTGACCCCTTTGAGGATACACCTTCCCAGTATTATAGTAATTAGGTTCGAACCCCAGCACCATCATAATACACATAAAAGAAGCCCTAGCAACCAATCCCTACTATCACACAACACGAACGCAACTTCCATCGCCTCCTTTGGCGCTATGGAAATGAAACCCTTTGAAAATCTATAAACATTCACAAAAACCCTCAAATGACAATCGGTATTAAAAAGGGCACAAGAAGTATATAATTTGATGTGACAAATGCAAATAACAACAAAAAAATACATTGCATACATCAAATAAGTGAAAACAAATGGGGATGAAAAATAGATCGACTGAACTTAGCCATACATGGCAGAAATCCCTTTTCCTTGGAGAGCACAAGATCTCCGAGGCTCCATTGTTTACAGGCAGTTGTTTTTCCTCCTCGTGTTTTATCTGATGCCATGTCGTAAAACCCTAACAAAAACGACAAATATTGTATGGCATACTCGAAATATACCCTCCTAGTCCTCCTCTTCCACAATTTCCATAACACCATTAATTTTCCCCTGCCCCTCACTCCACAATAGCGTAAATGCCTCATAACAATTGGGTACATGGTAAATTATTGATTGATATTTTACAGAGGAAATATTTTCATGCTTGGTTGGAAAATGGAGGAATGGATGGAATCCGCTGGCTACAGGTTTCAACCGGAGGTCCTGATACTGTGGATGGGAGAAAAATGCCATAGAGTAATCCAAATCGCGCAAGCTCTCCCTCTGCTTGCTAGTCGGAGGTCCCACAGATGGACTAATTATTTTTTTTGTTATTTTGTTGGATAGACCAAATATGGTAATAAAATAGTTGGTAGTATGGTAATAAAAGAATTGGTAAGGTATGTTTTTTAACATTTTTAATTTAAAAGAATAGTATTAAAATCACTATAATTATTAAAAAATTAAGATACATATGGAATTTATGATTTTTTAAAATGTGTTTTCCATATTAATAATTATTTCCAGTTTATTTCATGACCATCAAATTCAATTCTAGCGTTAGAATAGGTTATAGATTACTAACTCAAATGTTCCTAAAAATAATGTGTTTTCATGCAATCCTCATAAAATTGGTGGGGCATATAAGGCATAACATTAACGCATATGTATACTATTACTTTTATGATTGACATGGTTATATCTTAAATGGAATAATTTATATTAGTGTTATCAATAGTTGTTAATGAGGTTATGGAAAGATCTTAGTGACGTTGTGGAAAGATCTTGATATATAAGTAATTTGTAGTTTCATGCAAGAGGGTTGATATTGATGGTAATCATGATGATGACGACGAGGAGGATGATGACGACGATGATGATGATGGTGATGATGATGATGATGATAATGATGATGATGATGGTGATGATGATGATGATGCTAATGATGATCATTGATGATTATGAGGATGATGATGATGATGAGGATGATGGTGATGGTGATGATGATGATATTAATGATGATGGACACGATGATGATGAGGAGGAGGAGGAGGAGGAGGATGATGACAAAGACGACGATGACGATGATGAGGATGATGACAAAGACGACGACGATGATGATGATGATGATGACAGTGATGATGACAATGATGATGATAATGATGATGATGGTGATGATGATGTCGATGTATATGATGCTAATGATGATGATGATGAGGATTATGGTGATGGTGATGATGATGATGGTGATGATGATGGACACAATGATGACGATGATGATGACGACAATGATGATGATGAGGATGATGGCAACGACGACAATGACGACAATGATGATGATGGCCATGATGATGATGATGATGTCGATGATGATGATGATGATGATGATGATGATGTCGATGATGAATATGATGATATCGATGATGATGATGATGATTATGGACAAGTTGATGAGGAGGAGGATGATGATGATGACGACGATGATGACAATGATGATGATGGAGATGATGATGATGATAATGATAATGAGGATGATGGTGATGATGATGTTGACGACGATGATGATGATGATGATGATGATATTTATGCTGGCGATGATGATGATGATGAGGATGAGGATGATGGTGATCATGATAATGATCAAGATGATGATGACAATGACGATGATGTTTGTGGTGAGGATGATGATGATGATGATGATGATGAAGATAATGATGATGATGATGACGACGATGATGTTTATTGTGAGGATGATGATGATGATGATGATGATGATGAAGATAATGATGAAGATGATGATGATGATGATGATGATGATGTCAATGATGATGACAATGATGATGATAATGATGTTTTAAACATAGCTAAATAAATGTAAACATAATACATTATGCAACAAGATGTTTTCATGATATATTACCTCCTAGAATTCAACATTGCTACAATGTCACTTGGATTCTTCATCCTCATCATCATCAAATTCATTCTCAACATCGTCATCGTCATCTGCTTCATCCTCATCCTCATCATCGATATTGTCATAGTCATCATTTCAGGGATTTGTACATAATGGGAATTTTTAACACTACATTGATTCACATTAATATAAAATGTAATTGATGTTGTTGATGATGATGGTAGTGGTGATGGTGATGATGATGCTAATGATGATGACAATGAGGATGGTGGTGATGAGGATGAGGATGGTGATGATGGCGACGAGGATGATGATGATGGCGACGATGATAACTATGATCATGAGAAAAGCAATGATGATGAGGATGATTACGTTGAGGATGAGGATGATGATGATGGTGACAATACAAATGGAAAGTAAATGGAAAGTGTTGCAAACGACAACACACCATTGTGTAACAAAGAAAACATTAAGCACCTGAAGTTTCTTTGTCATGGTCATAAGAATATTAATTTTATTATAGTGTGATATAACACATTAGTGCATAGTGCATCGCATAATCAAGAAATCAACCTCAACACACACATAGGCACATAGTTGGGCCACAAGGTTTGTTGATTTACAATTATTTTCAAGGTTTATTTTTCTTGAAGATTAAGTACTTTTGGCTATGAGAATTATCTATGGGACTACTACATGTGACAAAATTGAGAGTTACAATTTAAGGTCTATGACCCAATATTTCTGGTCAATGGTCATTTAAGATGTCAAAATGTATTATTTGGTTGTATAAAGGGATATCATATATGACATAGTTAAGCACACTAATGATAATCACATGAATACAATTTATTTAGATAGAATTTGGCCATTTAATAAGACCATTACAAATTATTAGATCTTGATCACTGGAGAGCTTGATTAGCTCAAAACCAAACAAAATTTTCCCCAAATATTCAAAACTTCTTTAGAAGATGTTGGCTAAAGCAAGGTCTTCATCTAAGTATATTAGAGGATCATAATTTTAATCATTTATAGCTCATAAATCTTTAAACCCTTAACACATATCACTCTCAACAAAAATAGCTCGCTTACCCCTACAATCACCCACATTAAAAACCATTATTTCCCATAACCAATGTACCACTAATAGAAACTCTATAACCCCTAATATATGATTGTGATAACAAATATGACCTATAACCCCTAATGTAACCACTAACTATTAAAAGGTCTAAGTCATATAAAGTCTAACACTTAAAACATCTAGAATCTAGCAATTTAATAAACCCCTTATTTCTAACTCTAGATTTACATCCTTGAATTCCTATCCCATATAACAACTTCACTCCTATAATTAGACAACATTCGTAATTCATATATGATATTTTGACTAGTATAAACTAGTCTCAAAATTGTGTTCTTGTTAAAAATTTCATGTATGATTCTAGCGAAATCCAAATTGAGTTCAATTAGTTTCATTGGAAATAAGAAATACAATAGTGTTATGGATCCAAATTGAAGAAGTAGATAAAAAAAATTGGACATGATGAGGAGGGGGAGGAGGAGGAGGATGATGACGACGACGACGATGATGATAATGATGATGATCATGGTGATGATGATGATGATGATCATGGCGATGAGGATGTCGATGATGATGATGATGTTGATGATGGTGATGATGATAATGATGCTAATGATGATGACGATGAGGATCATGATGATGTTGAGGATTATGGTGATGATGATCATAGGTCAACGATGATGATGATGATGATGATGATATGACGATGACAATGATGATGATGATTGTGATGATGATGATGATGTCAATGATGATGTCAATGATGATGATAATGATGATGATGGTTGTAAAATACCGCTGCGTACCTTAATGCATTAAGAGATGTGTTTTCGAATTAGGTGTCTGCAAAAAACATGATTATTAACCTTTTCCACTAGTAATCCTTTATATAACATCATCATTATGAAGAAAGAAAATAAACATGCACAACATATTACTACAAATGAGACAACCATATTCACGTGGTTCACCCCGTCCATGAGGATACGTCCACCAAATTAGTTATTCCTTTTATTTATTTATCAAAATAGAGTACTTACAAAGTCACGACTCATTCATGGCCGATTTACCTTACCACAAGACTCTTCACAGAGAGCCTCTTGCAACTAAATGGCCCCCTTTTTCTTTTTAGACACCTTATAACCAGCTCATAAAATGATTTAACAGCACCCTCGGGCACTCGGTGAATTTCAACTTCAATAAGCAATTAGGAAGACATTTTTATATTTACATGTATAACATATAACTTAAGTCCCAACATTACGAAAGGAAAACAACATTAAAAGGAACGCCTCCAATGCAGGCTGAAGGAAAAGTAAATGGATACTTGAACCTCAAATAACTAGATCGTCGGTCAAGCAAAAAGCTAGTAAACGTAGCTACAATATTGTTTCTTTCAAGATATGGAAAAACACATTCGAAAAATCTACTGGCAACATAATATTCTAGATTTATAAAGGAGTCTCCATAATGGCCCTCTAGCAACATTTACGAGACCTGTAGAGAAGTCTCAAGAGAAAAAATCCACTAGCAACATTTTCCAGATCTGGATAGAGGACTCAACATGGAAAAACTACTAGGTTCTTCCTATTTCATAACTGATACTTCTTACTAGTTCACCTAATATTTCACAAGTACCAAGGTGAGAAAGCTAGAGAGGGCGATTGGTGAAGAAGAACATGCCATGGTATGTCATCACATGCAAACTGGGATTTTTCCTAGTTCTTGACATCGTAGATAAGTATCATGCAGCATAAAGATATAGTATTTTATTAATAAGAAAAATAACAGCATGTATCCAAGTATCTCCAGATATACCACAATAAGAAAATAAATAGAACAAAAAAAATAGCTCCATACCGAATCACAGTGGTCCAACTCCCATCAATAGATGGATATCTGCAAGCAAGGAAATCTAAAATGCAGGGGACTGGATATATTTCTGGATCGTACCTCATCAATTTCTACAATTATGAGCATTCGGTTTCAAACCTTGACACGTAACCATGCAGACTGAAAAATAGGTCTATATCATACTTCAGGCGATAGGCATTACTGGGTATGAAAAAGTCTCTCCATAATGGGACACGATTTCCAAATAGTAGAATTCTCGATTAAACAAAATAACAACATGACTATCAATACCTAATAGATCTGTAACATTCATCTACACGGATTCAAGTTGAGGATGTACCTCCAACATGAAATAATTAGTGCCCCTCCTCAATATGAAGCTATCCCCTCCTCAATACACCAAGATCCTATAAAAAATGTTGAGTCTTATCCAACGCTTTCCCCCCCCCCTCCAACCAGAACCTGGTTTCTTTAAAAAGGAGTGCAGAGCAAGGAGAAATCCATGCAATTCTGTGCAGGCTGCACACGCAGGGTCCCCTCTGTCTCAAAGAAGGTGAACGGCTGTCAAGGTTAGTGGTAATCAATTTCTTTCTTTAAGTCGGACATATCCTTAAGTTATTCCGAGATCAAGGCATGAATAGTTGAAGGAAATTAAATCCTCTCTTATAGTAAAATATAAATGTTACAAATGTAAAAGAGAGGGAGTATTCTTTATTGAAAAAGACTCAATGAGTTCTTAGTTCTAAAAGGAAGTAAATCCATCATATAGACCTTATAAATTAATAAATTATGTCTCCTTTTATAAAAGGGATTTAATATTATATTTTCCTTTGTCCTCATGATAAAATTTATATCATAATACTCCTCATTTGCTTAATTTATCATTACATCATATGTCCTTTATTTATGGGTTTTTATTATAGATATATATTTCAATTAAAAATACTTTGTCTTTTATGAAGACTTAATTTGTCATTTTCCTTCATCCTTATGGTATACTTTATATCGTAGGCCTTATATATATCATTTTTCCTTATAGATAGATCTTCGATTAATAATACTTGTCTTTTAATTTTTATTTGTCCTTATGATATGATTTATATCATAATGTCTTTTGTCAAACCCTTTTTCTGATCCCTTAGCCCTAGTTCTTGTCGCACATGTGTTCGTCGGCCCCTTTGTGTTATTAAATTTTCGCCTAACTTTCAGGTTTCTTCTGGTGGGGCCTTGGCACTTGAGCTCCTCACCCAGAAGCCCTCACACAGTAATATTTAAAATTGCAAAACGCTTAGGGGAATATAGGAGGAACATTACATCATTTCCCCCTAAAATTAACACCATCCTTGGTGTTCTTGTTCTTCAATAACTTTTCCTTTCCTTTTGGGTTGTCCTTGATTGCTTTGTATTTCCTCTCATGATCCTGCATTTAAAGATCATTCATATGAATGTATACCAACATCGATATTGAAACAATGTAAAACTCATAAATCAACACTATACAATGGTTCCAATATGCATGTTAGTTCTATTTGGCCAAAAAAAATAGACATATTACCTCATAGGTACCAATTTACCTTTAATGTACATACCTTTTCCCAACATTATTCTTTTCTTTGGATGTCCTTCATCCCTACGCTCCAAGTGCTAACAGTACTTCAAGTACCAATTCAAGCCACCCAACACAAGGATGATACCCTTACTAAGGTGTATCTCCTTCTTATGCTATTCAGGGTACTTTACCATTAATCGTTTCTCCGGATGTCCTCCATCCCAGCACTCTAAGTGCTAACATTACTTTAAGTACCAATTCAAGCCACCCAACACAAGGACGATACCCTTCCCAAGGCATATCTCCTTTTTGTGCTATTCAGGGTGCTTCACCAAGCTGAGGCACCTCCGTTCTCGCACACCCCCACAGTGCCTAGAGTTAATTCTCTTCACACAGTTCCCCACTCATGTGACAGTCCTCTAATGTGTGTGGATTGAGTCTTAACCAAAATTTCTTACATCTAGGAATCCCCAGAATGCATAATGGTCCCTCACTGGCCCAGGGGAAAAAAAGGTAGCTTTCTTCCACTACCTCCATCACCAATTCCTCATGGTGATAACCTTTTTCACATGAGATCTTTCTCATATCTTCTTAACTCATTACAGTCCTGAAGCTTTATCACTCCTCAGGGCCACAATTTCCTATGCCTGCAATCACTCCATAGGTGGTCAGTTTATCATTTTATTAATTCGAAGAACATCAAACCTTTAGCATAAGTCATCCCTTAATTCATTTCTCATTCATTGGATAAGAGCCTTTTATCACTAGAGTTGACAAGAAGGCATTTACAAGAAGCCACAAAACCTTTTCAATTTCTTATACCAACACCATTCGCAAGAAAACACATAAAAATTGATAATTTTGACAATGCAACCACTCATTAACTTCAATTTATTACAACAGAATAAAAAATTCACTCACTGTTGCAATTTTATATATACTACATCTGAACTTTTATCTACTAGATATTATAAGTCTCTACACAAATTATACAATTCTTGTTGGCCTCGATAAATATGTAAAAGACTAAATAAATGCCATCTCGATTAGAGCTACCCCTATGCAAACCAACTTCTTACTTTTAACTCTACTTTAACTAATGGTGAAAACATTAATAAACCAACCCAAGGGAAGAGCGAGGTCACTAAAAACAAGGCGCTGTCATATCTCCACCATTTGTTTTATGTTAAGCAGGTCATTCATGGAGTGTTAGCAATATCCCAAAAACTAATAATGAATGTAAATTTAGTAAGAAGTAAATTGGCTGCAATGACCAAAGTTCATAAATCTAAAGCAAGAAAGAGTCCCGCAAAGACCAACATCCAAAACCTATTAGCAATTATAAACAAATTAAATTGCCTGCAATAAGGCTCACCAAAATAAAGGTCAAAAAATCCCAATCGAAAAGACCAATTAAAACAACTATCTTAGTTAAACTACCCCTTCTAAAATATCCATAATTAAAATTATTCAACCACAGAGATGGGCATCCTCAATGAACCACTAATAAATATTCAAAGCCAACCAAAAAAAAAAACCTGAGATAAAGTGGATATCACCAGTTGTAAGAAAACTCAACAGCATAGGTGTCTCCATGAAGCTGGTGTCTGGAAATACTATTAGACATTTCCTACAATGCCATCTGCGCAAAAATACCCCAACCACAGTCCCGAGTTCATCCAAATTAACATTGAATGTTCAACACCAAGTTGAATAAACATATTTATCAAAACAATTAATCGACAAGAAAGTCCCACCGCATATGAATCAGTTCAATTTCAAAACATGAATAAGAATTTTAATGCACATTAAGGAATACAAAACTCAATGAAATTGGCTCAAGAAATTTCTAACCACAAAACCTCTATTACTCGCTTCAATTTCAAGCAACTTTCAAGCCATGCCATAATGGTTGGCACGCTCAACTGTTCAAACCACCAGTATTGTTCCAACGATGTTTTGGTCACTGCAATCTCTAGTGTAAATAGTCTCAATAATCATCAAGGGTCGTCCAAAAGCAATGTGTTCAGCTGCAGCCAGGCCACCATCTGCAGCAGCAGCTCCAATGGCTTCATCTAAAATCCAGTCACCATTCAAAGTCAGGCGGCATAGGTCATTCTCAAATATTCTAACCATAGGATAATCATTTTTATCCACACTAGCCCAATGATATTCTTCTTCTAGTGATGAAATATGGGCCTTTGGATTGGCAAATGCTTCAACATAAAATTGTCGGTATCTTGTAAACATTTTAGCGTTTCCATTGCCTCGGAATTGATAATTTTTAGTACTAGCGGACCATTGCCTTGAATTCTTATGAGTGTCATCTATGCAATAAGTATTCAATAGAGCTCTGTAGGGCTCGTTGGTGATGTGGGAATTTAATGATAAATGGGGAAGGGCGATAGATTTTACTGGCAGGCTGAGAGCCATAAGGAGGATACCCATTTAACTAATTTGTATTCTGCTCATGCTAATTGGTTAGAGCGGTAGAGTTATAGATCTCCATAGAGTATTTGTATGGGTTTGTCAGGAGCAAGTTATGTAACAATCTATATCTTTCAATATAAGAGACTTTATCAGTAAGAATGCTAGACATTACAAATCCAGGTCTCATTGGGTGGAATTGAATGCATTTGCATGTATTTCTTAGTACCTGATTGAATGATTTTGAGGGCTAGGGAAATATTTTCCAAGTCACTCAAAAATATCCATAAGTTGAGTATCTTTGAACCCAAAAATTAAAATTGCTCTAGATCAGAGAACAAAATTTCCATCCCCACTTAATAGCTAAACATAAATATTAACAATAATTAAAAGTGATAAGTCCATCCAGCTGGCCCACGTGCTCACAAGACTGAAGAAAACAACAGACATGATTTTCTCCTGCTGGGCATAGGGGTATGTTTCCTTGAGCACTTCTGAAAAATAAAATTGTTTGGTCATAACAAAGTGCAAAATAGTAAACTAGATAGAAAAGATGGTTTCAGTGTCCATCACGTACTCACAAATCTGCTGCAAGGAACTCTGTAAAAAAATTTACTCAACAATCCAGATCAGTATTAGAAATCTCAGGAAGGAAACCATTTCACAGCAGTAGCATAAGTGTTTGGGCAGGGGCATAGGAGGCTACTAATTATCATGTGATTAATGGAAACAGTTAAAAAGAAAGAATGGTGAAAATCATTGGGTTAGGAAATGGGATTACCAAGTAAAATTCTAGTCTACAGACGAGAGAAGTTGCCCCATCTCCATGGATGGAATGGAAACCATAGGTAGGGTTGACATATCTCTACTTTCTCTCGATGGAAAAAGAATGAAGGGATAAAATCAAGGCAAGGCAAGCTTTGAAAGAAAAAAATAAGGTTAGGCCTTTAGTGAAGACTTGATCAACACAAAAGACTCTTCTAGTAGAGGAAATGGAAATCACAAACAAGGTTCAGAAGTTCAATATCTTGTCATTATTCACTTGCTTGAGGAACAAATTTGGCATTTTCTGAGGACATGATTTATATTATAAAGGAGCTCTGACATTTTTTTTCTTAATTTATAATTACAAGAAAATACGTCTAATAAAAAAAATTCTTTGAAGCTCCATCATATGCTGTCATGTGATGTTCCATACAACAATTTGTCATGTCCATAGTCAAAAAGTAGAAAACTGATCACTAAATAGAAGGATCAGTTCCTGCTACAATAAAATTGTGAACTTCCCAAGATGGGCAACATGTGTAGCAGTGAAAGTGACAATATGGAGGATAGGTCAACAAACTCCATTACTTCAAGATTTTCGAGGGATAAGATAAGACTACCTGCTTTTCCATAATTTAGCAAAACATTACTCAAAAGTGCTAGATAGGTTTTAAGATGCTGTTATTCTCAGGAGAATTCAGTTCACACTAAAGAAAATGATTTTAGTGGGAAACTGGACCATTCTTGGATGTGAAATTTGGGTATGAATGATGGATTATTTTGCACTGCTTCTAGCAAAAAAGTGTATGTCTATCCATTTTGCTAGGTAAATAGCTACCAGAGATTCTCAACTACTAAATGCCACTTCAGAAATTTTTGAGAACATAACCAAAATCAATTTACAGATTTTGTTCAATATTAACAATTTTAATAAACTAAACTATTACCCATACAGTGCTCGCCATGGAACTTAGCAGGCGCCCATATAGAGGCCACAAAAGTTCACCTTTCCGACTTCCATGAACTGTTCTGTAAAAGACGAAATTAGGAGAGAGTACGAATTGCCACAATTTCTTCCAAATGTAATCCTGCAAAACTATCATGTTAGCCCATTCTTAAGGGTCCAATGTTGTAGCTGGCTCTGATACCGTATGTAAAATACCATTGTGTACCTTAATGCATTAAGGGATGTGTTTGTGAATTAGGTGTCTACAAAAAACATGATTATTAACCTTTTCCACGAGTAAGCTTTTATATAACATCATCATTATGAGGAAATAAAATAAACATGCACAACATAATACTACAAATGAGAGAACCATATTCACGTGGTTCACCTCATCCACGAGGCTACGCCCACCAAATTATTTATTCTTTTTATTTATTTATCAAAATAGAGTACTTACAAAGTCACAGCTCATTCATGGCCAGTTTACCTTACCACAAGAATCTTCGCAGAGAGCCTCTTGCAACTAAACAACCCCCTTTTTCTTTTTGGACTCCTTATAACCAGCTCATAAAAGGATTTAATAGCCCCCTCGAGCACTCGGTGAATTTTGAATTTAATAAGCAATCAGAAAGACAGTTTTATATTTACATGTATAACATATAACTTAAGTTCCAACATTACGGAAGGGAAACAACATTAAAAGGAACGCCTCCTATGCAGGTGAAAGGAAAAGTAAATGGATACTTGAACCTCGAATAACTAGATCGTAAGTCAAGCAAACAACTAGTAAACAAAGAAACAATATTGTTTCTTTCAATATCAGGAAAAACACATTCAACAAATCTACTGGCAACATAATATTCTAGATTTATAAAAGAGTGTCCACAATGGCTCTCTAGCAACATTTACGAGACCTATCGAGAAGTCTCAAGAGAAAAAATCCACCAGCAACGTTTTCTAGATCTGGATAGAGGACTCAACACGGTAAAACTAGCAAGGTCTTCCTATTTCATAACTGATACTTCTTACTAGTTCACATAATATTTCACGAGTACCAAGGTGAGAAAGCTAGAGAGGGTGATTGGTGAAGAAGAACATGCCGTGGTACGTCATCACATGCAAACTGGGATTTTAGCTAGTTCTTGACATCATAGATAAGTAGCACACAACATAAATCTATACTATTTTATTAATAAGAAAAATAACAGCATGTCTCCAAGTATCTCCAGATCTACCACAGTAAGAAAATAAATAGAACAAAAAAAATAGCTCCATACCGAATCACAGTGGTCCAACTCCCATCAATAGATGGATATCTGCAAGCAAGGAAATCTAAAATGTAGGGGACTGAATATATTTCCATATTGTACCTCATCAATTTCTAAAAATATGAACATTTGGTTTCAAACCTTGACGCGTAACAATGCAAACCGAAAAATAGGTCTATATCATACTTTAGGCAATTCTGTAGGCACTACCGGGTATGAAAAAGTCTCTCCATAATGGGACATGATTTGCAAATAGCAGAATTCTCGATTAAACAAAATAACAACATCACTATCCATACCTAACAGATCTGTAACATTCATCTACGCAGATTCACATTGAGGATCCAGCTCCAGCATGAAATACTTAGTGCCCCTCCTCAATACAGAGCTATCCCCTCCTCAATACACCAAGATCCTATCATAAACGTTGAGTCTTATCCAACGCTTCCCCCCCCCCTCTGAAACCAGAACCTGGTTTCTTTAAAAAGGAGTGCATACCAAGGAGAAATGCATGCGATTCTATGCATGCTGCGCGCGTAGGGTCCCCTCTGTCCCGGAGCAGATGAACGACTGTCAAGGTTAGTGGCAATCAATTCCTTTCTTTAAGTTGGACCTCTCCTTAATTTATTCCGAGATCAAGGCATGAATGGATGAAGGAAATTAAATCATCTCTTATAGTAAAATATAAATGTTACAAATGTAAAAGAGAGGGAGTAATCTTTATCGAAAAAGACTCAATGAGTCCTTAGGCCTAAAAGGAAATAAATCCATCATATAGACCTTATAAATTAACAAATCATGTATTCTTTTATAAAAGGGATTTAATACTATATTTGCCTTTGTCCTCATGATATAATTTATATCATAATACTCCTCGTTTGCTTAATTTATCATTACATCATATGTCCTTTATTTATGGGTTTTTCTTATAGATATATATTTCAATTAAAAATACTTTGTCTTTTATGAAGAATTAATTTTTCATTTTCTTTTGTCCTTATGATATACTTTATATAATAGGCCTTATATCTATCATTTTTCCTTATAGATAGATCTTCGATTAATAATAATTGTCTTTTAATTTTTCTTTGTCCTTATGATATGATTTATATCATAATGTCTTTTGTCAAACCCTTTTTCAGATCCCTTAGCCCTAGTTCTTGTCGCAGATGTGTTCGTCGGCCCCTTTGTGTTATTAAATTTTTGCCTAACTTTCAGGCTTCTTCTGGTGGAGCCTTGGCACTTGAGCTCCTCACCCAGAAGCCCTGTGTTATGAAGAGAAATTCCTATGGCTTGGGGTACCACAATAGACAGATTGACTCCAGAAATCAACCTTTTCCAATATGGAATAGAAAGTAAATGTCTAACACTAAAGGATCAGACCTCGTACGTTATTCCGGATGGTTGAAGTAGATCCGCGTTGAGCTTTCCAATTTTAGCTTGAATTGATAAATTACTTCCTCAACAAAAAGTAAATAATACAAGCATACTATATATGATGGTGTTAGATCTATTCTAGCATATATAATCAACAATGTATAAGCATTTGAAATAATCCCATAAATAAAATATTCATTCAAACACACATTATTGGATATGAAAAGATATTTCTATTAATATAAATTAGATATTATAATAGATACAACCTCTGACAGCACGTCTGTGAACTGGAGAAATTGAATCCCCCACTTGGGCCTCCACCACCTCAATCCTCTATCTCTCTATAGCAAGCTCACAAGCAAAAGGCAAGCTTGGGAAGAACACACAAGTGCTCTAAGGGACAAAGGGATGCAGACTCAAGCATAAGTTCCGGCAACAAGGGACTATAGTTTCTTTGCTCTCAATTCTCTCATATGCCTTCAATGTACCATAGAGTTCCTTATATATATTTTCAAAGGGGTAATGAAAGGTTGAATCCGAGCGATCTCAAGGCATAGGGAAGGCCAGGAGTCAAGTGAGTCGGATCCATGTCAAGGAAAGCTCCAAAAGGATTTGGATTTTGTACACATCCCAATGTACACGGTTTTAGGGGTCAAACCCGCGTATATATGCGATTGAGGGATTAAAAGTCATGTGTATCATTTTTCACATGTTTTTAGGGATGATCAAGGAAACATCCAAGGACAAAAAATGGTCCACGGGGTCTCAGGAGTCTGCAGCGGGACAGGGGAAGGCCATCATTAGAGGACATTTGGGGTCTAAAATAGGCCTTATAAGAAAACATGCCAACAATAAATTTTGTGAGTTGGAATTCAAGAACAAATAGAATTTCAATAAATTGAATCAACCATAATGGTTGAATTGACATATTTGTCATAAAATAAAACTACTTTTTTTGTTCGTATTTTCAACATATCTCCCTCTATTTTTACTCAAATTTCAAGCGGGAGAGCTCATTAGATGGATAATTTAATTCCACATCCAACGAGTACCCACACTGCATACTTTTGATGGACCCTACTACCCCAAAAACAAGAAATAACTAAAATAATGTGATGATGACATCATCATCATGTTATTTCAGGTATTTCTTGTTTTTGGGGTAGCAAGGTCCGTCAAAAGTATGCAGCATGGGTACTCATTGGATACAAAATTAAATTACGCATCCAACGATCTCTTCCCCTCAGAATTTGAGTAAAAACGCATGGAGATATGTCGAAAATACGAACACAAAAAATAGTTTTTTTCATTCTTCCTCCAAAATTAATAACTATTATTTTATTGTTTTAACTATTTTTTTATTGTTTTAACTATTATTTTATTATTTTCCTTAGGAGGCCCATTTTAGACCTCAAATTTCCTCTAATGACAAAGTGTGATTCACCTGGAGTGGTAAAATCAGCTATAACAGATGCCCCCTGATGTGTGAGGTCAGAGGGGTCATACGATGGCCGAAATACATTATAAGTCCATCCCAAAAGTTGAGTGATGAAGGATTCCAAATGGAAGACCAGCCACCCAATCAGCATAGTACAATGATACAACTCTACACATAACTGCAAATACATATAGTAGGCTTGGATACATAAGAGTATAATGGCCATGAATAGGCATGATACAAGATATCACATAAGTGGTGTTATACACCTGAGTGGCACCTCTCCGTCCGACTGCTGATATCCCTCATGTTGGCACACAAAAGGACACTTATGGATAGAGGTTTTCCCTTAACACTATAGCTTGTCTTGTCATGAAATACATTCTACCTTCATCCAGCTAGTTACTTTTCCATTTAGCCATGTTGGGATGTATTCGCGACTCTCCTTTTAGACAACTCGTGCATCATTTGCGAGTCTCCCTTACAGCAAGTCGCGAATCCTTGTATTCGCGGGTTGCACTTATACATAGTCGTGAGTCATTCGCGGGTTTCTATACTACATACCCGCGAATGTGCTTCTTAACATGAAAAAACAAAATCACGCGCTAATGGGAGTTTAGTTAAGTCATTTTACTTAATCTCCCTAACTGCTATAACCTCCCTAACCTTCGAGAACTGCCTTATTTCACCCATATAAATACAGGCCTTGGGGAGGGTTGTAGAGACTTACACTTTTGGAGCAAAGTTATGCTGGTGGATTGTTTACAGAAGTCTTTGGAGCAGTGACACTCAGAATCCTTTGGTGATAGAGGAGTCCTTGTCTCAGACGTTTGGTTGTACTCTGAACTTTCTCATTATTGATAATAAAGAGATTACTTCTTCCACATGTGTCTCATATATCTTGGTTTGATAATTGTTTATGTTTCAGTGTGTCATATTTGATTTATCTAACCTGCTAATGTATATATATGAATCATTCTATATCTAGAAGATTGTCTCTGAATAGGTGAAAGAGGAGTGAGCCTTGAAGATTTTGGAAGTGGAGCAGATCAGAAGAGGACTAGCAAGGATCGAACGTCATTTAACAAGTAAGTTCTTCTAACCCTCTTATTTCCTATTCTGCACTTTAGAAGTCAATTATCTGCAAGTGTTTGAGTATGTTGGTAACCCCCGACCTATGATTATGAGGTGCGTAATCCCTTACAACAGAACTGGCGACTCCGCTGGGGAAGCCTAGACTGCTGTAGGTCATTTCTGTTATCCTGACCAGTTTTCCTGTAAGTCTGCTTGTGGTTTGTTATCCTGGATCTTGCTTACTTCAGCGTTTGAAAGTCTTAGGTTTTTTTCTTTGCTTTTGAGAAAATGTTTATACCCATTCGCGGGTTGTTCCACTAAACAGTCGCGAGTAAAAAGTTGCATTCGCGGGTTGTTATATTGCACAGTCGCGAGTTGCACTGCTAGACAGTCGTGAGTACTCCTGAAGATTTGAATTTTTAAAGAAGAGTTTGCTTGTGTCTTTTCTTGTTATAGTCCTTGTTTTCTAAGAAGACTTTCTTTAAGAATGTTATACAGTTTGCTTGATTGCCTCAGGTGACCACATCTTAGTGCTTTTTGAAATCCATTGAGTCTTTTTACTTGGTTTATTTACTGTTTGCATCCTGAAGCATTTGGCCTGTTTGGGTTCTTGGTTAAAGTGTCTTAGTCCATATCAGTGATCAGGGTCTTGGGCTCTGTTTTTCCAATCTGCTTTCTGACAGTTGCTGGTTTTCACTTTCCTTTTTAAGTCTGCAGTAGTTTTATGTCATTGTTTGCACCCAAGCTACGGTTCCTAGCCTGCTTCTCTTGCTCATCTGTTGGTTCTGTCAGCCTGTTTGTTTCAGTTTGTAGTTTGTATACAGTTCGTAAGTTTCAAGTTGACTCAAACATAGTGCATTGTAGATGCATAGTAGTTTTTTTGAGCAATTTTTAAAGTGAAAAACAAAACATAGTTAGTCTTTTGCATTGTGATTTTTGCATAAGTAGTGTTTGCTTCATTTTAAAAATATATAATCTCAGAAAATTACAAAAAAATAGGCTTAGTTTCTCTTATCAGTGCTTTAGTTCATCAATACATATTTGAAAAAATGAAAAGAAGTTTGTTTTATAGTAGTAGTTTGCTTTGAATACACTTTACTTTCATTTATTTCTTGCTGAGTCAAAACACCATACACTATATCACTTCCATTTCCTCTTGAGTAAGAAATAGCCCTCTAAAATAAACACATAAATTAAAATTTACTAGTAAGTTTTTATTTTTAGGGGCCTTTCACCTACTAGCTTAGGCTAGACTTGTGGGATAGGGAGTGTAAACTTCCCACAAGTTATAAACTCAGACGTAGTGGACCGTTCTTTAGGTAAATCCTTGATTCTATCACTGTATCTGGGAAGCTCCTCTCAAACGGGAGTTAAGCACTAGGCCGCGTGGAGGCTTGGATAGAGGAGATAACCCTCCGAATCCTAGTCAAAACGTAACCCAGGACTTTTACCCATCTAGGGATTCTATCCTAGGCAGAGTTTCGGGCTCAGCTACACTGCCCATGCGTACGAGTTCGGCTGACGATTGTCCCCCCAGACAACTGGTATTGTCAAGGTAGCCTTTAGTCTCTTGTCTTTTAGGGTTCATACCTAGGTAAACCGGAAGGTTATTTCTGGTTCACCTTGAACGGGCTTGGAAGGTAACCCTTGTGGAAAGTGCAGGAGGGTGGTGGGTGATTCCTCTGCTTGTGCCTGAGAACCCCTCAAGGACGCCAAGTAATCGTTCATCAGCTTTCTTCGGGAAAGCATATCTTTATACCCTGGTTTGATTGCTTGAGACTCTAGGGTCTTTTTAGTGTATGCTCTATGGATTTGCTTGTGCTTAGTTGACCTTAGGGTGTGATTAGTCAAATTTTTAATTCTGGAGGACCAACTTGTTAGAAGGTCAAGAAGGTTGAGAAACCTTCCTCCTCTCCCTGCATTGGAGCCTCCACCTTTACCCCAAAGGTGAAGATTAGGCACAGACGGTTCTTTTGAACTAGTAGGAGTAAGTGAGGTTCTTGGTGAACCGGAATTGATAGCTAACCGTTTTGATTTTGACACAGTCGAGATAGAAGAATTGTAGACTAACGAGTTTGCAAGAAATTTTAACACTCCCTTGACTGATCTTAACGATCCCGTGATCGTCCAAGTTAGACCTTTTAGTTCACCAGTAGTAGTTGTCCCTTTGAGTAGAGTCATGTCTTCTGCGGAAGAGAGTTCTTTTGTGTTTACCTCAACCCTCCCGGTTGAAGGGGTACTACCTCCCCCGGTTAGTGCCCCTAGATCTAGTTTTCCTTCTACACCGTTGACTCGAGTGAGCCGGGTGGTTCAACCACTGGTTCACTCCAACATAGGAGGTATTTCTGGTAACACGGTTGCTGGGATCCCCAGTATACCTACCATTCCTTCTTCCTTCCCTTACACTACTCAGAGTGGTCCGGTAGGATCCTCGGCTTATGTCTAAGGATTTCCTTGGAATGGGGGGCATATTCCCCCGTCCAGTCCATACATAGGTCCAACTTCTTCATATGTGGGAGTGCAGTTTGGGGGCAACACCTCTTATGAGAAAAGCTTCCATACCCCTATTTTGGTCCCATACTCAAGCTCTCCCTTCTCTTTGTTTAGCGGAGGGACACCTGCTCCAGTCTTTCAGACCCCAGCTTCTATGGGGATGGACTGAGCCATGTACACTGCACCTCCCACTCAAAATCCTGTGGCCTATGGATGGAATCCATTTCAAAGAAACCTTCCCACTTCACAACCGGTGTCAAGGGGAAACCCCACCTTTACCTATGGGAATTCGGGGGCTGGACCCTCTAATCCCCAAGCTGGCACTTCTAGTATACCGGTTAGGCCCAAACTCCCTTTTCTGGCAACTTTGAACTTGCCAGACTTATCAAAATTGATGAATGACCCGGTGAGGCATGACCCTTTGTGGCCACCTGTTCCCACCAAACTACCCTCGGACATCCCTAAGTTCGAAGGTAAGGCTGGTGAAGATCCTGGGGCTCATGCCACCACCTTCCACTTATGGTGTTCTTCCAACTCATTGAATGAAGATTCAGTGAGATTGAGGTTGTTCCAGAGGACCTTGACTGGAACTGCGGCAAAATGGTACATTGAGCTGCCTTCTGTTGCTTTTAGTAGTTTCTAGGACCTAGCTAGTGCTTTCCTCAGTCACTTTCAGCTTCCGGTCCGTTACGATTTTGGAACGGATTTGTTGTCTACTTTCAGGAAAAACAAGGCAACCCACATCTCAGATCATGTCCAAGAGTGGAGGAGGCGAAAGAGTATTATCAAAGCTACCATCCCTCCTGAGTTTCTATTAGAGTGGTTCCTTAAGTCATTTTTGCCATACATATCTAAGGATGTTTCCACATCAGGAGTGACTAGTGAAGAAGAAGCCATACTCAGGGCCCAACAGTTGGACTTGATTTATTCACAGTCTGTAATTCTATATGAAATTATTCCTGAGGCACAAAGGCATTCACATGAGGCCGAGAAACCCAAGCCTAGACTCCATGCCGATGGTGTGGTTGGGTCCGTAAACTCTCCAACTGTAGAGTCTTTGACAAAACAACTTCACCAATTGTCTGTCAAACAGTCTACGGTGGAGGCAGAAAAGGCTGACCCATCCTCCCAAAGTGCAAATGTTTTTGCACAAACCTCTTCGAAGAGCAATCAGCAGCCCGGCGGGAAGAAGAAGAAAGGTAAAAAGGGAGAGGGAAACCAAAACCAAAACAAGCCAAAGCCCGCAAATAATGCTGATGGGGGAAAAAAGGAAAAGAAGAAAGTCAAGTTCCCTTGTGAGTTATGCCAAGGGGACCACCTTACTCATATTTGTCCCCTCATGGAACAAGATCAGAAGCTGTTACAAACAAAACCACCGGCTGTCCTGAAGGATCGATTTCCCCAAGGGCATAATTCTGCTTCAGCTTCTACTGTAGCAGGGGGCACTCAAGCTGTCCCTGACCCCAATTATATCAACATGGTTAGATCCTCAACTTTGTTACAAACCAGGAACAAAAAATATGAGAAAGAGACCGATGAGAATGGTAAATATATAGTTGAATCTTCCAACCCTCTCACTATAGAGAAACCTGTGGAAATAATGGCAAAGATACTCAAAGGTGTCTTTAAGAATACTTTGCATAACCCAAATGCCAGAGCCGCTTCTAACTACTCTATGGTTGAAGACTTGGCTCAGACTCCGTGTGCAATGTCAGCTTTAGAGGTGCTACAGAGATATCCCGCTCAGCGGGATGCCCTCTTAACAGATTTAGGTAGCATGGACTCTTCGAGTCTCACTGCGAAATTTCATCTCTCTGATGTTAAAATTCGCCTCCCTTACCATGTAGCTCTATCAATAGATGTTGTCCATGGTGGTAAGACCATTGGAAGAGCAGTTGTTGATGAGGGAGCCTCTACTTGTGTTATGTCCCTGGCATGTTGGAAAGCTCTTGGATCCCCAGAGCTGGTCCCATCAACCACTTTACTTACTGCTTTTGATGGAAGGTATTTCCGTCCACATGGTATGCTACCGTCTTTTGAGATTAAGTTGGCCGGAAAAGCAATGTCTGTTGAAGTTGAAGTGATTGATGCTCCATTGGACTACAATTTGCTTCTGGGTAGGAATTGGACTTATGCAATGTCTGCTGTTGCATCTGTTGTCTTTCGTGTCATGGTTTTTCCACATGAGGGAAAGGTGGTCACAGTTGACCAACTTGATTTTACTCAAAAAGGCCACTTAGAGTCTAAAGATTCCACTGTGCCATTAGTTGATCAGGCCAAACCTACTGCACAGAGCTTGGGGGCTGGAATGTACGCATCATGGATGGGAACATTCGATATTCCAGCTCAAGTCCTTTATATCAGTTCTACTACTGTAGGGAAGTCCATTGATTCGGTGGTCGATATGACTGATCCTTGGGTCCTCCCAACCCCTCAGGAACCGGAAGTGCCCTTATCTGCAGTGGAAGTGGCATATCAAGCTATTACCCAAACCACTGTTGATCCCATTCCAGATCCTCTTATAGTCTCAAATGATCTGGAAGAAGTCTATATGCCCGCATGGGCGGAAAACTCTTTACATTCCATAGATTGCTTAGACACCATTTTACCTTCCGATGAAGATATTCTGGAATCTATGTGTTCACGTGATAAGATATGTGAGGATCTTCATCACCGATCTTATTTCCTTCCAGAGCTAAGCAAGATAGAAAATCAAGAGTTTCATGTGAGACTGTCGGATGATGTTGATACACCTGTCAACCCTTTACCTAGGGAAGGAGTGTTTCCTGAGGGGAATATGGCAAACATTTCTGCCACTATACCGATCAACATCTCTGTAAAACCGGATGTCGTGGAAAATATCTATATAGGTGCAAACTGCTCTCCGGAGGAGATTTCCATTTATACTGCCCTTTTCAAGGAATTACGCGATATCTTTGCCTGGTCATATGAGGAGATTCCAGGCATTGATCCATCTATTGTTCAACATGAGATCCCAACCTATACTAATGCCAAGCCAGTTCGGCAAAAATTATGCCCCGTGAACCCGCGTAAAGCGGCGGCTGTGAAGGCAGAGGTTGAAAAGCCGTTGAAAGCAGGTTTTATATATCCCGTAGCTTTGACTGAATGGGTGTCCAACCTAGTTCCTGTTGATAAAAAGAAAGGGACTATTCGCGTTTGTACGGACTTTCGAGACCTTAACAAAGCCTATCCTAAGGACAACTACCTTACACCGTTTATTGATCAGATCATAGATGCATGTGGGGGTAGTGAGGTATTCTCGTTTATGGATGGTTTCTCCGGCTACAATCAAATCCAAATCAAACCGGAAGACCAGCATAAAACTGCTTTTATATGCCCTTGGGGTACATTTGAGTATAGAAAAATGCCCTTTGGATTGAAAAATGCAGGGGCAACCTTTCAACGAGCCATGAACTTTTCTTTTCACGATATAAAATCCATTGTCGAGCCTTACCTAGATGATCTGCCTACTCATTCTCACAAGAGGATCCAGCATCCAAATCATTTACGGTTGATTTTTGAGAGATGCAGATACTATAAAATTCGCTTGAATCCCCACAAGTGTGTTTTCTGCGTCGAGTCAGGTAGATTGCTTGGATTCATTGTCTCTAGTAGGGGCATTCAGGTGGATCCTTTAAAATTCAAGGCCATTGTAAATCTGCCTCCTCCTCGTTCACTTAGGCAACTTTAGAGTCTACAAGGAAAGTCTAACTTCCTTCGACATTTCATCGTTAATTATGCCAAGATCACAAAAGGTTTCATGCACCTGCTTAAACAGGACACCCCATTTGTATGGGATGAAACTGCACAACTCGCGTTCGAGGCATTGAAGAAAGCCTTGTTGTCGGCTCCTTTATTACACCCACCAGATTATTCTAGGGATTTCATATTATATATGGCCGCGTCGGAGTCTACCATTGGGGTAGTGCTAGTTCAGGAGGATGACAAGCTCATTGAGCATGTTGTCTATTATCTTAGCCGTGCTCTAGTTGGACCTGAGCTTAAGTACTCCCACGTCAAGAAGTTAGCCTTAGCAGCTGTTTATGCTGTACAGAGGTTACGACACTACATATTACTGAGGACCACTACTGTAGTGGCAGATGTAAACCCTTTCCAATATGTTTTATCCCGACGAATTGTTGGGGGAAAATTCAATAAGTGGATAGTCATCCTCCAAGAGTTTGACTTGGTTTTCCAATCTGCTAAATCCAAAAAGTCCTTAGTTTTTGCCGAGCTTATAGCAGAATTCCCTACGGAAGAAGATGTAATGGTTGAGGATGACTCATTCCCAAATGAGCACATCTTCCCTATATCCACCTCTGATCCTTGGTACGGATATATTCTTCTATATATCCAGAATTTGAAGTATCCTACCGCTTACGCTAGGGAAGACCGACGCAAGTTACTCCTTCATGCTAAAAACTACCTCATTATAGGAGATACATTATATCGACGAGGGGTATATTTCGTCTTGCGTCACTTCCTTACTCATGAGGAAGCGGAGATTGTCCTAAATGATTCCCATAGTGGAGCATGTGGCAGTCATTTATCTGTGTTAGCAACGACCGAGAAGATATTATGTGACGGGTATTTTTGGCCCACCATCTTTAAATATTGTGTGGAAGTTGTGAAACGCTGTCATCCGTGTCATCTTTACACCAGAAAAATGCGGTCACATCCTGCTCCCTTGTTTCCCGTTGTCTCTGTAGGCCCCTTCATGAAATGGGGGATATATTATATGACATGCAACCCATCCTCGGATGGGGGGCATAAATACATCATTGTCGCTGTCGACTATTTCACAAAATGGGCAGAGGCAATGCCTACTTTCAAAGACAATGGGGAAACGACATCTTTCTTTGTGTTTAATCAGATTATTGCTAGGTTTGGTATTCCCAAAGTGATTGTCACTAACCATGGAAGTCATTTCCAAAATCACATGATGACAAAGTTGACCACCATGCTCGGATTCCGACAAGCACATTCTTCTCCATATTATCCGCAAGCAAATGGTCAGGTTGAGGCTGTAAACAAGACTTTAAAAACTATCCTTAAACGTACTATTGATGCAGCCCGCTCAAATTGGCACATCATGTTATATCCTGCCCTTTAGGCTTATCAAACCAATGTCAATATTGCTACGGGTTTTTCCCCCTTCCAACTCGTTCACGGGGTGGAAGCTATTACGCCGATTGAATGCGAAATCCCATCCTTACATATAGCTATCCATGTGCTACCTGACGCGACTGAGATTGAGGAACAGTTGCTTCATTTAGAACACCTTGATGAACAACATAGAGATGCGTTGACTGCAAATCAGGCTCATAAGAATAGGGTTAAATCTCAATACGATAAAATGGTCAAACCTCGGGTTTTCTCTGAAGGGGAACTTGTCTTGCCTTTGCACCAAGATAAAGAGCCTCTGGGGGCAGGAAAATTCAAGGCTATGTGGTTAGGACCCTATGTCGTGTCTAAAGTTTTGAGTAAAGGCACATATGAATTAGTGGATTATGATGGGAATAAGATGCCTAAGCTTAGAAATGGGCTCTACCTGAAGAAGTACTATGCTTAGGCTTAGCACTTTTTCTTGTATATTAGTGTATGTATTTTTTATGTACATTAGGTTGTCAGTTTCATTTTTTATACTATCTGCTGGTTGTTGCAGATGTCTTCCGAGATGTATGTAGGTTTTGTTGATGGCGCCAGCCGTCACACTTGTAACCTGGCTTCGGCAGCATGGGTTATCTATTCCCCCTCAGGACAGCTTGTTGCCGCGGGAGGTGCTTGTCTGGGTCCTACTTCCAATAATGTTGCTGAGTATAGGGCTGTAATTGAGCTCCTATGGGATGCTTTGTAATGAGGCATCACCCAGCTTGAAGTCTGTTTGGATTCTCAGTTGGTTGTTTCCCAGCTCAATCGAGCTTATCAAGTGTGTAATCCTACATTGTTACGTCAGTTCATGCAAATTTGTTTACTGGAAAGACATTTTGAAGTTATTACTTTCAATCACATTCCACGAAACAAAAATTCATTAACTGATGCATATGCTAATTATATTTTGGACTGGCATCTCACACACATTTTATAAATATACAGCAAACATATAAGAAACATTTGTAAATAAGCTGACAACCAAACACAAATATATATATTTATGTAAATATCTGTCATAAATAGGTCGAGTCTGATCCGTAGATCCCGTCATGTACAAAATATACAAAAATGTGGATCATCATCCATCAAAATGCTCTAAAAATAAGCCTACCCGCCATGGCCACTGGGACCTCCTTGGTCCCCGTGAACTCTGTGCCCCCTGGCTTCCTCAGCCTCCTCGGCTTCGACAGCCTCCACCGCATCCCTGTATACAAGTACTACCCTAGCTACTCGTCTGAAAAGACGTAGCCAGGCCGGTGGAACCCCAACTACAAACTCCTGCATAGCTACAGGGAGATGCTCTATTCGTATTGTAGGTACTCACTCGGTCAGCCTGCCTAGCTTCATCTCAAGTACCCTGATCAATCCTGGGTCTCCCCCTGCAACAGGATGTATGAAGGTACGTGGGTGCCCTTCAGGGCGGACTGGTCCAATATCTTCATTTTGACACATAAATAGGGTTTAGACTTGTGCATATGTATATATCCTATCATTTGAAAATCCATACAAATTTGATAATGATAAAAAAAAAATACTTACCCATCTCTCCCCATGCCCCTCCTGGAGGGAGGACTAGGTCAGGATCACCTCGGAAATCTAACCCGGTGTATGGAAACTGCTCCAACGCCGGCACCTACCGTTCCCACCATGTATAGAAATCATCATCATACATGCTATGTATTGCATCTCCTCCTCCTTGACGGAGGAAGATATCTCCCCACCGGCTCAGCCTCGGCTGCCGTGGATGATGGACCCGTAATGGTATAGCAGGGCTCATAGCTGGCACCCTCTCAAAGAAGAACGCTACGAGTATACTCGCATAGCCAAAGTTCTTCCGTCTTCCCCTCCTATAGTCAGATAATTGCCTCTTCATGATGGGGGCAATTCCCGTACACCAATCAAAGAGAGTACCTCTAAAGCAGTCCACCGCCACTCTCATTTGAGTCCTGGTGGCCATATGCAACCCTGCTGACCCTGAAAGTCTCACAATAGTACTGGCCAATACCTGAAGTGTAAGATCCTGAATATCTGCAATGAGAAGGCTGCTGCCCTTCTTTTGAGTACCCGATCTGCAGAATACATTGATATAGTTCTAGACACTCAAGGGGTCTCCACCCCTGCCAGTGCCTTCCAGGTTCACCGGTGCTCCCCATTGTGAAAACCCGATTATGAAGTAGATGTCTTGTGTGGTAAGCTCCAAATTCTCACCTTGGATATTGAACATCCCCAGGTCATGGTCCCAGTAATGGACTAAGAACTCTAATATGCGGACATTGGCCCGCATGGGTGATGTGCAAAAGAACTTGAGAAGCCCACTGGTCCTCAATGCTTGGATAGTAGGCGAGATTTGGAGAGCCGCTTGATCCATCGCTTCATGTTCCCTCTCTCTCCACTCCAGCACCATGTTTTTCCTAACAAAAACACATATTTTGATTCAGTATTCCATCATAAAATTTTAAAAAATTTTGCATATTTTTAAAGCATTTCCCTATTGCGCAGCATTCGCGACTGTCTATTGGGACAAGTCATGAGTCATTCGCGACTTTCCTGTTGAGCAACTCGCAAATGAAACGCGCATTCACGACTTTCATGCCTTGCAACCCGTGAATGCATTTTGCCATATTTTAGGTTGGTGAAAAATACTGAATTAACCACTAAATTAAAAATTTGTTTGGATCAAATTGAATAGCTAAGGGTGTAGATTTACCTGAAGCTGATGGATTATGAATCTAACGGTCCAATTGTCCACGGCGATCAATCAAAGATAGAGGGTAAACTTTCCTTTTTGGTTCAAAAAGTGCAAATGGTAAGAAATTTTTTTATTTTCAAACTATTTATAGAAATAAAATTTCGTAAAGTGGGTCTTTTTATATAGTTTGAAATGTCAATTGATTAATATCACCCTCTTTGTGCCTTGGAACAGGTTTACCAACTTTTACAAAGTGTTGATGCTTCTATAGGGTGGTTTTTGCTCTTTCCAACACATGTTGGCATTTTATCACTCCACATCAACCTTAGTAATCAACATTTTTGCCACGGACTATGGTATTTTAAGCCATTAGTCCCTTGTCTCTACCATTGTTCTTCCGTGGCTAGTATCCCTTTTTCATGAGTATCATTCTTATATGCCATTGACATCTCTTGGTACTCATTCCGTCACTGTTTCAGGCCCAGGGGTTTACTCATAGCTATTTTTCACACCAAATAGAGCTTCTTCTGAATCTCTTTTTACAAGCTATCCCTTTATAGGACTCCCCAACCTTATGGAGTTTCTTTAGGCCCAGGTCTGACTCCTTCAAAATAGACTTGACTGCTGAGTTATCTCATCCGTTCAAGCTCCTTAATAATATGTGAACGGGCATCCGCATTGGTGGTAGGTTATCTCTTTCTCGGACCATGCGGAATAATACGAGAAAGGATCACTCTCTTTTCTTCAGAATTGAGAAGATTATTCTCAGGTATAGGTTTATCACTTTTCCGGACCTGAGGGACTAAATTTACGGAAAAGGAACACCCGGTTTGAGCTTATTTTTCTCTTTTTCGTGCTCTAGACCCAAACATGAAAAATATTTCGAGTGTACTTTGTGTCTTTGTCATGCTCATTAAACACTCAAGAACAAAGCATCGAGTTTATTGTTGTAAGCCCCATTTCTCGTAACCAAATGGATCTGTCCGAGTGATCTTGCTTTCCTTCACACTCGTAAAACTCAAGCTATTTTATGTTGTTTTGGAAGGAGCGTTGGGTAGGTGGTAATTTAACCTTTTTCGGACCTTCCCGACTAAGTACGAAAAAGGTTCACCTTTTCTTCTTCGGAAGTTAAGAGAGTTCTTCTGTGGTTTGTTTTATTCTTTTTTGGTCTCAGGAGACTAAATTGGACGAAAAAGGACCCCCCTGGAGTCTTCTTTGGCATTTTCAAACTCTCTAAATGTGAAAATACCGCATGAGCATGTACTAGTTCGGGCTCATTAAATCCACGGATCAGTGTATCAAGCATTATTTTCCCATCTCTTCAAGCTTGTTAAAAAATGAAGAGGGAACCGAGTTTACTTTCTTAGACTCGTTAAAACTTAACAGGGAAGGTAAGGAAGAAGTTTTCTCTTATTTTCAGTAATGGTAGCATGTCATCCATGAACATAGCACTCTTTGCTTTTCGATATCCATGTTTTAGTATACACTTGTGTTTAGCTATCACTTTGAGTTTTGACTCCTCCTCTTGTCCATTATACCTGGGGAATTTTCTCATGTCTCCTACATGACAGATAAGTCTAGTTGTTCTATCTATCTATTGTATGCTGCCTTGGGTCATCTCTGTGTTGTGCTCACTGTTTAAGGATTATACCTAATGTCTGATCTATCACCTGATCCTATCACTGTTATATCTATTATCCATTTACTTGTGTCTCCCTTCTTTTCCCCAGTTCCTAGTCACTCTTGTGATCCGTTGGAGGATCTATTTCCTTCCTTATCACAGTATGGTTCTGTTTCAGCACCTCCTGATGACGAAGACCTAGATTTTTGACGATAGTACCTCTGGATTCACTTTCATCATTGGTGAACTCCTTTGCTTCAGTTGTCAATTATCACTTATTGGTTGACAAACTGTTGAATCCTCTCCATGTTCGACTTCAACTTACCCTTATTCAGATGGCTTGGATTGTACTGGTTCTTTGGGATCATTTATGAAGACCTTAGTCCCCCATTTTGGGCTAAGTTGTGCAAGATCATGTTCTATTCTGATATCCAGATCCCAGATCTTTGAAGACTCATCATTATTGTATTGTGGCTTCGATCCACCTTTGTAATATACGTGGTTTCTACCCGTATCATATGATGTAATCAAATATTGTAAAGGAGCTAGTGTTCCAGTAAATTGAACATAGCATCCTCAGATATAACATTGTATATAACATTATTATGTATTTGTTTTAGGTACTCTCTCTGCTCCATTGGATTTCTGAGTTTCTCCAGAGTTAAATATTATAATGTATTTCGGCCATCGTTCCCCTCTAACCTCACACATTGGGGGGCATCTATTATACACCTGAGTGGAACCTCTCCGTCCGAGTGCTGATATCCCTCATGTCGACACACAAAAGGACACTTATGGATAGAGGTTTGCCTTAACACTATAGCTTGTCTTGTCATGAAATACATTCTACCTTCATCCATCTAGTTACTTTTCCATTTAGCCATGTTGGGATGTATTCGTGACTCTCCTTTTAGACAACTCACGCATCATTCACGAGTCTCCCTTACAGCAAGTCGCAAATCCTTGTATTCACGGGTTGCACTTATATAGAGTCGCGAGTCATTCACGGGTTTCTCTACTACATACCCGCGAATGTGCTTCTTAACATGAAAACACAAAATCACACGCTAATGGGAGTTTAGTTAAGTCATTTTACTTAATCTCCCTAACCTTCGAGAACTACCTTATTTCACCCATATAAATACAGGCCTTGGGGAGGGTTGTAGAGACTTACACTTTTGGAGAAAAATTATGTTGGTGGATTGTTTACAGAAGTATTTGGAGCAGTGAAACTCATAATCCTTTGGTGACAGAGAATTCAGTGTCTCAGATGTTTGGTTGTACTCTGAACTTTCTCATTATTGATAATAAAGAGATTACTTCTTCCACATGTGTCTCATATA
This sequence comes from Pseudotsuga menziesii, assembly GCA_001517045.1. Classification (NCBI taxonomy): domain Eukaryota; kingdom Viridiplantae; phylum Streptophyta; class Pinopsida; order Pinales; family Pinaceae; genus Pseudotsuga; species Pseudotsuga menziesii. The sequence continues at coordinate 18,273 of LPNX010490351.1, read as the reverse complement.
TCTTGGTTTGATAATTGTTTATGTTTCAGTGTGTCATATTTGATTTATCTAACCTACTAACGTATATATATGAGTCATTCTTTATCTGGAAGATTGTCTCTAAACAGGTGAAAGAGGAGTGAGCCTTGAATACTTTGGAAGTGGAGTAGATCGGAAGAGGACTAGCAAGGATCGAACATCGTTTAACAAGTAAGTTCTTCTAACCCTCTTATTTCCTATTCTGCACTTTAGAAGTCAATTGTCTGCAAGTGTTTGAGTATGTTGGTAACCCCCGACCTACGATTATTAGGTGCATAATCCCTTACAATAGTGGTCATTACCACGTACAATATACATAGATCAGAATCTCCATGATGAAGATATACAAAGGATCATGATCTCCATAATGGATGAAGATATATAGCAGATCAATATCTCCATAGTGGCTGGAAATGTTTGACATATACTGGAATCAAGTCACGAGAGCTGAAATCTCATGAACAATGGCACGATCAATGAGGTAGCATATAAGAGATGCCACCAATCTGGAAGGTATTCTACACATAGCGCTACGAGTACATGTCCTACTATGTGAATAGAGGTGTCGAGGTCAAACATATTAGTCCATCATCTGATTACCGGTCACTGATGTATATCGTTAACAGATGCGAGATCACCCACCGATAATGAAAATGGGAATCAAGGTACTAGAGTGCAAACTAATAAGTGTGAATAAATGTGTTGAGGTCTAACACTTAAGAGGATCCATCGATCAAGGGACATTGATCTATTCCCCAAGACTGTCGATGGCAAAAGAACCTGTCACTAATGACTGCAAGTCTCAAGGCACTCAAAAAGACTCTAGATTCTGATCCCAAAATAAATGATCTGAAGTCGATGGGATGAAATCCACTTGAAGGAGGGCATTAAGGCATCCCCCATCATCCAACATGATGTACTCAACAAAGCTATATAATGTGGAAGAACTCGATCATAAGGTGCACGAAATAATAACTGTACTGGGAATGGTCGACATGGAAAGTCAAGATAACTGAGGAATGGCCGACTCAGGCTTCAACTTCCTTCAAAAAAAATCATAACGGCATATGGTGACTGAATAAAGGCAGCACAGACTCGATATACAAACCGGGACATCTCTGGGACACAGAAAGCATCGACAGAGGCTCCATAGGGACTGGAAGCTTAACCAGTCGGTGGAGATAATCTCAAATAAACGAGTACAGCTCCTAAAGTCAAACTATAACCCAGCCAATGGATGTGATATACAGTGCTCTGTTTGAAGGTGACATGACTCGACAACTTCCAAAGATAACATCTTTCCTTGTCCGGCTTTTTGGTTTTTTGATTTTTTTTGGACTTTTTCAATTATTTAAAAAGCTTGAAAAAGAATAAAATTTCTTTATAGTTACAGACTAGGAGGAGATGAGTGTCATAAGGGAAAACAAACTAGTTCCAAGTAGTGGAACATACCTATGCTCAATGCAAGGATACATGTGTAGGATATCGACACTCAGGGGAAAATCCCCTCCTGGTAAAAGGGAAACAAGCTGCGAAGGATATAAAAAATGGCTCTCCATGGCTAGACACGAGACAAGCTCGGGCTATATGGCTGAAACGCAATGTCAGGAAAGCCAACATAAAGCTCAATAAGGCAGGAAAATCTCATGATAATGCATTCACAACTTGACATGAGGGAGTCTTGAAGGAAATAGACCAGCAAAAGATCAAGAGGAGTATGAGGATCTTGTGAAATGTCATGGCAGTACTATACAATAGACTCCCACACCGTAAAGGAGAAAACATCAGCATGGACACCAAATGCAAATAAGGCACTAACTAGGGTACCCATGTAAGGTGAAGCTCTACCACTCATATCATGCCACTTCTAAAACAACAAGAAGTTTTCGTGACATAATAGAGTGGGTTCGTACCTAAGGTTATGCTGAAATGGTCATAAGGTCATGCAAAATGCAAATGGTGATGAAACCTAACCTATATGCTAGTTTAGACATGATACCTGAGATCGGCATGAACAGGTCAATCCAACTGCTGAAATGGCACTAAAATAGGTCCTCTACATCATGAATTATGTCAAAAACAGTCCAAAATGGTTAGAAACTATCGAAACTATAGGAAAGGGGGTCAAAATTTTCAAATATTTGAAAATTTTCTATAAATAGTAAACAATTCAAAATATTATAAAACATTTGAAATTTTTACCCATTTGAGCTCAGATTTTCCACAGCGATTTCTAGGAGATCCAGCCGGCAGAATCCACTACTGTTTCTTTCAAGTATTTACCCATGCTCTTCTCTTCTATTTTGATGCAATTTTTATCAAATTCCATGGTCAATTAAGCTTTCTAGGCCAAACTACAAAGGGCGCTATGGCCCACGTGCAAATCGAGGGTTTTTTAGCATACAGGGCTATATATACACAGAAAATGCCCCCAAAGTCGTGTACATACGCGGTTGTTTTGAAAATAGTCGCATATGAGGCTGCACATAAGGTTTTTTCAATAATCTAATGGGAAAATTTGCAATTTCTTGTGCAGGATGGTCCTAGAGTGGAGAGAGTGTGAACATGGTGAGGTAGAGGAAGTAGTAAGGGTCGATCTAATGGCTCAACAAGCTCTATGTGCATGTGGAATCTATAAGTTTTTTTGTCTTGGTGGTTTGAGGGCCAAACCAAGACTATTATAGATGTTGGTGGATTACTGGGATCCAGACTCTGAGTCCTTCCAGATAGATGGTATGTCCCTCACTATAGAGGTGGAGGACATATACTTCATTACTGGGATTTCTAGACGAGGGGAAGTGGTGAACCTTCGTTCTCGTGGTGGGCCAGGAGGTGGCCTAAATATCGATGAGTACTTGTCATGTACTGTTATCAAGACACAGAGAAGGTGGGGAGTCAGGTCCCTACCAACGCTATATAGGTGCTGGGCCTAAAGGCCATACTATTGACATTGGGTAGGATAGAAGGCTTGGCATCACTCCACCAGGCCTCGCGACCTCTGATGTTCTATGTAGTGGAGTGCATGAGACCCATGATTTATGACTGGAGCACTACACTAATGAGCAACATGAAACATCAGCTCAGTGAGTGTAAGGCAGGCAGAGTGTGGAACTTCGGGTTCAATAGTATACTGAGCACATTTTTCTTTGAGTGTGTTCTAGGATTGAGCCCCAGAGTGGATTTTCCTCTTCACAGGGTTCGAGATTCATCCCAACGACATTGGGAAGATGCGATGCGCAGACTAGGGAGAGGTAGGGTGGCAAACCCCTATCCAGCTGAGTTCTTTCCATGGTGGCGACGATAGATAGTTGCCATCGATGACTACCCCTATGTGGGGATAGATTTCTGGGGGGACTCGGACATGCCTCTACCACCAGGATCGGCATATGGCGATATAGGTAACGAATATCAACCCTCTCTTTTTTAAAATTTTTCGAGTTATTTAATTTTTTTTTGTCTTCTTGATTATATGGAATCAAAAGGCATATTTTTGCATGAGAATACATAGTGACATCTACTATTTGTGTGCAGATGTGGGACCATAGCATCCTAAAGGCTTCCCTTTTCATAGACGGAGGGGAAGAGGAGATGACATCACGGGTGTGGATGCGGAGCGGATGCTCCATAGAATTCATACCAATTTTGTGAGGTTGACACATAGGGTTCCCATGGAGCAAGTCGAGGACTTTCCTAAGGCTATGCAGCACCAGGTGGTGGGTGTACCACGAGCATGGGTGCAATTTTTTCGATGGCTAGCTAGAGCCGTAGTGACCTTCCATGATCACAACCCTCCTCCTCCTCCACAGGATTAGATACCCAGGAGTGTATACATTTTGTACTACCGTGTATTATATGTTGGTGGCTCGAGAGCCTCAATTTTGTATCATGACACTATGTATTACCACATTTTGGATGTTATATAAAAAGTTTTATGGTGATCGGTTTATTTATTTACATGTATAAAGATTGTGTTTGTGATGAATTTACTGTGTATGAAACAAATGCCAATCTAACACGCAGTTAGCATATGAGTCAGCAACTTGATTATTGATTCTTGGAATGTGTATATATGTTATATTGTCAAATTTCCATTCTAACAATCTCACATGTAAGAATATTCTCAATAATGTCGGATCTCTAACATGATACAAACCATTAAGCTGTGACACTACTAACTCCGAATCAAGATGTACCTCAAGAGAGAGAACGCCATGTGAAATGGAATCCCGTAGAATCTCAATAATGGCACTATATTCAGAAACATTGTTGGAAGATGGACACAGACATGCGCCTCCTGAAGACAGTACCTGACCCATAGGAGTATAAATCACCCAAGCAGAAAAGGCTGAGTGTTGAGTGTGACGGCTCGCACCATCAACAAATCTTATGTAGGTGGAAGATTCCATTGACATCTACCAAAATAAATGGAAACTAATCACAAACCTGATCACGATAAGAAAAATACCTAACTATGGAAAATTGTACACTAATATACAATAAGCAGCCTTGGATGAAAATCATGCATAGTACTTCTTGAGATAGAGCCCATTTCTAGGCTCCGCCAAGGTTGTTCCTTCGTAATCCACTAACTCATAAGCACCCTTCTCTAACACATGTTTGACCACGTAAGGACCCCGCCACATGGGATTAAATTTTTCTGCCTTCAAGGGTTCTTTCGGTTGATCCCACAAAAGGACCAAGTCTCCCTCACTAAACCTCCTTGGATGGACAGAATTATCGTACTAGACCTTTATGTGACGTTTATTGAATTCTAGAGCCAACAAGGCATCCCGACGCTGCTCATCAAGTTGCTCAAGGTGGACCAAACGCTCCTCCAATGGTGAAGTGTCTGGTAAGATTTCTACAGCTAGCTTCAAAGAAGGAATCTCACATTCAACCGGCAATATTGACTCCACTCCATGTACAAGTTGATATGGAGAAAAACCGGTGGCAATCTTAACAGCGGTTCTATATGCCCACAAAGGAGGATATGACATGATGTGCCAATTATTCTTGCTTTGTGCGATGGTTCATTGGAGAATGGATTTGAGTGATTTATTCACTGCTTCTACCTTTCCATTCACTTGAGGGTAGTAAGAGGAGGAATTCTCTTGCGTGTACCCTAACTTTGATGCCAACTCTTCCATCATACAGTTCTGAAAGTGCGAGCGATGGTCAGTGACAAGATCTTTCAGAATCTTGAACTGAGTAATAATTTGGTTGAATACGAAGTGGGAGGCTGTCTCACAGTCGGATTTAACTGTAGGCATAGCCTTAGCCCATTTCGTTAATTAATCAATAGCCACTATAATATGATGGTGCCCCCCAGCTGAAGTTGGGTTGCAATCCATTAAATTGAGCCCCCACTTAGTGAAGGGACCGGCGGTGATAATGGGATGTAACGGGGTAGGTTTCAAGTGCATATTACATTCAAAAACCTAGCAAGGGTGGCACCTCTTGACCGCATCAACATAATCCTTAAAGATCGATGGCCAGAAATAACCCGCTCTTAAGATCTCTTGAGCTGTAGAAAGCCCAAATAAATGACCATCACACACCCCTCCATGGTAATCATTCAGCACTACCTCAGCCTCTTCATGAGTTAAACAATGTTGTAAAATGGAATCTACCCCATGGTGGTACAAATTGTTATCCATTATGAGGTAGTTCTTAGAGACGTGACATAATCGTTGCCATTCATCTTGTGAGAGGTGAGTAGGGGTCTTCAATTTTTGTAAATATATTATGATATCCCCATACCATGGGTCTAAAGTTTAGATTAATAAGATGTGTTCATCGACAAACATATCTTCACAAACCAACTCCTCGTCATCGCTCAGGAAATTCGATATAAGATTTGCAAAAATTAAAGACTTCTTCGATTTTGGCAAAACAAATTCGAGATCAAATTCTTGTAGAATGAAAATCCATTTATTATATTTTCCCTGAATCATCCTTCGTGTGAGGATGAATTGACATGGGCTACAACCAAGGTCTGGCGAAGGAGAATATAATGTCTCAACCGCTGAACCACATGTATGGTAGCTAAAGCAAGCTTCTTGACATGGGAATAATGAATCTCTGCGTCAATAAGGTTTCGACTCAAATAATATATGACATGCTCTTGGAGCTCCTCATCCTCTTGAACCAAAACCATACCAATAATCTCCATGGGCATGGCCACATAAAGTAGTAAATCACCGCTATACTCTGGAGGAATAATCACGGAGCCAATGCTAGGGCTTGCTTGATTGCATCAAAGAACTTTTGGGCTCGCTCATCCCAACAAAAGGTGGTGTCCTTCTTCAATAGATGCATGAAGCCTCTAGTCAAATTGGCAAAGTTGACAACAAATCTTCGTAAGAAGTTTGTCAAGCCTTACAAACATTGAAGATGAAGAATATTCTTCGGGGGGGACAACTGATGTATTGCCTCAACCTTCAAAGGGTCGACTCTTATACCCTCTTTGGAAACAATGAATCCTAACAAACAACCTGACTTCACACAAAAATGCACTTATGAGGATTTAATCTAACCAAATAGTGCCAGCACCTTTCTAATACCAATCTCAAGTGATAGGGATGACACATTCTCATACGAGAATGAGCAACAAGGTCATCCAAAAATACGTCGATAATTGACTTGAGATTGTGGAAGATCAAGGTCATTGCCCACTGAAATGTAGCTCCCGCTTTTTTAAGGACGAAAGGCATTTTTCGATATGTAAAAGTTCCCTAAGGACAAATAAATGCAGTCTTATGTTGTTCATCAGGTTTAATATGTATCTGATTATATCCAGAAAAGCCGTCCATAAAGGAAAAAACCTCACTACCCGCACACTCATCCAAAATCTGATCAATAAATGGTGTGGGAAATTGTCCTTAGGATAGGCACAATTCAAATCATGGAAATCAGTAAATATGCAGATCGCCCCCTACTTCTTATCCACCAGAACAGTGTTTGAAACCCACTCCATCAAGGGAATGGGATAGATAAAACCGACTTTTAATAGTTTTTCTATCTCTACGTTAATCACGGGTGTTTTCCTAGGATTCACCGCACGCAAGCGTTGCCGAACAGGATTAGCATTGGGGTAATTCTTAATCTCGTGCTCGATAATACGAGGATCGATACCTGGCATTTCATCCTAAGACCAAGCAAAAATATCATGAAATTCCTTAAATAGCTCGGTCTATTCTAGAATCTCAACATGGGAACATTCCACCCCAATATAGACATTCTCTATCGTGCTAGGATCGCGAGAGATGTTGATAGGAATCGTTGAAGATATGTTCGCCATGTTTCCATCAGCTATCAGACCAGGAGAGCTTAATGGAACCATAGGACTACCAACTCTTTCACTAAGAACTGCCCTAAAATACTCATGCTCCAAGCGGTCAAGCTCGGGAAGAAAGTATGATCTATGATGGAGTTCCTCCCATGGTGGTTCAACTCCCGACATAACCTCAATAATCACTTCATCTGAAGGGAAAATTGTATCAAGGAAGTCGTGCACGTGAGAAGACTGTACTGCCCATGCCGGAAGCACACAAGGGTCCTCCTCCTCCGTCCGTGAAGAGGAAGGACTAGGCTCTGTAACTCACTTGAGATTAGCTTGATAAGATATCATGGTTGCAGGCAACGGCATGTCAGTCACGATGGGATCATTCAGAGTACTTGGTGTAGGAAGAATCCAAGGATCTTCCATATGACTCCTGCGAAAAGACACCGATCTCATAAATGTCGAAGCCACACCAGAACTAGACCCTATAATAAAGATCGGTGCAGGACAACTAAAGCTTCCCATGAGGGATGGATACATACCTACACCCACACTCCCAGTTTCCAGCTGAGAGTGTTCAACGATCGAGATCAAAGATCCCGAAGATGCGGTAACAGACGGATTCTTGAATGAAGTTTGATCAATCGTTACGATCTTCCTGTTATGTGGAAATCATACAACATGTAACAGGGAAGAAGAAACAACTTGCATACTGTACATCCAATTCATACCCAGCAAGAGATTGTAGTCAAGGGGTGCATCAACCACCTTGACCTTTATTGCAATGGTCTTCCCTCCCAAACAGACTTTAAGGGAAGGAAGGATGTCGTGCGGCCTAAATGATCTCCCATTGAATGCAGTTAACATGGTCGCTGATTTAGATATTTCGGGGGAACCCAGACCCTTCCAACATGATAAATGTATCACAGAAGTGGCAGCGCCTTCCTCAATCATAGTGCACTTGAGAGTCATATTAAGAAATTCTACGTGAATCAAAAGAGACACATAGTAAGGAAAGTGAGGCTGCATTCATGCAGTTTCAAATCTAATCATGGAGGAAGAATCATCATCATTCACACCAAGGACAGAAAGCAATTCCTTCCTTTGCGAAGGACAACTCTGAAGCACTTCCAATGCAGACATCGCACAAGGAGTGTGGCCCAAATCCTCAACAACTGAATAGTTCTGGGTGGCTCGGGCATTTGGATTGTGCCCCGAACGCTTAAGGACTCCCTTAGGAATTCGAGGTGTAGCTTCAAGTTTATCCATAGGTTTCTCAATACGCAAAGGGGACCCTGGTGGATCAGGTTCTTTTCCTGGGATGGGTTGTGATGAACCATAGTCCTTCACATGGGTCACAAATTTCACAGCACGTACCATGTTAATGCAACCACAACCACTACCCTCTGGTGGATCTTGATCACCACCAAACTAGTCATGGGACCTCGAGTCCATATTTTTATTGTGTGGTAAAGGGTTAGTTAGCACAGTTGGGCCCTATGCCAAGAACCTCGAGGCTTCATCAATACGAGGGCACAAGTAAGTGAGGTGATCGTCCTTACATAACTTGCAAGGGAACTTAACCTTACGTTTAGCTTGCTTGTCCCCCCCAGCATTACAGCCATTATTGTCATTACTATTAGCATTCTCATTCTTATTCCCGCACTTACGATTATTCTTACCCTTTTTTATATTCAGTCTGGGATGCTAGTTACCTTTCTGGTCTGACGATTGCACAAAAATTACACTCGTCGTTTGGGCGGGTTGAGACGAAGCCATAGCTTGTCCCGAAGAAGATTGGTTGATTGACAATTGACTAACTTGTTTTGCAACTGAATCCGTAGGTTTCACACTTGCACAACTCACAATGCCATCGGTATGTGGTATAGGTTTGAATTTGGGGTTGAAACTAGAACGTGGAGTATTGGAAATAATCTCATATAACAAACCAGACTGAGCATAAATCAAGTCCAGTTCCTGTGCCCTAAAAATCACCTGTTCCTCATTCTGCACTCCGGATGTAGAAACATCCTTCACTATATATGGCAATAACAACTTAAGGAACCATTCGAGGAGGAAATATGGCGGTATAAAGGCTTTAATTAACCTCTTCCGTCTACGCCACTCTTTGATATGATCCGAGATATGTGTGGCTTTACCCTACCAAAATGTCGACAAGAGTTCAGTACCAACGTCATAACGCACTTGTAGCTAGAAGTGGTTAAGAAAATTCATCGCAAGGTCGTCGAACAGAGCGAATACTCCCCTAGGTAGCTCTATATACCATTTTGTGGCAGGCCTTGTATGGGTGCGTTGAAATAACCTTAAATGGATGGAATACTGATGTAAGGAATTTGAAGAAAACCATAGGTGAAAAGTAGTAATGTGTTCGCTTAGATCATTTCCCGGTTTTCCCTTGAACTTAGGTATGTCTGAGGGAATCTTAGTAGGGACAGCCAGCCAAGCTAGGTCATGAGCTACAGGATCGTTTGTCAATCTCAACAATTCAGGAAGATTCAGCATCGCGAGGAAAGGGAGCCTGTGATGATGAGGTCGATGGAATACTCCCTGATAGGTCTGATTCATATAGGTTTGATTACTATAGAAATTCAGGCCAGAAATAGATTAATTTTACCCACAACAATTATCAATTGATCATGCAAAATTGCTAACAAGAGAGACTGAATATGGAGCTGTAACACAAAATTATATTAACTGAGTGTACAATAGCCAACACTGTAATATCATAGGCTGCTGAATAAATAGAATACATAAAGAAATCGAATGCATGAGGAAGCATCCAAATCTAGCATAAAGCAGGCTTACCAAAAATAAGCAAATCCCCCATAGGTGTAAAAGATGGATCCCAAATCTGTCATGGAGCTCACGAATTGGAAAAAAGGAATAGGCAAGCTAAAGAGTGGTGGAATGGCAGCTCATACATGCTTTTGCATGGAGAAAAGAGAGGAGGATGTGTAAGACAAAAAACAAGCTCACCTCACCTAGTCTAGCTTTCCCATGTGCCTTAAAACACTGAAAAAGCAGGCAATAAAGAAGAAAAAGTAGATAGGTACCTAGGAGGCCAGGAATAAAGCAAATTTGATTCCTAAGGCTTTCCTAAGTGCTACATGAGTCAGATATGGCAAGTTTGACCTCTATGGATAGGCAATTAGCAACTTGCACAAGGTGGGACACATGAACTAGGCAAATAAGACAAAAATAAATGAATTAATGTCTAAGTGGGTAAACTATGGGTTGATTATTCTAACAATTACCACTGTGGCCTTGGCCATAGTTCCCTCCTCCCGTTTGACCCGTATAGGGTGGCATGGAAGCACCATAGTGTGGTGGACCTTGACTATTAGGAGCTACGAAGCCATAATTAGGAGAGTAAGCAGGTTGTTGATACCCGCCCCCATAAGGTGAAGAACCCTATGCATACTGCGTCCCATAATAGGGCCCATAAGTAATTGCATGAGATGTCCCATGAGACAGTCCATAAGTAGGAACATATGCTCTGGAAGTAGGAATATACCCTCTGGAAGTAGGAATATACATTCTGGAAGTAGGAATGTGACCTCTAGAGGTATGAGCATGACCTCTTGAAAAAATGGGTAGTACATGAAGCTGAGACACAACCGGTCTAGTAACCGCAGTACAGACATGACTCATAGCAACGTTTTGGCCTGAAGGACCATGTGAATAAGGTGGAGGGTGAACATTTGAAGAACTAGGGACAGAGGACGGAGGGGCCTGAGTAATAATGTGCCTACTATTCCCTACCGTCACTTGTCTCGGGTCTAGTATCCTAATAGGATCACTAACCCTATACCTAGGAGGAATATGTGATGTAACTTCCACCACTGGGATAGAATGTGCAATGTGACTAATGCTCCTAGACCTCTCCACATGGTAAGGAATGAGAGTGCCCCAAGGCATAGTGTTAGGCTCAAACTCAGATTCAACATGAAATGCCAAATCATGTGTGGGAAAACTAGACATACCATAACTACCATAGCTAGTGCTTGCAGGTTCAAAATGAGTCTCACATCCTCCAGGATTCCATACCGGTAATGCGTCAATGGGGAATCAACCCTAGAGTGAGTAGGTCTATCATGAAAGGTTCCTATCTCAGAAATCACAGGACCTAACTTACCCAAGTTGGGTGAAGGATCATAGGTAGGAGTACACTCCCCATCTTCCACTTGGATGGGAGAAGGTGTTTCAGGAATACCTTCCATATGGTCTCCCCTGGTGTGTGAATCAATGTGCAAAATAGTCCACTTGGACTATCTATGTCTCTCTCTCAAAGGAGGAGGAAATGTAGAAGGTAGAAGTACTACTAAACGACAAGAATGGCGAGGAGCCGTACCCAAATCCACAATGACTCAAAAAATAGAAAAAGAATCTCTATTTACGCAAACCCTAGGCAAGCTATCATGCACAGATCAATCACTAATAAAATCTAAAGCCAAATGCAAGCAATCAAGGGTAGGATAAGTGAGCTCGTGAATGAAGCAGGTGTGTCTTGCCTAGAAGAGGCTTGAGACTCCCATACACAACAAGTGGAGGTATGTAACCAATTATTGTTGCCCTCAACTTCAACGCATAAAGCGACTGTGCTTTCTGATCCCAACCTGGCTGGGACACCCGCAGAATAACCCCTGCAAAGTACCCCCTCAATATCCTAGGTAAGGCCACTAAGGTCACCTCAATATAATCAATGATTAGGCGGATAGTCACAGGCGAGATTGACCGTATGGGCAAAGTAGCAAAGCCCGAAACTCTTGAAAGAGCCCCCAGATACGAATACAATCCTGGAAATATCTTAGGTGCTACTCAGTTATGGCTAGGGGTCATCCCAATCAATAATCTCTCACACTGCCTTGTGCTTAACTCCCTTTTGAGAGGAGGATCCTGAGAAACACTGGTTATACCAAGGATTTCACGCACTCACCTGGACAGACACATACATGTTGTTGTTTCTTGGTCTTGGATAATTTACTCACAATGAACTATTCCAAGACCCTAAAACCTAAGCTTGTTGGTGCACCCTAGAAAAGGAAAGAGTGTAGTTCATTTTAATTAAGCGTTGTTTTTATTTGGATTTATTACTCAAAAGAGGGATATGGCCATGCAACTAATGGTGTTATGATGCAACATGAAGTAAAATGCACACCTAACAATCAATGCAAATCCATTGTGTCCATGAAAATAGGGTATGCTACTATGTGAAATGCACAATTTTTCTTCAAATGATGAATGCAAGATTTCCTATATGAAATCCTAACTAATACTCCAAAGTAAATCTAGTGCAAGTACAATGCAAAATGCAATGCATGATGATAAGAAAACGTTTTTGGATTTTTTGAAATAAAATGAGATACAAGAAGCAAAAGAATGATTCTACAACCCCGAGACTCTACACGCACACTCAAACCACACACAAGCAAAGAACTAAGGTAAAATAACTCTAATGCACTAATCCCAAATAAAAAATCAAAAATGCCATGACAAGAACCTTCTTAAAAAAATTTAGCTTAAAAAAACATCTCTGGTCAGAAACAGAGGTATAAATAGACTTAGGCAGTGCCAAAGGAGACTCAGCAATCATCAAACTTCACCTAGCAACCATTTAACTTCCACTAAAAGGAAAAACTAAGGGCATACACGACTATTCATAGTAAAACCGTGTGTATACGTGGAAATCGCAGAGAAACCCGCGTGTATACGCGACTGTGAGTTAAAAAATCACATACAGGAAGAAAGGTGCATAAAAACAAGGCAAACAGACAAGCTAAGACAAACTTCACACCAATCAGACACTACCAGGAAAACATGCCACCATACCCGACATAGAAACTAGAGAGAAAGAGCAATTCAAAGTCATTGAATGCCTATAGAACAACCCCCAAAGGACAACTACTAGGAAATCCCTAGCGGAGTCACCAATTCTGTTACGGAGAGAAATTCCTATGGCTTGGGGTACCACAATAGACAACTTGACTCCAAAAATCAACCTTTTTCAATATGCAATAGAAAGTAAATGTCTAACACTAAAGGATCAGACCTCCTACCTTATTCTAGACAGTTGAAGTAGATACCAGTTGAGCTTTCCAACTTTAGATTGAACTGATAAATTACTTCCTCAACAATAGGTAAACAATACAAGCATACTATATATCATGGTGTTATATCTATTCTAGCATATATAATAAACAATGTATAAGCATTTGAAATAATCCCATGGATAAAATATTCATTCAAACACACATTATTGGACAGGAAAAAATATTTCTATTAATATAAATCAAAGATTACAATAGATACAACCTCTGACGGCACGTTTGCGAACCAGAGAAATTTAATCCCCCACTTGGGCCTCCACCACCTCAATCCTCCATCTCTCTATAGAAAGCTCACAAGAAAAAGGAAAGCTTGGGAAGAACACACAAGTGCTCCAAGGGACAAAGGGATGAAGACTCAAGCATAAGTTCCGCCAACAATGGACTATAGTTTATTTGCTCTCAATTCTCTCATATGCCTTCAATGTACCATAGAGTTCCTTATATAGTTTTTCAAAGGGGTAATGAAAGGTCGAATCCAAGCGATATCAAGGCATAGGGAATTCTAGGAGTCAAGTGAATCAGATCCATGTCAAGGAAAACTCCAAAAAGATTTGGATTTTGTACACATCCTGATGTACGCGGGTTTAGGGGTCAAACCCGTGTATATACGCGATTAAGGGATTAAAGCTCGCGTGTATCATTTTTCACATGTTTTTAGGGATGATCAAGGAAACATCAAAGGACAAAAAATGGTCCATGGGGTCTAAGGAGTCTGCAACGGGATAGGAGAAGGCCATACAAAGTGTGATTCACCTAGAGTGGTAAAATCAGCTATAACACCCTCACACAATAAAATTTAAAATCGCAAAACGCTTATGGGAATATAGGAGGAAGATTACAATGGTGATGATGATGATGCTAATGATGAGGATGATGAGGATGATGATGAGGATGAGGATGATGATGGTGATGATGATGAATATGAGGATGAGGATGATGATTATGATGGTGATGACGACGACGACGATGACAACAATGACGACAACGATGATGATGATGATGATTCTAATGATGATGGCGATGAGGATGGTGATGATGACGAGGATGATCGTGATGATGATGGACACAATGATGATGATGATGATGATGTCAATGATGATGATGATGATGATGATGATGATGATGGTGGTGATGATGATGGTGATGATGATACTGATGCTAATGATTATGATCATGATGATGATGTCGATGATGATGATAATTGTAATGATGGTGATGATGATGATGATGCTATTGATGATGACGACGAGGATGATGATGATGTTGAGGATGATGGTGATAATGATCACAGGTCAATGATAATGATGATAACGATTATATGATGATGATGATGATGATGATGTCGATGATGATGATTATGGCGATGATGATGTCAATGATGTCAATGATGATGATCGTGATGATGATGATGATTCTAATGATGATGACGATGAGGATGATGATGACGATGAGGGTGATGGTGATGAGGACGATGATGTAAATGATGGTGATGATGATGTCGATGATGATGATGATAATGGTGATGATGATGTCGATGATGATGATGATGATGGTGATGATGATGACGATGATGATGTCGATGATGATGATGATGATGATGATGATGATGATGATGATGAGGTCGATGATGATGATGATGAAGACAGTGATGATGATGTTGATGGTGATGATGATGAAGATGGTGATGATGGTGTCCTCACTAACATCTTCCATTGTGGAAATGGTGGTCATATTTAAAATATATCATGTCTCTTATTTGTACTTGAGTTATGTCTTCATCATATTGTATAAGAATGGTAAAATGTCCTTTTGACCTTCACTACTCAAGGGTGTTAATTTGATTGTTAAATATATCGAACAGGATCATATAAATGAGTTTTATGAAGAGGAACAAATTTAAAAAAAAAATCTTCTCATATCAATTGTGACTCAATATATATAAAATAAAATGTATTTTTTCAAGGTGAAGACTCACTTAGAAAATGAATATCTTCTTACATATCCACCCTTGTACATGCAATCAATAAACACTTTGACTTAGAAAATGAATGGTGTCAACCTTAGTTGAGAATGCACCCAAGTAAAGTTCAAATTCAACATAGTTTTGACAAGCACAAAAGGCTAGTTACAAGTTAGAAAACAAATATGTATAAATTTATTTATAAAAAATATTAAGCATTGGAATTTGTGTATGTCATTTAAATAAAAGATATAATATTTTTAGTTTTAGACTATTGTGAGCCAATTTGATACGTAAATATGAATATCATGGTAAGAACAATTTATTTTGACACAACACATTCAACTCTTTAACTCTTTTGAAGGTAGTGTCGCAAATCAAACATACAACATATTTTCATATGTTATAAAGGGTGGCAATGCATGTTATGGGAAATACATATTGGTTAACATATTTTCCATTGCATGCTCAAAACAATAGACGAAGGATACTAGAACATGTATACACACCAATAGTTTACAAAAAGATATGGTCGCATGCAGATATAGGAAATTAAATGAATTCACCTTGGTGTGTAGATTTAGGTTTCCTCTAGAATCTAATGTTCACTTCAGACCTTCTCTTCATTTACAGTAGATTTTCTTATGATTCAATAACGAGAAGATCCTTGGATGGGAAAATTTCCATACAAATGTCACTCCATGGCCGATGATTAGGGTTTTTGATGTAGTATGTAGACAACATAGCAATTGAAATTATTTCAAACAATTCCATTAGAGACAAAATATTGAAAACACTAAGGGAATGACACATATATATTTCAATATGAAGATTCAAAATGTGATTATACAATAGTCACCTAACAAAATCCATTTAATTTTCATTTCCAAAATAATCATTTCACAATAAAAATTGATTGGATTTCATAGAAAGAGGAAAAAATTCTATCCCTAGAGGCCAAGAACACAGAGTTGATAGAAACTTATCCAAGAACTAGAATACCATCTCATTCTCCTCCTTAGACTATAACTTCAAAAATAATAGAACATAAGTGTAATATCCTTTTCATTGCAATAATGATAATATTGGACTTTCATTGCAATAGTGACAAAATTTTGTCGCTATAGCGAAGCCAGGCCAATATTGTCGCTATTGCGATGAACATCGAGGGAATTTTCAATTTTTTCCAAAAAGATAAAAATTTTCTCCACGAAAACATCCATTTTCACTGTTTTCTGGAAACTTTTAGTGGGAAAATTGATCCATATGTAGTAGTGTGAGAGTGTAGAAATTCAGGCCTGCAGTAGATTAATTTCACCCACAACAATTAACAATTGATCATGCAAAATTATCAACAATGGAGACTGAATATGGAGCTGTAACACAAAATTATATTAACTGAGTGTACAATAGCCAACCCTATAATAACATAGGATGATGAATATATAGAATACATGAGCAAATCTAATGCATAAGGAAGCATCCAAATCTAGCATAAAGCAGGCTTACCCAAAATAGGCAAATCCCCCATAGGTGTAAAAACCTGATCCCAAATCTATCAAGGACCCCACGAATTAGCAAGGGCGCATGGGAAAGCTAAAGAGTGGTCAAATGGCAGCTCATACATGCTTTTGCATGGAGGAAAGAGTGGAGGAGGAAGAGGCAACAAATCTGATTCACCTCACCTAGTCTTGCTTTCCTATGTGCCTTAAAACACTGAAAAAGCAGGCAATAAAGCAGAAAAAGCAGAAGGGCGCCTAGGAGGCCAGAAATAAAGCAAATTTGATTCCTAAGGCTTTCCCAAGTGCTCCATGAATCAATAATGGGAAGTTTGACCTCTATGGATAGGCAATTGACAACTTGCACATGGTGGGACTCATGGACTAGGCAAATAAGACAAAATAAATGAAATAATGTCTAAGTGGGTAAATACTATGGGTTGATTATTCTAACACCCCCCCTTAAGCCTGACTTTATGAGTAATAAATCAAAAACATAGGGCCTAGCAACAAGGCTTAGTCACCCTTTACATACTGCAATGTCCATACAACCAAGGAAAGAGGCAAAACCAACTTGGGAAAATCCTCCCTTAAACATGGACTGTAAAACAAAATTGTAGAATCTTGTCTCCACTCATGCTTTGACAGCATGATCAGCAATCCCCGGCAGTGATTTGAGATTGCTGAAGGTATTATCACAAAATGATTTTGTGAATATGTCAGCTACTTGTTCTGAAGATGAACAGAAGAGTAGGTGAATGGTGCCATCATGCACAAGCTCTCTGATGTAGTGCATGTGAATCTCAATGTGTCTGGTTCTCTGCTTCTGAACTGGATCCTTGCAGATTCAAATGGTACTCTGGTTATCACAGTAGATGGTAGTTGAGCACTCAGGTTCGAAACCACACTCTCCAAGTAAACCCTACAACCATAAACACTGAGTTGCTGCATTGACAACTCCTCTGTACGCAGCTTCTGTAGATGAGAGTGCAATGGCACTCTGTTTCTTGCTTGACCAGCTGATTGGCCCTTCTGCAAGCATGAACACATAACCTGAAGTGGAATTCCTATCATTGCTATCACCTGCCCAATCAGTGTCAGTAAAACCAATTAACTCAAGGTCAGAATTGGCCTTATATAAAATCCCATGTGTCCTTGTTCCCTGAACAAAGCTAAGGATCCTCTTTGCTGCTTTCCAATGGATCTCATGGGGCTGATCCATGAAACTAGAAGCAACACTGACTGCATAACAAAGATTAGGTCGAGTATGTGTCAAATACAATAAGCATCCAATCAACTGTCTATACAAAGTGTTGTTTACCATCGGTGGAGAATCATCTTCCTCGAGCTTTACTCCTGAAAGGAAAGGAGTTTTGCTTGCTTTGC